>CM073763.1:15957897-16364487 GCA_037127475.1 Arma custos
ATTAGAGTCCATTACCCTTTAACCTCAATTATAGTTCTATAGTATGAAAAATACCAAATTTGTGGGAATATTTATTATTATAAACAATATTTATTCTAACTTTTCCTACTTTTCTTTTCATTTCCAAATAAATTTTGTTTTCTTGATCAAATTTCTGAAGTGGGCCTTTTCGTAAAAACTGTGATGCGTTACCAAATTGTGGAGCTGAGAAGAAAGAGAAGGCCCAGGTACTTGTAGGGACCTCAGTAAGTAAGTTATAGTTAGTCTTAGCGAACTTGAAGATTGGAATTTTGTCCAGAATGTCTTAACTGTAGTGAGGAAAGCTGAAACATGTCATTCCGTAGTCTTTGGCTTCCGATGGAGTCATAATATAAGACATAAATTCACAATTAACTCCTGAAAAAAAATTGACTTAAACACTTGTTCACCGGGGCTGCAAGTATTTCCACATAAATAGAAAACTCTTTCTTATATTTGATTTTTTGAAGAGAAAGCTTCTTTTACCATGTTTAGAGACTTATGTTAGAGGTAAAACTTATGGGTTTGACTCATAACATGAGCGACATGCTCGTGACGTATTGCGCGAGACTGGCGATGCCTAGTATGAATTATACATTTTTTTTAATCAACTTTAGGTTAAATCTTACTATTTTATTGCTATAAGAATGATAATATTTAAATACAAATTTGTTTGATAGCTATGGAACTGATAATTACAATAAATTAAAACCCCAATGACTGGTTCAACTTTTCATCCCCTTTAGAATATTTTATTTGTCATAATTAAATTTCTTGTTTCATGAAATAATTTTTAAAAAATTATCTAAGTATTATTGAACTAAGCGATGAAAAAAAAATGCTGAGAATGAAAATACTCTTGTAGTTACATGTATGTAAATACAAATTGAAGGTTTAAATAATATGACTATATACTAATTATTATTTAAATTGTTATTATTGATATTTTTTTTGTACTTGTACACCCCTTCATATGTTTTATTAATAAATGAGATTATTTATATCCTTGAAAATGTATATAATTATTGTTCTGAGTGCCAATAGATATGAAAACGAAACTAATATTAATAATTTATTTTTATAAATTTAAATAATTCGGATTATAATTGATCTAATTTATTTGGGTTTTTTACAATTAATGTATCCCTAAACCCAAAATCTTTTCCCGCCAATCCTTCCTATCGGCCCATTCTTCTTCTTCCTCTCGCAGCCCTCTCGTTGCCGTTCCTTCTCTTATATCCTCCATCCATGCCTTCATTAGTCTTCCTCTCTTTTTTCTATAAATTGGTTTATATAGGAAAACTTTCTTTGACCATCTATTGTCGCTCATTCTCATCGGGTGGCCAAACCATTGAAACCTCCTGGTCTCTATTTCGTATAATATATTTTTCTCCTGCCCTATAGTTTCTGTTATAATACTATTGGGTAGTTGTTCACTTTATGCTGCTATGGCATTCCTATCAAGGCTTAGTTAGGATAGGGATTTTTTACGAGTACCTGACATCGATCAGGCTTTAGACCCCCGTTTAACGTCCCTTCGATAGGACGGCATAACTAAGGATTTTTAATTCCCTTTAAAAAATCCTAGGGCCCCGAACCCGCTTTCTTGGCTTAGTAGTTTGTTATGCTAAACACTAGACCACTGGTCGTCCCCCTACTATTGGGTATGTATTGGAGCTTTGAGATGCCGCAGCTACGCTTTAAAAATTTACATGTATTGATTTAAGACAACAAAAAAAAAGAAAAAGAAGTTATTCCAGAGTTTTGAGTTTTCACATCTGTTGGCAGTCCCAATGAAAATATTATTTTTTTAAATATTTCAAACAAATTAATAAAATATAATGACGCTCATTGATGTAGTAACTATTGGAGAAAATATAACGATTAGTGAATATCACTCTCTTCCTATTGCCTGTTCCTAAAGGGCTATCGAATACCCAGGCTCTGATAGAAAGGGCCGGCCCTGCGGGAAGGTACCCGCAGTAAGTGTGCTCTTTTGTTCAAGAAGAATTTAAATGCATGAGTGGGCCTCGAGAATTTCCACTTTCCAAAGAATACATTTATCTTGCGCCTTCGGAAACATTTTGAATAAGTGAATTCGCTCCTAATGAATTCAAGGGATTCGATTAAGTAGGTTTATGAATCTTCATAATTCATTTCAGTATTTATTGCGTAAAATTTACTTTTTTTTATGTAAATTGTTGAGTGTGTGGAGTCAAGTGGTGCAATGCTAAAGGTTTCGGGTTCAAATATTTTAATCGGATTCAATTATATTAATCAGTAATAGGCATATATTTATCCAGTTGGGTCTGCAGTATCGTTGGGGTCTCCCAGCCTCTCTAAAGTGCGTACCATTAACAGAGGGGGAACCATGGCGGTCGAGTGTAATCTGGATCTGCACAACCTTTGACTATGAAGCACGCCATTTTCAACGATTTTCTGAATTAAAGACATATCGTACTACTATCTAAAAGAAAAGAATATGCATCACTACAGCCCAAATAGGGTTATTTGGTTTCAGTACATGGTAGAGACTGTTGGGATGTTTGTTGGATAACGGTTGTGCTAGGAGTAGATTTGTACTAGATCACGCTCAACCCTCAGGCTTTTCCTTACAATTTAGGGTAACCTCTTTACATAGAATGGGTTAACCTGCGGATCCCACAGGATCCATCCTCGGTTATTTAACTTGTCTACCGTAACCAAATTTGAAACGAGGACCTTGGGCGCTCTGCGCTTTACCACTGTGCTAACCCCTTCTCAGAATATTTATTTATAAATATCTGATACGAATAGCAAGAGAATGTACCGATTTTATGACGATTACCTGAATACTAATAACTTTATCACGAAACTGACGTTCTAAGACTAGTTTATAAAAGGTTGTTCAGAACAGTTAATTAAGAAAAGGTTCAGTTATATTTTTGTAACATTTCGCGTAAATCGGCTCATCTGAGGCGTTACATTTATTTATTATATATTATGGTATACATTATATACCCAACTCGTTGTAAAATTAAGTACTATTTAACAAAATCAAGCATTTTAATTAATCCAGGTTTTATCCTTATTAGAATAGCTTAACGGAGATTAGATGGCTTCTAAAAATGTTCAAAGTGTTTCCTCTAAAATTTCTGAAATTTCGTTAATTTGAAAATAATTTAACTTATAATTATAAATAGTCAAAGTTTTAGATGATTACTCAGAAAATAAATGAGAAGCACTATATTTTCTATACTAGTATTTCCCCGTAATGAAAGCAAATAAATTATTTTAGAAAATGTAATTTAACAGAGATTGGGGAAAACACAAATATTTAACTGATTTGTTAAATTAATTGTCTATAATGGTCTCATTTTATGAAAAATAAATGTACTAAATTTCCCAGGGATAGATCCGGAATAGAAAATTTCAAATATTTTTATTAACATTTTTGTTATTTTATCTATGTATATTTTTTAATATTTAATGAACCATTCATCTTTTCATTTATAGTTTCATAATTTTTTTATCGAAGTATTAATGTATCATTGAAACATAAAAATTTAGTTGAATTAAATCAAATTAATAAAATAGACCGGTGTAGAATTCATTAGTTTGTGTTTGTTATTGTGAAAGTATTCTGTTATTATTTTATACAATTTCAATTAAACTGAAAATAAATATTTTCATAAAAAGTAAACTGAAACATTTATTTAAATATTTTGATTACTGGTGGGCTGTTAGGTTGGAAAATGGTTTATTTTTCCCGTTCTTTACATCTTTTGTTTTATTATTCTGTTTGTGCTCTGATAATATCTGAATAGAAGAAAATAAGGCTTTTTGTTCGGAATTTTCCAACTCATGTTCTGAAAAAAATAAATATCAGAATAATTAGAACAAAATATCCAAAAAAAGTGTGGTATGTATTTCATATACATATTCCATATCTTTAGTTGGTAACACCGAGCATAAAATCTGTATATAAATTAATTTAGCAAAAACGTCAAGTACTAAATCCTATGGTTGAGGGAAAAAAGTGTGTGGGAGTAGACGGTGGTTCCTGAGGGGGCAATATTGGTGGACCTTTTGTGGTGGCTTCCTCCCCCTGACACCACAATGGATACTTTGCATCACAATTGCCCCACCAGTGTGTCTCGCCATACTCAACACTCTCATCTATATCCGTTCTCTAACAGTAGTAGCAAGTTAATCTTCTCTCTCAACCTGTTCTAGCTAGCAGCTGCTCATTTTCATTAATTTATATTATATACAACCAAATATGTTAATATGAGGTTTATTTAAATAATTACATATTTTTAATTCATTATTCGTCAAAAATACACTTAGCGGATTCGTTTTTTCCGTATTTAACATGTCATTAGTGTGTATTAGAAGCATTAATTATGTTGTTTTTAACATGATTCTAATCTAGGTTAGCTACTAAAATTATATTTTTCGATGTTGAAATTTTTTTTTATATATCATAATTAATTAGTTATTGAAGAAGAATCTTGAAGGCGATGACAGAATACCAGAAAATAAAATGTTTACACCTTTAAAATGAAAAAAATATATGAATAAATTAAACGATTATTATAAATTAAGAGGTTATATAAATTTAAAATAAAGAATATAAATATAAAATGAAGGACATAAATTTAATGTAAATATAAATTAAAAACTACAACTACAAAAATATAAATGTAAAACTATAAAAAAAAAAAAAAATCGTCATTGGAAATTCTGAATTCTTAAAAAAAAAAGGGAAACTCTAATCGCTATTTCATGATCGATTTGCAAACTTAAAACTTACTAAATGATACATAATAGTAGAAATCTAAGTTTATAGTTAGTTATATCTTTAAAAAAAATATTTTCTTAGAACAGAATATTCTATTTTGGAATTATATTTGGAAATATCTTCATTTATTATGTTGTGCATAATATATTTTATAAATATAATTTCGAATACTTCGAAACGTTAATTTTGAATATCACTAGATGGACTGAAGAGATTTAAATGAGATAAAATAAAATTTTATTTTAAATAAACTTTTTTAAATGACATTCTTCAAAAATAAAATAATCTTATTAATGTGAGTGCTTTAAATAAAAACATAAAATCTTAAATGTCGTTTTTTATCACTTCGGATAATTTGAGAAATTATTTCACGTTAAGGCAAAGTTGCTAAATTTAATTTTGTATAGATAAAATAATTAAGGAACGACTTTAATTAAGGACGGTGAAGCAATTATAACATTCTAAATGTTTTATTAAAGAATTTAATAAAATGTTAACTGTAATGTGAAGTATTTGAAAAAGTGTTGTCGTAAAATATATATAAATAAAGTATAATAAAGTAGATATGATGTTCCGCGTTAGCTTATCTTGGAACGAAAAAAATTTGAAAATTTTCAATACTTTTCCTGAGGCTAATTGGATAATGATTTCAATTCCGTACATCTGGAGATATACGTATGCTCACAATACCTAGAGATCCTTAAGCAAGATTTATAATTCTTAAAATTCACTTCATATTTCATAAGCGGATAATTGAAACTTAAAATATTTGATGTTATTAATGACTAAAATCTATATTTAGAAAATGAAATACGACCTAGTACTCGCGGATGTGAAATTAACGATAAAGTTCTAAATTACATAACTAATAAATAACATTACTATAGTATTTTTCTTGATTAAATTTTATCTGATCCTTCTTCAAGCTTTGTTATTAATAATTATTTTTAATGATGTGCGCGCGCATATAATGTAAAATAAAATAAAAACTGTACTGTAAGCATATTAAAAGATAAATATGATTAGGACAAAATAACTAGTGTATGAATCAAGAAGTTAATGTATTTTGTAGATAAAAATGAGTGATTCGAGTAAATTCTGGTTCAATGGCATCTAAGATGTCTCCGAACCTTCGCTTCTGAAATTGGCAATTTCCAGTCTGCCATATCCGAATCCTTAACGTTATTGCATGTCCTCTACTGGCTTCCCATCGGTCCATCCCTTGTTATAGAGTATTCTGATTGGTTAAAGTTGATAAGTTTTATAAATTGGAATATGGTTAGAGCACCGCATTAGAGATGCGGGCGACCCGAGTTCGAATCTTTTCTCTTCAAAAAAAATATTCACCATCAAAAGAACAATTAATAGAAAATTAAATGAAATACTTTATAAAGGACCAATCGGAATCATCTATATTCAGAAATTCTAAACTATTGATTCCATTTTTATTTATCAGTCATTTTATTTTTACTCCTTTTGGGTTCTTCTTTGATAAGTGTTGTGCTTTGGCATTTGTTAGGCACAACCTTCGTGTAAGAATGAGCAGAGTGGATAGCTGAACTGACTTAAAGAAGTAGATGAGGCAAACAAAGACTGAAGAGGTAACAGGATAGGTCCAAGAGCAGCTAATTGGAGGACAAGGAGTGAGTTAGGACCTCCAAGGCCAGGGGCGCTGGAACAGGAATTTTAAAGAAGTGAGAATGTGATCAATCAAAGGACATTTTCTCCTCAAAGCCATTGTCCATTAATGCCCTTAGTCCTGTCCTTTTGTCTTCCTTGCTTCTCCCTCCACAGCCCCCCTCTCCATCACCTCCCTAGTAGGACTAGGAAGGAAACTTGTTTAACAGGAATTCATTCCTACTAACCTATACATACCTTTATTTCTCCTTCTGCACTCCATCTCATATATTAACAGAAAAAAAATGTAAAATTTCTTCAGAATCAGAAGAATGAACTTCTGTCAGAAGTGGAAAAATGAAACCTTTTTAGGATCGGTCCTGCACGTTGTCGCTTCAAGTTGAGTTACAACAATGTTTAACTGTTTTTTAATTCATATAATTTTTAATATTTTCCAAAAATATAGCTTATCGTGAGTTATGTAATGTATAAAAGAATGTAATTATGGGTAACGATTTCTGGAATCATTTATTAAAAAAATAACAGTTTCAACTCATATTTCGAAGATTATATATGTTTGAAATATCTATCACCTTCGATACATTTATTTGTATTTTATTTTTGAAAATGTTTAAAATAATTTATAATAATAAAAATTTTAGTGCTAGATATCCACAGGTAACACACTTATTTGTTAGCCTAATTGAGTAAGAGTTATTGTAATGAATCAATATCCTTTGTATCTGAGAAAATAACTTAACTTTCAGTATATGATAATCATTGTTACAAAAATACGTGTCTATTTACAAAATGATCCTTTCTTTTATATGGAATATATTGGAAAATTCCTACATGAAATTTCCTGGCATCTTCACTCTCTTCCGTCCTGCCTAGACAATTCCTGTGTCTTCCTGGCTTCCTAGCCCCGCGACCCCATGAGGGATTACTCTACCTGTTCAGTAACCCTTCAGAGTTTTATTTTTATATCCCTAGAATCGTCCACATCTTCACATATAACAACTGTTACTGAAATGTTTTAGTTGTTTTTTTTTCTTTAACTTCTAGTTCTTTTAGTTAAGGGAGTGGAGGAGCTTGGTGGTAGAGCGCTGTGCCGAAGGTCCCGGGATCAAATCTCGCAACTGTGCTAGCGAGCAGCGATGGATACTGTGGGATCACAAATTCCTCCTGGGCCTCAACCATCCTTTATAAAGTGTACCCGAAATTGGGGTAAATCTGGTGTTTCAACTTGATATAGGACGAATCACCTGCACGTCCATTGTCTTAGGAACAGTACAGTCTCTACCACGTTCTGAAGCCAAGACGACTTATGGATTGTAGTGGTGCAGGCTTTCTGGTTCGTTTATGGATATATATTTTTTTTAGATTTTTGGTTTTAAAATAATGCCTGTACATAATTATGAATGTATTTTGCTTTATTATTCGGTCTCCATAATATCGACAATCACAGTGGTTAGATTACTATTACTTAATGCAAAGGCCCAATAGTTGCAGAGCAGGCTAGGAAGACCCGGGCTTACCCAGAGGCTGACAGGCAGATTGGCCTGGAATCTCTGGGCCATCGCTTAAATCTAAGTCGGCTGCTGATTTATTGGCTCTCCCTCCTCCTCTCCCCCCCTGTAAGGAGGAATTAGCTGCCATCGATGGAACTCCTACAATTAAAGAAGGTGAGTTCTAGCTCAGCCTTCACCCAGCCTTGTCGTTTTGTAGTATTGTGAATTCCAAATAGGGAAATTCCTCTAGTGAAATTCTTTATAAATGTTATATTTAATTTGGTATCAGTTCTTCAGGTTGTCGGTTCGAATTAAGTCTCAAGTTTTAACTTTTCATTCGCTTCCTTTTTAATTTTCTCAAAAATGAAACTACAACCTGTGGAACTGATACTATTGATTTACACACACAATGACATTAATATTAAATATTGCAACAAAAATATATTAGTCCATCAAAACATGTAAAAACAGTGAGATTTAGAAGTTGTATACTAGTGTGCTTCAATCTGTACATTCTCTTCATGCCAGTTTTCTGATAGTTTTAAGTATTGCATTAAGTATTCGGTAATAGTTCTACGAAATCGAGTTTCAGAAAAAGCTATCTTCATACTTATTTTTTCTAATTTTTCAAACAATATCGACCCCTCCTTATATTGTTTCAGAGAAGACAATTAGGATAATCGACGCTATACTGTCTTACACTTAAAATTTCCTTGAACTTTGGAAAAACAACAATTTTATTTGGTTTCTTGATAAATATAGGTTTTGCATTATTAGCACATATTATTTATATTTTATTTTATTATGTTATTAGGCATCAGTATTATCGCCCGACCCAAATAACTACTAGAATTTAAAGTAGAAAAAAAAGATGTATTTTATAATTGATTCAATGTATTTATTCGGGTGTGTAAGCTAATAAATTTTGTCAGCCTCACCACAATCGTACCTTAAGGCTATTTTGATGTTTGCAGTAATCCTATACCCATTTAGTTCTTATCACTTTGAAAGAAACTAAACTAATGAAGTATCATTTGATGTGTAGATGAAAATATTGACATGAATGGACATGAAAGTACCGGAGTCCTAATAAAACCGTCTATGGATTTTGAACGGACGACTTTTTGAAGAGCCCCAATAACCTGCTTTATTGAGCATTATAAACAACTGCTCGAGTGTGGATGTCATGGAAGTTTATCAAGTATTTTATTCCTCCTATGTTTCACTAAACTTGATTCTCGAATAAACTTCTTGATTAGTCAGTCTTCGCGACAAAACTGGTGACACAAAGGTGTTTTTACACCAATTATTCGTTTTAATGCATTTTGTTCAAATTCAACGTAATTTTAGATGGTTTGAACAAAAATTTATTATACAAAAGTAGCGGTTGTGACACATGTATAAAATAGACTCGTTTCCACAGGATTTTTGTACTGACAAAATGATTGAAAAAAATATAAGAATTGTTTAGATTAACATTTTAAACAATAGTTGAAGGTATTTAATCTGATATATAATTAACTTAATGTTACAAAACAAAAAATGATTAATTCGAAGTAACCATGACTGCAGAGTTAAGTTTGCATATACTAGCTCAACGACATTGAACCGCACTTACATAACGTGAACTTGAGGTATCAACAAGTCTGTTACATTAGGAAAGATAGTCACAGGAATACTTATTCGACGTTATTATTTATTTATTAATTACGAAAAAACAGTAAACTTTATGATAAATTTATCATGATCTTTAATCATATGCTTTTGCAGTGTGGGGCTACTTTTTATTTTTTAACCGTTTTCCACGCTGCATCATTTACCATAAAATCAATCTGGCTCTATTCGTTCCCTTAATTTCTATGAGAGTATTGATTGTTAGAGATTGTTTTGGACTATCATACCAATATTCCGAGCCAAGTAAAGGGCTGCCTCCTACTCCAACTTATTATGCCCTAACTTGCTATCCCATCCGGGGCATGTATCTGGGGAAGGTGACCCTAGGGTGTGTACTGTGGTTGAATTTTGCCTGTGGGGTGCATATATGGATACATGTGGTGTATATATGTAAGTGTTGTATCGAGTGTATCCTGCCTGAGTGCTAGAGTTACTGTCCCTGAGGCAGTATGCAGGACCAGCCGCATCTGCCTGGAGGACCAGTGGCTATCTGCGGCATTAACCGGGCGATGTTAACCGCCACTCCAAAAAATATAATATATTAAAGATTTTTAATGAAAACTTATCACAAGTAATGGGGCACTGTGAACAATAGAAACTCTTATTTTATAAATAATAAATGCTTTTGTTTTACCAATAAAAGTTCGATTTTTGTATACCTTGTACTCTTTGGGCATGACGTAGCTGTCATAACATACTTTCTCTGCTCTCTATCAATCTCTAACTCTATCTCTTCACTCTCCTAATACTTTAGAGATAGTTCTTATGCTTAAAAATATTATGGGAGATCAATGGAATTGCATTATCAACTTCAAAGCAATGTTACAACTCAAGGTTATGAACCCTTAACTATACAGAAATCCTTAGGTCATCAACCCTATCTGATAATTATTATAAAACATCAGATTATTTACAGTTAACATAGTTTGCAGTACAATGATTTGACTTCTTCTTTGATGTCGCATAAGCTTTTCTGCTTAATATATCCCGAATACGAAACTCTTGTAAGAAGAATCGTTTGGCCTCACCGACATAATACGATGAGAATATTCAGAAAAATGCTCCAAAGGCCGCAACTTGGTGAGCAAGTTGATCCCTTTGAAATGCAAGTCGTGCCCAAAGCCTATTCATAATTCAAGGGGCGTTTTAATTTGTTTTAATTTATTTCTGTCTTATTCCGTCGTAGAGGGGCGGTAAAAAGAAGAAGGACGATAAATCGGGACTTGTTGCCACTCCGTTTTGGATTATTAATACTACCTTTATGCTAAGCAGCCGCTCGGCTAAGACTTGTTTAAGTCCTTCTCGGTTTCCGATGGTGGTATTTGCTCGCAATTTTACCGCTTTTAATTTACTCTAATTTCTTTTTTGGTCCTCACGCATTTTTTCCTCGAGGTTGGTTACAATTGCACACTTTTGTTTCTGGTCCGAAAGGATAACAAAGAATGCCCTGTTTTTATTGTTGTCGTATTGTAATGTATACAAGAGAAAAGTGAAGGAAAACATTTTAAATTCTTGTAAATGTAGGAATGTAGGTTTATTAAAATTAATTTAATTTAATTAATTAAGTTATTACTATAATACCTTTTAGTTTCATGTTTATAAAAGATACAATGCCTTATTCTCAAATATTATATAAATAATTTATTTGATTCTTGTTTATTCTACCTCAATAAATCATGTATTTTATCTTGAGTAATATTAGTTGACCTTAAATATATAGGGAAGCAAATATTCCACGTAGAGTCACTGAAATACTTTTTAAATTAGGGTTATTATATTTATTTGAAAGCCAACGTTTCGGCTCACATTGAAGGTCTTCTTCAGAAATGATACATACACATTGTAAAGAATATAAATATATAAAGTAATGTATAGGAATAATGATATCGGTGGAAACAAGATAAGTGGTGATGATTTAAATTATAGTCCATATATAAATATGGAAAATAAGTAGTAACAAGAATGATAGGAAGCTATGCAAATAAATATAAAAACATAGACAATAATAATGATTAATATATAATAAAGAAAGTAATAAAATTTAATTTAATAAATGATATTTGATATATAGTAATGATTACGAAACATACCGAGAAATATATAGAAATATTAATGTTATAGATTTTGTTTTAAAGAGTTTGGTTTAAAGAGAGTTTGTTGTAAATAACATTTTTACATTATAGTATTCTGAACACTTTTCTTTTTCCCGTTTGTGAGGTCTGTCAGGAACGTAATGAGAATGATATTTTTCCGGAGCTTGGGTGATTCCTGGAGAGCTGGTGTCGGGAGAGTTAGCCTCAAATGGCAAAATTAAGGTTGTTTATCTGATGTAAAAGAATGTTCATTTTTTAAAACAATCCCCCGTCAATCAAACTTGCACACCTTTGGAAAAGAGAGGGATATTATGGTGAAGACCATTGTTTGGACAAGTGAGGGCAACATAGCAAGCCTTAAAAATGATACATTGTTCTAATATAAGAAGGTATTTCTTTTCTTTCCTTTTACAATATGTAATGTAAAGATATACACAGATCCGAGTAAAATGGGAGAGGAGTGTATGTTCATTGCGATACAACGGACTAAAAGGGAGACAGCCGCTCGATCAGGCTGAGCCACGAAACTATTAGGTCGAAGAAATAGATTATTGCTGAGCCTAGTTTATTGGCGTTTCCGAGGATAAAGAGGAGGCGAGAGAGCTCCTGATCCCCAGGATACAGGATAAAGGATAAAAGATGGAAGATAGGTCCTGGCAGGATATTTGTCCAGCTCTTTGTGCTATCCTTCGCGATTTATGGTGTCGAGGATCGAGAATAGAATCTTACCATCCGTCACTTGTTCGTCTCCGAAGGTACGATGTGGACAGTTACATTTTTGGCTAAGAACAGTATAGATAAATAGATTATTAACATTTATTGCTGCCCAAGTGGGGTTGCTTCATAATACAGCACATTTATCAATATTTTTAGAAACTATTAAAAAAATGTTTAACACCCATATTAACGGAATAACTGACATAAAATTAAAGAACAACTCTATAACTGAAAGGCAAGATGCAGGAGGTTGGTCCACCTACAGTTATGGCTGAAAGCAGTAGAGATAAATACCGCATTGACAAGTTATGCTGCCCAAATACATTCGGTTGTTGTATAATACAGCATATTTATCAATAATCCCATATATATCAACACCATTTTACATGTTTAAAGAATGAGCATATAACTTTTAATTCATAAAGCAATAATAACAAAAACACGTAGACTTATTCATTGACTTTGATACCGAGCATGAGATGTGGGCTAATGTTCCGCTAATCCCAGACCTGCCAACTCCCAGCGACTCATCTTTTATTCACGGGTAAAGCTCTATCTCATCTGTCTAAATCATTATCCCACCCCCTTGCTTTTATATTCTTAACTATTTCAGGCAAACATATATATATATATACTAGTGACTGACTGACTTCGCAGCGGTATTTATATAGGCAAGGTCGAATGTTCTAGAAGCGCAGGAGAGTGGGGGAGGCCATTCTCGGATCTTCCAGATCATTCTAATCCGTTTAATCCCTTCAGCCAGTCTTAATTCCCCCAGCAGGTCTTTCTCTCTCTGACCGTAACAATATATATATATATATATATATATATATATATATATATATATATATATATATATATATATATATATATATTGTATATATATTTGGAACATAAAAGCATGACGGGAAACAAATGTATATATAAAGTAAAATATGTTAAGATGAGTTAAAAAAAATTCTCAAGTTTCTAAAATAACAAATACAAAACATACTTGCCGATATAATGCCAATTTATGAACGTTAATTTAGAAATAGTAATACAAAATAAATAAATATAGCATATGCTTAACTATTTTTCATTATGACATCAACCACATAGAGTACCACATCAGATGTAATGCCTGAATGCTACTACTGAATATAAAGGAAGGTTACAACTAGGAAAAGATACATAATATGGATTTAGGGACATGATAGTATTGTTTGTGTTGATATTTGGTAGTTTGCTGTCCATCTTTGGTGTCTTAGATTGTATGGATTGGGATGTGCTGTGTGTATTTTTTTCTTACTGTTCTGATAATGCCTGAATCTATGTATTCATGTGTTATATGCCTTACTATCGATGTATAGTCCAAGAACGAGGAAAAGGATAGGCGCCTTGTGATCTGAACAGCCTATCATAATTCGTCGTTTGTCACTGTCCAAATACCCTAGTGTACGTTGGGAGGAAGGCGACTGGTGAATCATTCCCAAAGGAGCTGCTATGGAGTATGGGCAACCCTCTGCTGTTTCACCAAAAAGGGAATTGTTGATCAGGAAATGCTCAAGTAGAGGGAATGCCGGGAATTAATCTAGCAAAGGAAGCTACTTAACTTATAATTTCAAAGAATATATTAATCAGTCCTAATTATTTAAATTTAACTTATCAGAAGAAAGGAGATTATTCAATGGAATGTTCAAACGTGAATGCTACGCTCATTGGTCTTGAAAGGAAATAAAAAAAAGCTAACTAGTGTAAGTGATTTTAAGAATTTCAATTTATTTCGTGTTCTTTTTATATCAGATCCTTCTTTATTTTTAATATCCTTAATTCATAATTAAGCCTATATATTATTCATGATTCATAATTACAAGACTGTAAAAACTTTGTCCTTGTTACGATCCAATATCAAAGAGAGCCAAAATTAAGCGGAAATCTGCTATTATTATTGATCAAAGATTTTATTCCAAATATGAAATGAAACTAGTGTCTTAATTTTAATTTCGAAATGCATCTTTAATGTATAGCATAATTATAATATCTCTTCATTGTATTATTTATTATCATTATTATTATTGATTATTTAATTTGTGTTGTTTGATTAGCAAACTATTATAGTGTCTGTTGAAAGGATGTTATTTGTAAGTTAAATGCATGATTAAATGCATAATTAAATGATAACGAAACCAAAGAGAAGTCAAGAGAGTAGCAATATTAACAAAGGAAAATCATATTGCAAAGAAGATAATTCATTTATCAAATTAATTTACATTTATTAAAGTTATATCGAATAAAAGGCTAGTTAATGAACATCGCAATAGTTGGCAATTTAAAAAAATACAGGTCATATGTGACTGTGTGGAGCAGGTTCACTATTTCAGATATGTAATATCGTACTTCTAAAGTAATGCAACTCAAAATCAGTGTTTTTTCGGTAGTGAGTCAAGATCGTGAAAGAAATCGGAATATCTCTTCATCGCTCATCAAAACCTGTATCAATCCAGTTTCAGAGATTGTCTGTCAGAAGGCATTTGTGCCACAGCCTAATGCTATTTAAAGTCCACTATTTTTTTCTCATTTTTCAAAAAATGTAGTTCTTTGACTACTGTCACTTTAGAAATACTTGTGCAATATGTCTTCCGTTTATGTAACATAAAATTGTGTGTACTGTATGTCAGACAGAAATTTAAATTATACAATCATCGTACTTGGCCTTACTAGGAACGCCTTTTTTTTCCAAATTTAATACAGAATTACAGACCTTTTTGAGATCAACTCACTGAAAACTATTGATTGACTTAATAAGGAAAACCCTGGGTTTCTTTGTTATTCTTGTATGTATGCCTGTTTTATTTTTGCTAAGTTGTGCATCTGTGTCATGTGATTTATTAATCGAAAACTCTAAAATTTGAATGTACATATACATATAAAAAGTACATATTTTATAAATATGTTCAAAATGGCTGATAGTAGAATACAAAAGGCAACTTAATAGAAAATAGTTTAAATCTTCTGGCTACATTTAGCATTAACATATTGCATTTAGCACTACTACTATAATGAATTTCACGAAATTACCTTCATTTACCTTCATTCAGTCTATTTTTTTTGTATTGTCTATTTAAAAAATATCTTATTTAATTTACTTTAATTAAATTTACACTAATTTACTGGACTTTCCCTCTTACATAAAATAGCTATATATAATTATAACATTATATATATATTGCCATATAATTTATTTTTTAAATTATATATTCATCCTAAATCACCACTTGACTACTATAAATACTAAGAGTGGATAGCATAGAAACAAAATAATGTTAGTGAGGGGATGGTCGAGTGTTCCCACAATTCCCAATATGTCAGAGCTCTTTTCTACTAGCTGTCGCCATTTCCACTAACTTACAGATTTATGGCTCTTTTTACAAACAAGATTATTTCCCAACTCGAGTTAACTCGGTTAAATAACTTATCCTTGTGGAAGGAATCTGGAGCCAGGGAATTGGAAATAAGATCCTAAACCCCTATTCTCATCAAAGTGTACTTTTCTTTTTATATCGTACTTATCTTTTTAAAAAAATATTTATAAATAAACTGAAAATATAATACACAATGGATTATAGTTATCTAATATATAAATTAAATTAAAAATGTCCGTTCACGGGCTTAAGAAAAAATGTAGGTTTGTTAGAAAAAAATTCTGTCCGGTAATATTTTTTTAGTATATCGTATATGGGCTGTTATATCTGAAAGTAGTATAGGACCATTTGGATCTAAAAAAAAAAAACATTTATTCTTTTAAATGACTGATGATTATTTTTTAAGAATAAATTATAAAAGGTGATTTGTGTTTAAAACATCACTCATCGCTTAGTGCTAGGTGATCAAAACAGTCGCCTATTTGCCAATATTATTAAATTAATTCAAATGGAAGCCTTTGGATATCGCGGGTTAGAAAAAATGGACTTATAACCACTTTCAAAAATAACAGTGCTTAAATGCTTATATGTTATAGTCCGATACTTTTTTCCCGATACATCTTAAAAACAGTATATAATTTCGGGATAGAACCGCGCTATTTTTTTATTAAAAAAAAATCCAAGGAACAGATAAGAAAAAAATATCTGCGTCGTCCTGTGTAGCGGTTTGCTAAAATATAAAAAAATATCTGAGGGACTGCAGGTTGCGCAAAAAAACCTTTAATTACCGATATAATAACTATAAGTACTATAAGTATAATAAATTCATGTTAGCTATTATCTATAATGCTCATAAAAGTCGTCTAAACAGTTTTAAGCAATGTTAATTGTGTTTTCATCTGGCTGTATATTCAGTTTTATGTTCTAATTTTTTCTTTTATTCCCTTTAAGAGTTTTATTATATTATTTCTGAAGTAATCAGTTCCATATCGTTAAGTTTGCCACTTAACGATATGGAACTGAAATATTTATATTTATATTTATGAAATATTTATGGAACTGAAATATTTATATTTCCATGTAAACCCTTTTCGAATTTTAACCCGTAGACAATATAATACAATTTGAAGGACCGAAAAATTACTGTCTAATTGGGCTTAACTAAAATGTCATCTTCAAGTTTAGAATCAGTACTCAATGAACAGGAATAAATAAATGAATAATTTAGTAATATACTCTACGCCATACATCGGATTCCTTTTTTGGCCTCATGGAGACGTCAAAATCTACAACAGCGTATGACTTGAATGACCTCCCCAAGACGTCATTGAATGTTAAGGTGTTAAAGATTAAAAACACAGAAAATTTGTAGACAAATTGTTTTTTGATATAATTGAAAAACTACCAATACTATACGATATTAATTTTCCAATTAATCGTAAATGTTTTGATAAAACTATTCCAAGAAAATCTATATATAACTATATTTTTTTTATAAAAGACTTAAAAAGCTATAATTTTCGATATATAATTGGTTATTTTGAGGATAAAATTCTTGGAAAAGATTCTAATCACTAAATTAATAGGCTGGTTAAAAACTATATGCTTCGATTGTTTTATTGTTAGAGATGGTTTGGATTTCAATAATGGTCTTCTGAAAATTTTGAAAGATAAAATCTCAAATTGCATATTATGATGATTAAAATGGTTTAATGATAATAATAATAATAATGGAATCATCTTCCTTATATTTTCAATTTCTCCAGTGATTATAAAGTGTCCTACAGATGATATAGACGCTCGATCCAATTAAAACTAATATCTCTTATCTCGTACAAGTAATCTTGTTTTGCATCTAACGAAGATGATTATTATTTATAAAGCTAGTTAGAAAAAAATATGTTGTTCTTTACTGAAAGATAAAAGGAACCTAAAAAATTAATTTAAAGAGAAAGTAGGTTGATGAAGACAAATCTTCTCCAAGCCTAGTGCTGCTTCACGACGAAATGGAAAAAAGCGAGATATTCTATCCTAATTTTTAGGCACTAGAAACTGTATTTTTATTAAACGAAGTAAAAAATATTTGTGTTGCATGAATTAAATTAAGGAAATGCCAAAAATATTAAGAAATTCTTTAGTTCACTGAATTATTGGAGACCGTTACCAGCCAATTTGTCAAGATCACATGATCTTAACTTCGATCGATCTCATAATACTCTATAAAAAATTAATTACAAATAAACAATAATTTTAAAAAGCAATAAATTCAGAATAGGTAATGAAACTAGGATTATATTACGAACTTTATATTCGTCACAATGTTTCTTCAAAATTATATATTAATGTTTTGTACGGAAATTTTTTAATAATAATTAAATTCGTAATTTTAAAAACATTAATATGAACCATTTAAAATAAATGATAATAATTGTTTTAATTTATATCTTAATTAAATTGAACATTAGCACCTTATACATTATTTTATATTCCATTTATAATAGATTGCATAATGTTTATGATCAATGACAACCTATTACTTATCAATACTAGTTCATTTTGAATCATTAACTGAGGCGTGGAGATGCAAAAAGGGATTAATCAATATTTTATCATTTAAAATTGTATGAATGTATTTCATAAATTTAGCGTCCTCTATGCGGTGGTACATTGTTCACCATTTAAAACATATCAAAGCCAATCTAATTTTTCTAAAAATAATTGTCTCAAATAAATAATCATTTCATAATAACCTAAATTATGCATATGTTTGTGATTCCTGAAAAAATTTGAATTAAAAATTGATTTTGACAACTAGTCAAACTTTTGAGATTTTTATTTTTAAATCATTTATTGTTTAGCAAGACAGAAGGCATCATTTTTTACAGAAAAGAGACTAGTTCGCAAGATTGATCACGACAACGCTTTCATTATTTTGTTAATTGCAGTGCACAAAATCCCTTTTTTCATGTCTCTTGTAAAATTTTGGAATGTGGACTACTGGTCTTTCTGTAGTTAACTACTCATTCGAGACCTCGATGATATGACCATTTTATCTATTTTGATATATCTGTCTCTTTTCAACACTGCTTTACTATCCGTTTCATCCTTTTTTTTTCATTCCTCTTCTTTGTTTGTAGGCGAAACAACCCTATTCACAATAAAGCCAAACACTGCTAAAACACTACACATAGTTGTGAGAATCCATATTCATATATTCGCCTTATGAGGTCCAGACGTATTATGAACAAGAATCGAATGCAGAAATTGTTATTAAAAAAAAACAGAAATTCTTACCATCATACTTTCCCTAGGACATGCATGATGAACACATAAAAATAATAAACTTTACTTAAAGAAGTAAAAACACAGACTGACTTGAATATCTGAAGTTGAAAACTCCAAAATAAACAGCAGGTTGGATTTGATATCTTTGTAAGTCATTGTACTTCAACTTGGGAACTCCCGTGTCTGATTTGTAATGCATCACAGTTTGGACTTTGTTTTCCCTGAAGGGCAGTTTATGGTAGATACGGATTTAAGTCGTTTATTCGCATATCTTTGAAATAGATTTTCACTTCATCACTTTAACCAAGACAATATACCATTCCGAAGCCGTTTATTATGTTTCTAGTAATTAAATCATTTTATGCAATACAATTGCTTGAAGTAGGAATAATTTGATAGAAAAGAACACCTATTAGCCAAACATATAAATGGTAAGCCTTATGAAACTGTAGAGATGGATGAATAGTTAAGCATCGATACTAAAATGATTTCTAATATTAAGTTTGTAGTAATCCAATTTACTACATAGGTTTAATTAGATTGTTTACTTGAAAAATATATAATAAATGTATTTTTAAATTAATTTCTTACATAAAATATTCTTACTCAAATATTTAGTCAATAACACACTATTATTCATTCATATGATGGGAGAAAATAGAAGCGACAGTTTCTTATGACGTTCGGTGCAGTTAACATAACGTTATTGTTTATCCATCTTATATTCCTACACTTATTAATAAACTATTTTTTGTTTAAACCTGATTAAAACAAACTAAACCAATCCGTTTATCAAGCAATGAACATGTTCGTGTTATGTGATCAAAGTCCGCACTCATTCCATTCATCGAAATATAATTCAGGTAACTTACTACTTTGTGTTCAACTATGAAAATTTTATTTATTGGAATTAATAAAATTGTTACTACTTTAAATGCTGAAATTATTGTTATTGTCGACTGCTACTTTTGAGGTTATGAAGGTTATAATACATTAAACTGCTTGATAGATTATTCAGATTTAACAGAATATTCAAGATCCTTCATGAGTTGCAGTGGTACAGTTTTTTTTCCTCTTCTAATTATTTGTTTAAGACTTTTTTTCATTTTTTTTTATTTGATTTTATTTAACGTCGCTTCAACTTCTGAGGCCATTAGCGACGACTGCTCTTATTATATTTCATTTATTAAGTTTGTTTGCTTCAGGTACATCAGAGTCCTCTGGAGCTCGTTATCATTTCTGAAAAGTTGGCACGTTTCAATTTTTAAATTTTTTCTTATTATTTCATATTTCTTGCATTCAAATAGATGCTTGACTGTAATTTGAACATTGTTGCAGCTTTGGCAGGTTGGTTGATACTGCCCTAAAAGTAGGTGGAGATGTGTCAGCTTAGTATGACCAATTCTTAACCTGCTTATAATACTGCACTCTTTTGGCGTTAGGCCGTTTGGACTTGTTTATGTTTTGAGACAGTTTGAGCTGACAATGTAAGTTTTATACTGAAAAAATTCTGGTGTTCATGTTGTACCGTTTGGAATTATAACGGAATATGAAGTACTGAAAATAGATTTTAAAAAGGTTTAAAAAACACGATAAAGTGTATTTACTTAACTCACCAATGCATGTATTCAGGCATGATAAATTGATAACGCAACCTTACTATGGAGCTGTAACGTTTAATTTTTTTAATAACTATTCGTTCAATAATTTTAATTATCTGATCCACTAATCCATAATTATAATAATTTTTCTATGCCATAACTGCATGTTTCAAATCATGTGTTATAACAATTTAAATTATATAAGCCAATCCAGATTTTTTAGGTAATAAAGGAATTTTATATTATTGAAATAAGTGTCTAGTAGATGATTAGTACGATTAGATAGCAGGGTATTATCAATGATATAATTCTGTTGTTTTTTAAATAACAAATAACTTAACTGCATTGCTTGGAGGAAACCTGTTTCTTCATTTTATATAGCTTCCATCCTCTAGATCTCCAACCTCGTCCTTATGCCATCAAATATTTAACCCAACGGCCCTCAGGAGTCTTCCTGAATATCTGACCCGAACAATCATCCTAACAGTGTTGTCCTTGTTGCAGAGCTGCCCAAGATCGGCCCGGCGATACAGACGGAGAAGGAGCGGCATGAACTTGGTGATACGCTCCATGCCAACTGCTCAACAGCCCCTTCGAGGCCTCCTGCTCAGATATACTTCTACGTCAACGATATACCCGTGAGTATTTATTAGTGTATATAAATAAATAATAAATTATATTTAATTTTAGCTTTACTTGTACTTGTCGGCTCCCACAAAGTAATATGTGAAATACTGAAACATGACAAACTGTTTTAAAGATGTGCTACTGTAAAAAACAATAAATAAAACGAGCTCCACCAGCCGACACCGTAGACCTTACATCCATTATTTTTACATCGAGTAAGTCCATGATTTTCAATAAACTTCGCCTTTTCCTATAAATATTTATGCAGCATAATTCCCTGTATGCATAGCAATATTTCAATTCCGATTCACTCATCTCTTTATATCCTTAGGACAACATTCAGAGATTCGTAAATATAAAACAAAAATAGCACTAGTTTTACCAAATGGGATAATTATGCCCTGAAAATCAATTGCATGAACAAAATGGAGTATGGATAAAAAAATGCCCTTCCTAAATGTGCAGTATCAAAGATATAATGTTTTTTAATATCAATATAACTGATAATAGGAGTATATTACAGCATCATTGTCCAAACCAATCAGGATTTTTCAATTGAGTGTACGCATATCATAATTATCTAGATTTATTTTCTTTATTATAAATTATATTTCATTAAACGTAAAATTGTCCATTATCGTCATTGTATACTCATTACACATACAATCAATTATTTCTTAATAATTTTAGTATAAACATTTGTGATAAAAACACAAGCTACGCAAACTCAAAAAAAAAAAAAGAATATAATTCAAAAACAAAAAATCATTGATGAAAAATCCTTCTTAAATATCTTATTTCAACTTTTCTAACTTTTCTTTTAAATTTTTTTTAAATATGAAGTTTTCTACATCTTTTGGGTTTTCACTTAATAATTTTATTAAACATCCAATCAAATTTAGTAAGTAAGCGTGCTTAAAGAATGTACAGGTCGACCAGAAAATTTTATATTGATGTATGCAAAGGCTGAAAAACTGGAACTATTTCTAATTAAATTAATAAATTATTTGTATAACTTTTTTTTTGACTTTTCAATAAACTTTTTTTTTTAAAACTGTTCTTCATTTTTAATATTTGACAATGCTACTTAGTGAAATATTAGTTTTAAAATTATTTCCAAATTTCTTTGTACCACGCAGCCTTCTGTTGAAATGAAAGTCTACCACGCCCCATTACACAATAAATTGTATTGGCATAAGAAAAAAAACAAGTACATACATTAAAAAGAACACATTCATTTTTGATTGTCACAAGTTACAAGGTCAATTGTCTACTTAATATTAAAAAATACATTTTTATTCTGAATTTTTCTCGTCCCCCTCCTGACTTGTTTGTTCCTGTTTGGGAACTCCTGTACTTAAAATAAATTTTGTCTAAAAGAATTTTTAAAGCAAAAAATAAAAACAGTCTTTAAAAATAAAGAATTTCTAGATTAGTGGGTGGAAAGCAAATAAGGCTGTAGAGTGCGGCAGTCACTTTCATACATTTTAAAATATCCCAACCCCTCATCCTAACCTATTGAGGATTAATCAGGTGTTTCGCAACTGAAGGATCAGAAGAAAAACCGGAAAAATAAATGTGAGTCTTAAACTGACATTGGTCGAGGAACAGTGGGAAGACAAGCAAAAAAAAGCCTTTTAAATTACTTGTTGTAGCTGGAATGTTCATGTCAGGGTTAAGTTTTTTGTCAGCTCAAGATCTATAGTCCCTCTTCATTTAGCTTCTGCCCGGAATAAAAAAAAAAGTCGTGGGGCGAGGACGGTTTATTCATAAAGGAATAAATATTGTCGGCAAATAACTGAGCCCCCTCCCACAGCCTAGTTAGCTATTTACATTTACTTCTGGCTCTTCATCACAATCCCTCGCACTCTACAGAATTAATTTACTACGGTGCTTTTTATTGTTCTTTATATACTTTGTTTTATTTTTGAGATCTCATTCTTCCGACCACAGAACAACAAAACTACAAAAATTTATGAGTAAGAAAATGGTCCCGGTGAAAGTCAAAGAAAGTGTTAGGATACATTACCATTTAACAATTTAAATAAAATTTACAAAAATTGTAAACAACAATTTCTATATAATTTTTGTTACGAAGGAAAATTAGGAACATATATATTGATGGTTTGTCGATCAAATATGACTCACTAAAATGTCACTGTAAAGTTGTCAAAGTCGGTTTACAAACTAAAGACGATGAATTGGTGAAATAACCGCTGAAATGTTATTGATTATGATTAGATAGTGGTTTAAATTAAAATTCTCCGTAAGTGATCGAATATTAGTCTCTGATTGGCTGCTAAAACCTGTGTATCAGAATTCCCATAATTTTTCTACATGAAGTATTAAGTACTAACTTTTTCTGTTCATATCTGTATTCTAAAGTCCCAGAATAAAGTTACTTTTCTATTCTATTCTAAAATTCTCAATGTCATGTATTTAAATAAAAGAATCGCAGTAATAATCAAAAAATTAATGTGTGTACGCAAGAAATTTAGAAATACAATAAACAGTTACTGAAACTGTTAAGATGGCTGATTCGAACATGACCACTGTAAGGATTGTCTAGTTGTTTATATAATAAAGTTATTACCATGAACATACTACCTGCTATAAAAATACACTATAAAATAGTTTTAAAGTGTTAGTTATTCGCTACTTTTTTATCAACTATTTTTTTTAATTATCGGTTCTCGGTAATCAAATTTTAATATCATTTCAGTATTATTTTGGAAAGTATAAAGGTATGTCATTTTTTTTTTATTTGGATGAATCTGAATATGATAAGCGTTGAAGAGTTATTTATCGTCAGTGATAGATATCTCAATCACAATTAGTAAGTACTCGTAATATTACAATATACCGCAAAAATGTATATTACGATTTTTTTGCTATGATTTTGAAAATAAATTAGACTATTGTTATCTTCTTAAATTACAAATATTTAACTTTTTTTGGGGGGGGAGGAAGTTTTTCTCGATGTCTTTCGAAATTATCGCCTCCATTAATTTGTTTTAAATATAGAAGGTAACAGCTTTTGAAACACAAGATTTTATATTATTAGATTGAGATTATATAATAATGAAAACAAAATATTATATATAATATTAGATATTTTTTCAGCTTCACTACCCCAAATTGTAAGAACAGTTCAGCTATTCCTACTATATTGCAATGTTCTCTGCTACGAGACGAAACCTTATGATGGAAGAAGTTTTGAGAGATGACGAAGACCAAATAGGAAAACTTTATGATTACCTCAAAATACGAAATTTTATAGCAAAGTTTAATTACCTACTGTAACACAATACGCTAGGGATCCGTTGGGTGTAGGAAGAAGTAACAGAGAAATAAATTAAAAAAAATTGTAAGTACCGGAATTCATCATCCATCGGAATAATTGCTCTAGGAACGATGAAGACTTAACTAGCGGTGGGAATCGTAACGAACCGACTTCGTTAGAGAAGAGGCTGCCCGGAGCTGGAAGTTGAGCCGCAAGCGAGTCTTAGCGGCCGCCATCTCGAGCAACTTATAATGAGCCGCAACTCCGCGCCCTCCTCCCCCAGGACGCAGGGAGACTTGGATATTTCATTAGCGTTGTCCTCGCTGGGCACGTCCTCACGGAATTGTGGCCGGCTTCTTATTCCCTGCAAGGGCAGCTCCTGGGGAATAGCAATCTATTAGGAGATGGCCGCTCGGCAATCGGGACTTCTTCGATGGATCAGGTATGAGGGGGCTGCAAGGGGGTGTCTGCACAGCAATAGCATAGAAGCACTTTGAAAACATACATTGCATACAAATACTATCTTTTGAACACTAAATTTTTAGCTTCGCCTGTATTCATGTATGCATCTAACAGGATCTTTAGAGTACATTTTCGGATACTTCTAAACATCGAATTAAATTGAAACTTTGCACACTCAATCCTGACAATGATTAAAAAAAACCTGCACCACTGCAAACTATGAAAGAGTCTGGGGTTCAGTACATTGTAGAGACTACACTGTTTCTTAGAAAAAAGCTATGCAGGGTGCTGATTTGTTCGGAATCACGTTCAACCGCTAGATTTTCCTCCTTTATAGAGGGTGCACCCATTAAAAAAGCTGGGTGAGCCCCAGAATAGCCCTAGATCTCTTAGGATTCATCTCCAGCCAATAACAGATGAAATAAAAGTCTAGCAGCGAGCGGTATTTGAACCCATGACCTTGGACACGGCAACTCAGTGCTCTACACTCGAGCCATTCTGCTCCGATGACAATACAATAATTTTTATAAGTTTGTCTCATTATACTGACCAAGATGTTTATTATAAGTGATTTTTCATATCCTAAGACAGTAATGTCGAATGGCTAAGGCGTGTATTAAGGCATTTGCAGGACTGAATATTCCATTATATGAAATTATTTATTATTATTATTATTTAATTTTCATTTGCACCTGCGCAATTGCGCATCTAATAAATTTGATTTTAGTGCCTTTTCTTCGCTTTTTGCCATGATCATCCAGTTATTTTGGAAAAAAAAAATTATACCAATTGTTGAGTAGGTCTCTTAGCCAATGTCTTTTTAATCTTTTTTTTTATCAAGTCCAGGTAACAGAGAGTAGGAAAGCGGAAGAACGAGTGGGTTTGGGTGATATTGTGTCGATGAGTGGAATGTTATTTATTTGTTATGAATATATGATTTTATAGGGGGAATGTTTATGTCGTTGTGTATAGTGTGATTCGAAAAATACCATGATGCATTAATAATTTTTCTGAGAATTTTAGATTGTGTTGTTTGTATCTTGTGTATGTGAACTTTTTTTGTTGAACCTCAAAGTTCTGCTTCATATGTCCAAATTGGTTTTAGTATACTATTATAGATAAGTCGTTTGTTCCTCAAATCAAGTGAAGATCTGTCTTTTTAATTTCTTGTCTTTTTAATTTTGTATGTACATGATATAATATTATATTATTTTTTACATTATATTATACTTTTTTACATTTTTGACATTATATTATATGAAATTTAAATTAAAATGAATATCACCATTGTAAATCGACGACTTTACTGTCCTCGTCTCGTTTAATAATATCTCACTGACTCCGGTAAAACAAATCTGATACATAGGATTATCTCTTGACAAACGTTTGTCTTTGAATCCTCATACTAGATCAACGCACTAAGCTACCAAATAATTACAAAAGACTCATATACAAGGCAGTTATAAGACCTATTTGGACTTAGGGAGTAGAGCTTCGGGGCTCCACTGAGCCATCGGATTCCTCTCGTATCCACTCCTTACAATCTTAAGTTTTGCATAAAATCCTCAATGCTACTTACTCTGTTACGAAGAAATTCATTGATAATAATCTAAATGTCTCACCTGTTGGTGATTTAACCCGAACCCGATATCAATCCTTTCATGACCAATATTATTCCTATTCAAACCTAGCTACTCCTTCGATTTCTGATAATCCTCCTGGGCGCCTGAAAAGAAGATGGCCTTGTGACCTTTTAAGTTGAATTTGTTATTTGATTACTACCACTGAGCAGTTTCTCTACTTGTATTTATCCATGCCATTACGTATCATTCCTGCTGTTTATTGTTATAATATATTTGAAAATTTAAAGGAATAATTTAATAAAAAAAAAGAATATTGGTATATATGTATAAATATTGTCGTAAAATGCTCAATTTCAACATTTTACTTTACATTTTTTTTTTAAATCCCAAACTCATTTGTCTGTGTGTCGGAACAAAAGAGATTTAAACAAAGCAAATATAACATAATGGTTTGTTTTTTTGTAGCGCAACTATTTATTTTATTTTATTTGTTTTAATAAAGCAACAATTAAGATTGTGAATTAGTTTATCCTGTGAAAACCTGTTTCAGTTTACATTCCGAGAGAAGAGATTCATCCTTTGTCGATTTCACTTTGGAGCCGAAGAGGAGTAAGTGAGACAGCTCCTTTTGTTTGTCTTGCCGAGGCTCTCAACAAATAGTGTTTGCTTCGTCGGGAGGCTCCAAACAGCCACTGACACATGTAACCCATTTACCGAAAGGTGTATCGATATATTTAACTTTGTCTACATTTTTATCTCTATCGTCTAACTTCTTTCGCAAATTAATCTCACATACGCCTTTTTTTTTTTTCAAACGATTTTGCCAATAAAGTATAAAGTCAGAAGTAAGAGTTTAAAAATTTACTAACTCCATCAGCCCCTCACTCACCGTCTCTCTCTTTTTCTAAGGATATAAAAATAAAAAGAAGATAGTTATTACAGAGTTTTAAATTTTCACTCTGTGGACAGATCTCACGATACACTATGGTAATTTTGTTTCCTTTGTTTTTCAATTATAATCAACATGCCGTATATCGTTATGGCATAGTTGTTCGACGGTTGAATGACCTCTTTATACAATATCTGTTTTAATCAGCTGATTCAACGATTAGTGTGCCTAGCTGAGTGGAGTTGACGTTGATTCACAAAGCATTGACTAACAAGGACTAGCTGACCTCACAATTTCCAAAAAGGTATTTCTGCGATTCCTTCTGCAAACATGGAACAGCCGATTGACTGCTGACATGAGCATCGGATGATGGAGTGGCCAACGCCAAGCAGAAAATGCTTTAATTTTACTGTCATTTAGCTGCCGTTTTGTTTGTCGACCTCTAGATCCTTGCTTTGTTTTTACCCTTTCTTGTTTGAATTTTGGTCAACAAGCCATATATCGTTTAGAATATTCATATCCGACCCACGAATGCTAACTATTGTTATTCATTCTTATAATTTTTTCCTTTTTCTTAAAACTGGATTTATTTGAATTTCATCTTCAAGAAAAAAAGCTAAAGCTAAAACAAGTACAGCATTGTCAGCACATTGTAAAAAGGAATTGCACACTTTTGACTTCGATAAGCCTAAAATTCTACATAGAGAAGATAATACTATAAAAAGAAAAAATTTAGAGGCTTTATTTATAAATGATAAATTAGAAAATGCTGTAAACGATAGAAAAGAGGCAGGAGAAATTAGTAAATTATATTCATCCATAATTTTGAAATTAAAAAATAATAGATCATAAGAATACTTATACTTTGAAAAAAAAAAAAAAAAAAAAACAATTTCCATATATTTTCAAAATTAATTAATTGTTTTGATAAAATATTATTTAAAAATTATATAGTAAAATAAATAAATAAATTAAATTCATAAATAAAAAAAAAAAAAAATAATAAAAAAAAATTTAATGTACCTTTTAGAACATAATTAGTTATATTTATACTAAAGTCTAATGACTAATAAAAATAAGAAAAAGGATTAGATGGTTCAAGGATCAGGGTTTAGTTTTTTGTGTAATGGAATATAAGTTTGACTATGGAGGACTAAAGATCTTAAAAATGATTTTTAAAAAATATTGACTTTCCAGGTATTTATACTTATACCATAGTATGTTATCTTTTGGACATTTATGTAAACAAATTTTATATTATTGTAATTATTGTTATTTTATTTAAAGTTAAGGAATGCAGAAAAATAAATAATTGAAAATGACACCATAGTGTCGAAACGTTTTATCATATAAAACAATAAAGGAGTTGACTGGAAGCCGATTTTTTTTTTTTTCTTGAAGACTATTGTTATTTTCATTTCACAGTTATCATATGGTTGAATGAAATCTTTAAGAATAGCAAAAATTAAATTAAATGTTGGTATGATAATTACAATTATGCATTACTATGACATCACTTACATGATGATGAAGAAATATTTGCACAAACATCCTTCCCGATTGAATTTAATACTAGCCTAGTGCGGGAAAGATAATATACTGGTTATTTTCCTAGAAAACATTTTTTTCCAATTCGTAATTATCAATATTATATCATGCCATACATTGTGGCCCGTTGTAAAATTTATTAATCAATAAACCAATTGTATTAAATAAAAGAGTTATGAATGCACTTAAACTTTCTTGTTTCAGTTTGGTCCAGCCACTGCAGCACATTAGGGCACCAGTTTCGTTAACTTTATTTGAATGAAATTAGTTTTTACTAAAAGAATATACTTTATAAATAACAATTTTTTTCAGTTAGAATAAAAGAACTGGGATCTTCTCTTTCATTACCTATCGAATAGAGATGTTTTGTAATTCGGAATAATTTTTTTTTTTTATTTGAGAAAACAGTCAACTTTATACTCGTTGGCTGTTTTCAATTCGAGGCGTGAAACCAATTGATTATCACCTACAAAGTGTGTGAATTTAGGATAAGGATTGAACATATTAGAAAATAGGCCTAATGAACCCAAAGGACGATACCACCAAGATCAGCTTACAAACCTCCATCCATAGACCACTATGTGAACCCAAATCCTTCAGATCACTCTTAAAGCAATCCTCACACCAACGACTCGACATAACCCTCAGACGTTTACCAGTCGGGACAACACAATATCTCTTTAGGAATTCGTTCGTATTCGCACTCAACAACTTTACAAGCCCATCTCTTCTTCACGCCGCTGTTATTATTATTATTATTTTGGCTATATGGTCCTGCAAGAACCCGGGCCTCCACCACTACAGCCAACCAATCTCTGTGATCCTGCGTTATCCTCCTTCAGTTTTGTACGCCTTGCTGCAGTTTCAAGTTCTCCTCGATATCATCCAGCCATCTGATCCGAGGGCGTCCTGCGCTTCGTTTGTCGCCTGGTTTCTCATTGTAGATTATCTTTGGTACTCTGTGGTCTGACATTCTTCCCACTTGTCCCATCCATCTAATTCTGGCTTTCTTTATCAACGCCACCATGTCAGGCTCTCCATTATCTCCATCATCACCTCATTTCTTCTTCATCTAGCATCGCTTTATAATCAAAACATATAAACTAAGCAAGGGAAAATTAAATAAAATAGAGATAACTGTATAATGTTTGATTAATCCAACGTTTTTAAGAGATTCCTTGTCATTGTAGTTTCCCTAATTTCTCAAACATTTTTTTTAAATATTTCATTTGTAAATGGCACAACCCTCAAAGATAGGAACTATTGCTAAGTTCTCCTTTCGCACATTTTATTTTGTTTGTATAGTAGTGTTTTCTTACAAGTTTATAACGTCAATGCCTCTTAAATTTTCAAAAGCGTAATATTACGGTTTAGCTCGACCAATTCCTCTACTTTGGTCGCCTTTCGACTACTGCAAAATTTCTCTTTTTTTTTTAAACCCAACTCTATGAAATACTCATCAGTTCGCCTGGTTGGAAACGATCTCTAAAAATTGATAAAATGTTCTTTTTCATGACTCTTATTATTAGTCGTGTTATGCCAGTGCTAGGTGTGAATTCCTGATGGCAGCTATCCGTTCCAAGATCCAATGATAAAAAATGCCTGACTCTCCTGGAACATAAAGCGGACTAACAGGATGAAGGACACACTAGCCGATGATAAAAAGGGAAAACAGTAAAGAAAAGAGAAGTGAAAGATATTCAGAAGAAGAGGGGACACAAGATGTTCACATCTGTAAGGCGACGCCCCCGGGCAGCTGTTCCAATGTAAACACCCCTATTTTCGGCGAACTGTGTTTACTTTCGTTAACGCTTGGCACGCCCTCAATGGGGTCTTCTCTCCAACAATAACTTTTTTTCTCTTGTCCTCCTCCAGTCCTGGATTTACTGGAAACACTCTTTCTCCAGATTCTACGATTAAAACTTATCGCTTTTTTTTTCTGAAGGCTTTCTTCTGTGTTGTTCATTATGTCGCTCCCAGTGCATAAGTCACAAACGTCTGGGAGTAGTTCAGTACAGCTTAATATATCACTTTATTTTTCTACATATCAATTTAGTGCTTCATTTTCGTTATTATTTGATATTTCGTCGATTTAATATAATATTGAGAATAATTTCGCTCCATGTGGCACTGCACAATTGCTAATGTAACATAGAAGAATGGTAATTAAATAATCTCAATTAATGAAAAAACACTATAAATCAAATAAACAACATTCCGTTCGTCAACACATCACCGAAACCCCCTTGTTCTATTTCATACCCTCCGCTACCTGGATTTGCTATGAGAAGATTGAAATGACAATGTCAATCTTTGAGACTTGAAACCTGCTCAGAAAGGATTATTAAATTTTAAAAATTCATATAGTATATAATATAATAAGAAAAGACAGATTCGGTGATTGGGCCATGTAATGAGGATGGACGACTGCCGGTCAGCGAAGAAAGCTATGGAGGTTAAACCAAGATGAAAAAGACCTAAGGGGAGGCCGAGAGTGACCTGAAAGAATAACCTTCAGAATATTCTAAAATAAAAAGGGTTTGGAAGGGCTGAAGCCAGGAGGGCAGCCCTTGACAGAGACAGGTGGCGCTCCTTATGCAAAATCTCTACACTGCAAGATAGAAGATATGTTTGAAGAAAAACAAAAAAGATATGAAATATAATATTTTATTTTCGTAAACTCCATTGACTACCCAATTTTTATTTTTCCATATTACAGCGTTTATAAAGTGTGTACCCTAAATAGGGGAGAAATCGGCTAAACGAGATTTTGGGCAAATTATCTCGCTACTCAACCTTTGTCCTAGAAACAATAAGGTCTCTGCCATTTGCTGAAGATCCTTCATAGGTTGTGTGGTACAGATTCTTTTGATTCTTTTTTTAGTGGGGGTAACTCCCAGGCAATCTAACGGTGGACCAACGTCATCTTTACGATTTATACAACTTTTCATTTAGTGCAAAATTTATAACTATTATTTACATTTATTCAGAAATGGCATTATTTTTTATTACATTTTTGTGTAAGCTGGAAAAATAATTCGAGTCAGTTCCTAGCCTTTTAATTTTTACTACAATATATTACTTGGAAAAATTGGAGAGAAGGCGATCATTCTCTGAGAATTGACCATTTGAGGTCTCAAACGGCTTACTATTTACTGATTCATTCCTAACCATCTGATTTTATGAAATTGTTAGACAATTGCATGTAGGTAACTTTAATCCTAAAATTATATTATGGGGGGCGCATGGCCACGTGAATGAGTAGAAAAAAAAGTTATGGCACTGAAACTCGCCGAAAAACCTTCAGGAAACTTAAAACTTTGAAGTTTGTACCATACTTAAATTTTTTCTACTATATATTGCTTTAGTATGGAGAAGAATATCTTTTGATCTTGATTAAAATATAATTTATAATAAACTCATCACTTCTAAGCGGGCTTTATTATATTTCTACATTGCTTCTCGTCTCTTTCCCCGCTTTATGAAGGGTTAGATCTTAGCGTCAGTACTAATCAAACTGCACACTTCATTTCTCATTGTTTTACTTGTGATTACTTACCATCTCATTTAATAAAAAGCATATTGTTAGATCATTGTTTGTAGGACACTTCAATTCAATAAATTTATATGGGAGCGGATTGGCTCAGGCAGAGCGCTGAGTTCCTAACCAGAACTTAAGTCCAGGTTCAAGTCCGTCTGTGGAATATTTAATCTGTTAACGTCTGTAGTTGAACGATCTTGGGTCTAAATTTATAAAGTGGTTACCCTTAATTGGGGAAAAGACCTAGAGATTTAGTGTGATCTTGGACTAATCACCTCCTTCCGCAACCTTTTTCTGGAAGCATTACAGTCTCTATTATATACTGAACACAAGAGCCTTGGGCGGGGACCAATGTTTTTGGTTTGTTTCCGACCACATTCCTAACAATCTCATTTAATATCATATTGTTTGGTAATTGCATGTAGGTGACTTTAATTCTAAAATTACTTTTTTCAATTGAATATCTTAAATTCCCTTCCTATCCGCACATGGTACATAGCTGAGAGGTTGCCCGTGAGGTCGGATAGACACGAATTCCCGAGGGGCGAATGGCGGTTTCATATTCCACATCGGAGAGCTGATTAAAGCTGGAGAATGTGGGCACTGCATTCCTCCCTTCGTTAGCTACTAATGATATCCCTGTATCATCCTCGTTTCATCTCTCTCGTTTTTTTTTTCTCAGGTCATCACCAGAATGGATACCCTTTCGTGTTCGTTCATAAGAATAAAAGTAATTACGTACAAAATTTCATGACAACCACACCTTGGATATGCCAAATAAAAGTATATTTACAAAAAGCAGAAAAAAGAAGCAAGTGAATTTATAAAAATGTTTAGGAATGTTTGGGGGGAAAGTAGGAAAATAGTTAGTAATGCAATGGAGAAACTTGGAAAAAAAGTGGAGTGAGGAGAGCGAATAATACATGGAGAAAAGATGAAGGAAATATGAAAATAACAATAAGATTTAGTTAAGTATGCTTGGCCATTTCCATTCACATTAAAGGGTTCCATGCACGTCAAGGGTACAGATGAGAAAGAAACGGACCCAAAACATCATCAAATCTAAAAAAAACATACTTCTATATCCAAACCAAAGATACACAGAACTACTGCCAATAAAAATAATAATAGCACAAAATGAAAATTATAGATACAATCTTAAACGAGGTTCAGGATCCCATCTGGTTATTGATCAAGTCTTACATAAGAAAAATTTGATTGTCTTAACTGGTAGATATAATGTATTGTAAATTTAAACTACTATCTTGCTACACCCAGAATAGCCACAGAAAAAATAAGAGAATCCTAACTGCAGCGTTCATCTTCCTTCAGCTCCGATCGGGACATTTCTCACCTGGAGTGCCGGTCTTAAAATTCTGAATTACAGGAAAAAATAAGCTAGTTATATGGGTTGATTACATTGCCTAGGCATTTTCAGTACACTCATGTATGCTGATACACTCTAGCAGAGCCATTCAAGTAATTCCTATCGATTGAGAATGAATATATTGCTTAAAACGTTTGTTAACGATTGCTGCTCGTGGAAATGGTTAGTTTGCAATGGGTTGATTAATTATTCTTCTTTTGCATCACTCTTAAGTGCCTATCAGCGTAGTGGAGCGTCTATCCAGGATTTTAAATGCCCCTGTTATATGCAAGATTTCTGACTTGGCTTATAGTCTTGTTTCTGTTTTTGCACAGACGGTCGACGTATCCTCGGTCTGCTACGGGGTCTTCTACCATCTGGGAAATAGACTTCAATTCATTCTGACGACATGCTCAAACCATTCAAGCTGCCGAGTCTCAAGAACATACATCGGGGGAACCTCCATCGCCACCATTGCGAATGCAGTCACGTTTTCTCTTCTCTGCGATCCTTAGGAGAAACCTCATTTCTGCAGCAGTGACTTTTCTCTCCAGTTCGTCCATCAGCACCCAGCTTCCATCCGAAACTACTTCCAGCATCTCTTCATTGTAGTACCGAACATTATTTCTATTAAGTAATTATAATTATATAATATCTAATTGGAGCGGGGTAGCTTAGTATATGTGCAATTAAATCGATCTTGTGTTACAAATTATTAATTAAAGGCATTCATTTAGTTTAAAGTAATATCAAAGATCTTAGATCTCATTATAATGTTATTATATGTTACTTAGTTATGTATTAGGAATAGGGACACAAAGTACGTATGTTGTATGTTCCTTTATGTCAGGGAATTCGAGATTGGTAGTGACAGCTAAATTCTTCATTACGAAGAAAACGATTAATACCCGAAAAATTCTGATCTTAAGATGCTCTTGGGGTTCACACAACCTCAATGAAATAGATACCCTTAATTCTGGGAACATGTTTTTTCTCTAAATCAGTACCATGAAAGTGAAACACCGGTCTTTTTGTCTTGCTTTAAGTCTAGATCCTAAAACATCCGCTGAAATTTGTGACTTATCTAGGGGTGATGGAATTTTTTTCGTAATCCGCAATATAAAAAAATACTGTTAAACCCTCTAGTTAAATATGCTACAATTTTTTCATCGCAGACCTGTGTGATGGGACGAATTTCCGGATTTAAAATCCCTTATTCATTTTTCTGATGAGCGAGCTGTGAAATAGAACTGGATTGCCCCGGTTCGATGATATATTGCATCATTAGCAGCATTCGAGCGACGGGGCACGAAAAATCTCTAATCCCTAATTAGCATTGTTCGTTAAGCCTTTTCTAAAAAACAAAAAAAAACTGTTATAGAACTGTCATCCTTGTTTTTGGATAGTTTCTCAGCTTGAATTACTGATCAGTGGATATTTTCAGAGAAGATAGGGAAAATTCAAATGACATTTTTGTGATTTGGATGAATTTCGACATAGGTTAAATTATAAGCATATCTGTACCCTAGGGGTAAAGGGGGCACATTTTTGTGTTTGTTCAGGATCTGTTTTACGTTATGGATTTTCAAAGAACTGTGACACGTATTTTGCATATATACGGCCAAACCTGTGTATTCAGAATTCTTTTAAAATCTCTAGAGAATAAAGTTAAAAAAATATTGCCTATAAGATAATCATAAATAATCATCAATATAAGATAAACATAAATCACCAGAGTATATTTTATTACAATCTGAAATATTCTTATTCTCTTTTTCAATTAATCTATTCTTTTAATATTAATCGTTTAGGGTACTGGACTTAAATTATACTTTCCTTTTGTTTTATAATTACAAAAACCCTTTTAGTCCAAGCAATCATTTACTTATTTTTTCTTTACATGTAAACGTTTCGACCCATGTGGTCATTCTCAATACAAGTTTCCAATCATCGTTCAGTCAGCATATTTCAATCCGCAAAAGACATCTATAGAATATTAAAAAAAAACGCAAAACATTACATTATATAATTTAACATTATAAATTTTTTTTAAATATAAATGAAAAACATGAATCGTCTTAAATATTTCATATCAGTCACACCATTATACATGGCATCATCATAATTCATTGCATATAAATTACAATTTCTACATTATTGTTATCCTCACAATAGTACACAGATAGATATACCTTTTTTTTCCTGGAGACCAACATTTAAATAAAGAAAGAGGAAGAAGGCTGGGTGGGGTCCACCCATAGTCAGCTACTGTAAATAATAAGTAGAACTGGGACTTTGTCCAGTCTGGATTATCTGAGTAATAATAGCTTGTTATGTTTTACTGTCTCATATTAATTATTATTTTTAGGCAAAAACACAACCATTACAGGTATTCCAGAATATTCTTTCTATTAATATATATTGAGAACTATATTTTTATTCTATTTTATAAATATCCGAAAATCATTAGTTATTGTTATTATAAAACAGCTAATCTGATAGGTAAATATAAAGAAGCAGAAATGGGTGTGTTAAAAGGTTGAACTTATTTTATTGATATAAGCAAATTGATAAACTGTAGAATTAATGTTTATTTTTATTTTTATGTTCATTTAATTTTTTAAAAATGGAGGAGTAGTATTTTGACAAATAATATATTCTATAAAATAATATACAATATATGTCTACTATGTTAATATTCTAATGCTCCAAATAGTTCTCAGATACAGGCTCCTAGTTATCTTGGTAATTATCTTGTATTTGTTTCTTGCAAATATTGCAACATAAGAAAAGACTACATTACCCAGATTCGATTTCTAAGAAAACAAATCATTTATCTGCCTCAGACTGACTTTAGCTCAGGTCCACGATATTGTGTAGCTTAGGCTCGTATGAACTAAATATCCTGGCTATCAATTACTGAAGTAATTCCACAATAAAACAGTTCGAAATAAATTTTTGGAGACGTTATATTTTAGTTCCATTCTAAAATATAAATTATTTGTATAAAGTGCTTATTCCTGCAATCATTATTTTTATTTTGTTTTTATATATATATATTTTTACTTACTAAGATAAAACGGGTAAAATGCAACTGTTCTTCATTTTTCAGAAACCGTATCCTTACTACCTCTACTGAAAAATCTTTCTAGATTTCCTGACCATTTTTCACTTGAGGATGAAATAATGGCACGGAGAAAACAACAAGTTTTTCTGCTTCTTATTCTGTAATATAAAGTTGGCCATTATAAACTCCCCGTATACTGAGAGTAGCCATCATCAAACGTACATTTCCAGTGATATCTCGGTATCCTGGGGAGAGAGTCTCGATCGACGATCATTACCAGGATACTGGAGTATTTTGCCAAACTGTTCACTGGCTCTTGTCACGCTAAAAGCTGTATATCATGCGAACATCTGAAACAGACATCACTCACTTTATATATTCTCACTGTCATATATCCTATGTGAGTACTTTTCAGAGATTGTTATTTGTTTTATTATTTCGAAGAAAAAGTTATTTTGTCTGATTTTCTAGAATTATGGCCGGAAGCAGTAATGCCAACTGGTTTTGTTTTATTTATAGGTAAATAACTATAAATTGTGGTCAAATTTTCTAACACAGCTGAGAGCAATCTGAGCACATGATATCTGTGTGTTGTTAATTAAGCTGTTGGATGATGTTGATGATGTTTGGAAATAAGCACTGTTAATTGAGGAATTAAAGTTCCTAGGTGAGGGACAGTGAAAAAGGTCCTACAAGTGGTTTCTAAATTTAATATAAAATATCGAAACAGTTAATACGAATATGTAGATGTTTTAGGAAGCTAGGGAATGGTGATTTATTGTTATTTCTGGCAGACATTGTTATTACGCTTATAAGGCAAGTTACGAAAGAGACTTATGCCCTTGAAGGATTTAAATATTCGCAAGAATTGGCATAAAATAAAAGATGGACATTTAAATAATTTAATTTCGTCCCGACAGCGGAATTCAATAACGAGGCAGTTTCCGGGATAACTAAGAAGGGATTTACCCGGACTGTCATGGCTGAATAATCGTCGCACTCCAAGTGGAGGGAGTTATGTTTAATCTGTTACTGCTCACTAACGTCACTAGCGCTAACAATATCAGCCACTCGTAAATTAAGGCCCAACTTGTTGAATTAACATCTAAATGGCTCTCTGATTCCGACACGTAAATTATGTTGTAAGCCTTCGCCCCGCCTTGAGATTAGAACAAATGGACTCGCCCCATTGCGGTATGTTATAGCTTCATCAGCTCAGGGCCTCTTCGGCCTATTTTTAAAAACATTAAATTTAAATTCATTTCGCTCGGCCCCATTTTAAATTGTCACCCGTTGGTTTTATGTGGTTTTCCGAAATGATGTGATTACTGGAAATTTATTTGGCAGCTTTTTAAATTGAAAATCCTAATTCCGGTTTAAACGCTGCCGCGCTGTAGATTGTATTAATTTTGCAGTTATGATTAACGAGATTTTTTTAATATTCGGACAAACAGTAATTAAATTGAATATCAAAGTAATATTTCTATGACATGTAAGATATATAAGGTACTATCTCCATTATTATTATCTATTTTAACTAAAAGTTAAGCAACAAATAAATAGATTGTCTATATTTTAAGTAGAATACTTACTGACGATTCCAAATTAATAACTTGCATTTCCTCTAAACGAAGTTTAATTGGGACTAGTCAAAGTTGTGCCGATTGAGGAACCTTCAAGGCGAAAACTTTACATTGGTTTAAGTTTTAAGAGATATAAGGCTATTAATTCATAAGTTTCGAAAGTAGATAATTATAATTATCTTTTTATATAACCCTTATAATGTTTAAAGAGAGTTTTTAATTAATGATACAGCTGATAGTTTAATGATTTAAAAAATAATTATTTTCTTTTTGTATATTAGATAGATGGTATTTTTGCTTTCTTTAGAAAATAAAACGGTAACCAATTCATTAAAAAAGGTTTTTGGCTGGCTTTTCTCTAAATGATTTTAATTATATTTTAGATTCAAAATCATTAGCAAGATTACATTTTCTAATATGTAACAAATGCCATTTCACCCCTTTTATGTTAACTAATGTGATTTTTTGTTTATAGAAAAAAAAGTATTTGTTTATTTTTTAATAGAAAAAAATATATCACTCAACCCTCGATTTTCTTTAAAGCTGGGAGTAAAAGAGCCTCACAAATATCCAAAAGGGAAATTGGAAAATGTAAAAGAAAAATATTCATTTTTTTATAAATTCAATAAATTTAATTTAATAAAATTTGGTCAGTAACTAACGGGAAAAATATAACTTCAGGTTTAAGAACATTACTCAGTTATCAGTTTTAAGGAATCTGAGGTGCATGCTATTTATGTGTGAGATATGTAGTTTATTCAGTGAAGTTAAGAACAATATGTACTCTCACAACCCCATAGTCCAACGCATTCACGAATATCTAATAATGCTAAACATCATAAGGAAAAAATATTCTTCATCAGGGCCCCGGGACTTGTGGGTATTGTCGGCAATGAGATGGCTGACAAAGCTGCTCGAGCAGCTCTAACCCTCCCAGGTAGAGGCACAGCTATTCTAACCGACCAAGAACTTGCTCGCCCAAAAACTTCCTCGCCCACTTAAAGAATGTATTGATAAAAGACGGCAAGCAGTGTGGGATGAAAGTCCAGCCAGTAAGTTTAAATATTTAAAAATGTATGTAAAGCCTTGGGCTACATCCAATCGAAGCCATGAAGAGGTGGTTATTGCTCGCCTTAGAATAGGATACACCTGCCTTACCCACGCACATCTCATCACAAGGGATGCACCTCCGATATGCCCTAGGTGTAATAAAAAATCTTTGTATCAGACATATATTTGAGGAATGCTGCTTCTATAAAAAAATACTAAAACAGCTCAAAATACTACCCTATTTAGAGAAGCACTTAGAGACAACAAATCTGAAATCAACAAAGTGGTGAAATTCATTACAAACTGTAAATTAATAGTTTATATTTGATCATCCATTGCCCCTACTATATATATACATACACATGTATATATATTTATTTATATTCTTTTCCTTTTTTTTTAAGGTAAATAATTATAAAAATCAAAAATCTACAGGCGTTGATGACCCTAGGGTTTTACGCCTCTAGGCTACAACAAACTAACAAACGATCGGCAAGTTATGTTGTTTATAAATAAGCACTATTATTTATAAACAATTTTCAATAATAAAGAAATGACAATAAAGAACAATAAAGAAGTGACAATTTTCTTTTAAATCACCCATGGTTGCTATTTATTAATTTCTATCTAAGGAATAATGGGCAATAACCTACTCACCTAAAGCAAATTTCCTAACAAGTATTCACAGACATAAAAAATTCACTATAGCAACATATATAAGTTCTTTATCAAGTAGTGTATATTCCCTTCACTCGATCTCCTGGAATGTAATGTATCGCCTTACCCTTAAGTAATAATAGTTTTAATATTCGAACTAAAAATGATGGATATGTTAATTAAATGGGCTAGGCCAAACTGGCGAGAGAGAGAGAGAGCAACTGTCGGGTGGCTCTTAATCAAAGATGACAGCCGCAGAAACAAAAGCTAGGGCAATGACTCAAATTCAAGCCGTTTTATTCAACTTTTATTACCCACCGAGCTATGTATCACGTCGATGGGGACGCTTCTGCCCTCTAGTCCTTTTCCATTTACTTTATATTGGTTGTGTATATACATACACGCTCTCTCAAACACACCCACACACACACAGATATCATTGTTTCTTTCCTATAAAAAAAACATATATATCGGTAACAGTAACCACCAGAGACGCAATACCCTACTCATACAAGCATATAATAGTAATAATATGAAGTTGGAAGAGAAATGTTGGTCCACTGAGGTCAAAGTTATGTCGTTCTTAGAAAAAACACCTTTGTTACATTTGTGGACCGGCATGCTTGTACTTAGATTACTACATCTGTGCTTGTAATATAGATTACTTTATTCTACCTTCATATGAATACTCTTGTATGCGTAGGAAACTGCATCAATGGTGGTATTAATAGATTATTTTATCATACAGTCTTACCTGCAAAAGAAGAAAAGGCATTTAATGCCGATATTTACACTATTTATAAAACTATTTTCATGAACTGTTCAATAGAAAACTCAACTGAGAATAACTTTCCTGGGTTTTTATATCCTAGCTGTTACCATAATGACCATATCAGTAACATTCAAGTGAAGGACGTTTGGTGCACGTATATATATATATATATATATATATATATATATATATATATATATATATATATATATATATATATATTTATTTATTTATTTATTTATCTACAGCCCCGGTGAATCATACTTGAATGTAAATATATATATATATATATATATATATATATATATATAATGCACATTTCTGTATGCGCATAAATAATATTTCCTAGTTCTTATTCAAATTAATGATTCAGTTATAGATATTTAAAAGGTCACCTGTGGTCTAGTGGTTAGCGTAACAAACTACTAAGCCCAAGATCGTGGGTTCGTAACCCTAGGATTTTTAAAGGGAGTAAAAAAACCTTAGTTACGCCATCCTTCGGAAGGGACGTTAAACGGGGGTCCCGAGCCTGTACGATGTCAGGTACTCGTTAAAAATCCCTATCCTAATTAAACCTGGATAGGCAAAATTTAGAGCTCCCACTGTAGCATCGTCCGATTAGCCATAGCAGCAAAAAGTGACGTTAAATTAACAAACAAACAGTTATAGATATGTAGTAGCTCACCTTAAGCAGTAGCGCCGTGAGGACTGAGTAGGCAAAACCCGCATACCCTAATCGTCATGCAGAACTGTATCTCTGCGCCGTATAGTTGGCACTAATATAACTACTAATTTTATATAGCACTAATTCATCTAATCAAAAGACACTAATGTTTGCAGACTTATTACACATTTTTTAGAACATCAGTAATAAATTCTGTCATTTCATTACTCTCTGTTGTAGTATTTAAAGTATCGAATCCGAAACTAAACTAAGCTTTTAAATGGTTTAGGCAGGCTGATTTGTATACTTGTGCAATAGGATGATTTGTATCCAAACAGGATGATTGGAAAAATGTGCACTCGGCGCTGAAGGACGATCAAAACTAGGTCCATTTTCTGTCGGTTAATCACTTTTATGTACTATACTATACTATATGTGTATTTACATATACATATATACCACTATAAAGCACGCGAGTCCTAAGTTCAGTGATAGAGATACTGTTCCTTAGTATATAAGAGCAACTGTAGATCGTTATATTTCTTCTGGGAACATAGCTCTGGATGTACCAAAAATATTGTATTGTTTCATTTACAGATTCTGATAGGAAATGAAATTTTATAATATAGAATTAAATATATATATTTAATTTAATTTAATATATACATATAATTTAATTTAATATATATATACATATACATATATATATATATATATATATATATATATATATATATATATATATATATATATATATATAAATAAAAATAACTCTGGAAATACCAAAAATATTGTATTGTTTCATGTACAGATTCTGATAGGAAATGAAATTTTATAATATAGAATTAAATATCATGATGCCGAACGGCAGCTGTGCAACCTCTAATCTTCATATAATATTACAGAAATTGGATTAGTCATATATATATACTAAGCAGACATTACTTGGGATATTAAAATATTATGCATTATTAATTTATTTTATAGTCATTTTTCAAAGCGGTGATTGGTCTTTCCGAAATTAACTAACCGAACATTTAATTTAATATTTGCTTATAACTGGTTTCTTAAGATTTTATTAAGAAGAAAAATATTTGAAATAAAGATGCTACTTTTTGTGCTCATATATTTGTAGTAAGAATTATTAAAAGATTTTTTATTCATACAATGAAGATTCTCCGACAACAAAATAGAGGTATACTTCAAAACTATCGGGAGTATAATGAGCGGCTAAACACAGAAAAAAACTTGCAAATAAAGAAGCAAGGATATCTAATTAATATTTGGGAGAAGTTCGCTTATCGAATCTGTGAGTCAACATCCAACCGTTATCCGTCTTCTTCCTCAAATATTGACAAGCGTCTCAGCATTTCCAATCTCCCTCCGACTGAAAGAGCTTAACCTATCTCAGCTGATATTACCAAATCCCTTCGGTAATTTAAAAGAAAATAACTTTAATATAGCTAGTAATTTAATATAATAACTTGCTATGTTTACTTTTATCCATTTGGAAAATGTACTGAAAACTCAACCTAGACAATTTTATAATGTAAGACACCATTATCCTGACCAAAATACATAAAATATTGTTAAATAATAGAGATGTATTAATTTTATTTACATTTATATTTTTAGGGAAGAATATAATAACTATGTATTACGTAATATCTATTTCAATATATACATTGTGTTAAACAACAAATGTTTAATTTCAACAAAGAGTTTCTAAAACGTCCCCTTAACTCTATAAGGGTTTGAATTTTCTATTTGTTATGACTGTTTAGAGGACCAAACATTTTCCTTAGATTACGTTTGTTCAAATGGAAGTATATTCTTGTTCTCTCGATAAAACTCGTTTAACTGAACCATAAATAAATGAAAGTCAGTGTCTTGTAGATTATTTTCTTTAATGAAAATAGGATGGATAAACGTTTTCGTTTAGGAAAATGAAAACCAATGAAGTAACTGTCTGAAATTATGTTGAGGAAGAATGCTCACTCCTTGATTATAATCTTATGGTTTGTGCTCCGTCCAAAGGTTAGTTCCTCTGCCGAAAGTTCTTGACCTGGTAAAGCAAGAAGTGGAAACCCAGTTCCACTTGAAGGCATGTGTCCATCAAAATATTTTTGTCTTTGTCCTATAGAAAAACCAAAATAATTAGTAGGGTTATGTTTTCTACTATTTGATCAAATCTATTAGGTTTTCAAGAAACTTTCTAGGAAATATCCAAAAACTACAACAAACATTAAGCTGTAGCGAAAACTTGCTTTTGTTTTTTATCAATTGTCTAAAGGGCATTTTAGAGATCTGTGCAGAGTGTCTAGAATATACTTTAGCACTTCCTTCACATTTAATGTTCTGTTCTATAACAGAAACAAAATCCTAATCTTTCTTGCAGCGTGTTTTGAAACAAGGGTTTTTGTGCATTTAGCTAATATAAAAAGCAGTGCAGGCAAAGTATTGTTACTTTTTAGGATTCCTATTCATCTCTAACTATTCTGCCCATTTCTTCAACATCATTACTGAACTTAGTGGTGACTGTGGTGAGATACTTTTATGTGGATGGTAGTTTTACTGAGGAGTCTCTGAGGCTAAATGAATTAGAGTTGACTTAAATGAAGTAACCGATATAATAAGACCAGGAAACAAGTACAATGGTAATAATAAAGGTGTAATGCAAATAAAGCAGTTCCAAATTTCTAAAAACAACCACTGGAAGTTCGGGAATTGTTAAAGGTGTTCACACATCTTCAATGGTCATTGAAAAGAATGTGCTTTATCGTATTTCTAGTATGATAGGATATCATGGCCTTTTCCGCATGCATTTAATAATATCCATGCAAGGATATCACCATTTATTTAATTATATTATTCCGTATTATAGCATTCTTTTAATTAAAAAATATATTATAGTTAAGTATTGTATTAGCTCATATTGTTTGATGCTTATTATATATACTCAGATATATATACGCAAATTGAAAATTATCCGCGATAAAAGTTTTACGGCAGGATCATCGCTACTGTAGGAATCGTTGAAGCAGCTGGAGGAAGCTCATTAGCCGGATCCCGGACATTACCTTCATCCCAGCGACCTGGATAACAACCATTTCCTAATCCCATCGGCTCTGTCATTTCCTTCTGCTCTTTTTAAAGTCAATTTTTAATGATGAAAAAAGAAGCGAAACGATAGAATAAATTCCCTTTAACGAGCGCCTCCCTTCCAGAGATCAGCCAAGATTTTCGAGTATCTTTCGTCCCGTGAGGCGGAGTTTGCAGTAACGTTCCTAATTGGTAAGGTAGGGGGGATCATAATATCGTATGGTATGTTGTAGCTATAACGATACAGGTATCATTTCGGCTGTTGTTATTTTAATTATATATATTGACCTCTTAAACTGACTTATTATTAATTATACTGTAAGTTTAATAACTTTGTTCTCTATGGTTGTTCAGGTTAAAGGCGGCGACGTCACTACCAGAGAGACCGGGAACGGACTCACGACGACCTATCGCCGGCTGGAACTGAAGCTGGATGCAAGTCAGTTTCGGGGCGTTCCGGTGATGGTCAAGTGCACAGCTTTGGTCGCTGGCTTTAACCAGAGTGCGACGCTGAGCGTAGGCCCTAAGACCACAGAGCCTGTACCTGAGAGGGGTATGTGTATATATGTGTGCATATAAATAAATGTATATTATTTAATTGGAGTTACAGATCTCTAGGGCACGAGCTCAAGGCTTAGGTAGTAGTCAAGGACCAGAAACATATTCATAAATTGACTTAATTCATTGTTTTATTTGTTAATAACATATAAAAAGGATTTAAAGCATTAGTTGCCTCCTACATATTTTTTTTCTGAAAATATTTATTAATTTAGGAATTAACTCAAAATAAACCCATTTTCGAATAATTGTTATTACTTTTCATACTGGCAAAGTGAAATTATATCCCTGCACGTAATTAAACAAGGGTTTGCAATTTGCATACACTTATTTTAAATCAGTTCTTATCTATTTGGTTATAGTTCTCATTTTATATGTACGGTTATCATCTTATAAACATTAGTATCGGATTACCAAGAAACAGTACCTTTTTTGTTAGTAACTAATTGACCATACTACAAAATTCAAAGTAAATATACAAAAAAAATCGACATAAAAGTAAGATTAAAAGTATGACGAGTAGAATATTGTCGTCTTTGGTAAGAATATTTTTTTTTTTTACGGATACATCATTTAACTTCAAAGAGCATGCAGGCCGAATTTAAAAAACATGTATCATCTAAACTACGTAAAAACAAATAAATCATAATTAGTAATTATACTAATTAATACAACAAACAGATAAAGTTAGAATTGTTTACAGAGAAGATCGTGATAAATCTCCACTATAAGCTAACTCTAGATTCTATTATTTACAGAATGGCTGCATAGAAAATAAAATACCTGATCCCTACATTCCACAGAAGTTCTAGTGTCCAGTGCCCCAGAAGGGTCCTAAATCAAATAGGATCTACCTCAGGATGTACGTCACTGCAGCTCAGTGCTCTATCATTCACTGATCGCTCCGTAAAATATAAAAGTCACTGATTAATAATAGTTTTGTGTCAGCATTTAATAAAAAACTATGACTAACAATGTGACTATAAAAAATAACAATTTATGTACATTATATGTACATATATTATTATATGTACACTATGTATATACTATTATATGTACACTATGACCAAGGCTTCCACGTGCCTCTCTTGACAAAGCCAATATCCTCGAAGACTGTGCCGTTGATCTTGCGACCGTCATCACAGATAATTTAGCCGATACAGTTCATTCGAAGACCCCCGTAGCAAATGGACCGTGTTATGGTCGCCCGGACCTTCCGTTTGATCGCGCCTTCACAGGCATCTCGACCTCCTTGCCGGTTCTACAGGTGTTTATCTCTCTTCTCTGTCTATTCTTGGTTCAGTGGGTCCAAGGCAATAGTTTATGTTTATCTATCGTATTTGTTATTAATCATACTTTTATTTTTTAGAATAATTCCTAAGTAAAACTTTTTAAAAATAAATATATAATTATAATACAATGAAGTGGGGCATTAAAATCTAGACTATACGATGAGGAATCCAACTAAATAACGATTTATACAAAACACCATTCATTGTAAGGTTGACAAAAAGAGAGGACCAAGAAAATGAAGTAGATATTGGCTTGGCAAACTGCGCCAACTGTTAAGGAGAAATACAATTAAAGTCCTTACTGCCATGATGGTCTCACATTTCCGTAATGTAGAAAGCAACAAAAGAGAATGTAGCATGATTTAGCGGTGTATATATCAGTCTGTATGTGTGTGTATGTTACATATTGTGTGATAGTTAGGTAATAGGTTTTATAGTGAATTTAATATGAAAATCAGAAATAGTATTTTATACAAATGAAACAGTATAATTATGAAAAGATGTCATTATTTATATATTCGTATTGTATTTACAAACACATGATCATTATTCGATAATTCGAATATTATTGATTTTTACTGCATTAAAACTTTTTTTTAAAATCTAGTGGTTGTCTGACATATTTAATTTTTTTTTCGTAGAATGGAATTACTTCATAGAATATATTCTTTAAATAGGAGAACAAAAAACCTATTTCCAGTAAAAAAAATTTTATTTATTCCTCATTTTCGAGATACGTTTCAGCCTAGGCCATTCTCAATCTTCTATTCTAATTGTTTCATTTTTTTTTAACTTGTTTATGGTTAACTATTTTACCATAAGTCATTTATCTGTAAAAACATGCATAAATTCTATAATTATAACAATATAAATAATTCAATGATTAAAACTGTATATAAAATATTTTTATTGTCCAACAAACACCAAAAATAAAGCATAGATACCTCAATATAAGTTGTTTTATTCCATTTAAATTTTTTTTTAATTCAGAGGGAAGCATATCCTCTATAGTCATTTAATAATAAGTCAACCTTTGATCCTAGTATATTATGATCTTTCATATTATTTTTGAAATTATTTAAATAAAATAATATTTAATATTGTACATAAACAACTCTCAAATTAAATAAATGTCAGGATAATTATCAATATGATTGTTTGTTTGTTTATTATTTATTTATTCATTTATTTAATTTGAGAGTTGTTTATTTACAATATTAAATATTATTTTATTCAAATAATTTCAAAAATAATATGAACGATCATAATATACTAGGATCAAAGGTTGACTTATTATTAAATGACTATAGAGGATATGCTTCCCTCTGAATTTAAAAAAAATTTAAATGGAATAAAACAACTTATATTGAGGTATCTATGCTTTATTTTTGGTGTTTGTTGGACAATAAAAATATTTTATATACAGTTTTAATCATTGAATTATTTATATTGTTATAATTATAGAATTTATGCATGTTTTTACAGATAAATGACTTATGGTCAAATAGTTAACCATATAACAAGTTAAAAAAAAAAATGAAACAATTAGAATAGAAGATTGAGAATGGCCTAGGCCGAAACGTATCTCGAAAATGAAGAATAAATAAAAAATTTTTTACTGGAAATAAGTTTTTGTTCTCCTATTTAAAGAATATATTATATGATGAGTCCAGTTGATATTTTATAAAAAAAAAATAAAAAAAAATTAGTTCAAAGATATAAGGGACACCGTGGAGTAATAGTTAGGAAAACAACCGTGAGTTGGGGTTTACAGTCCGGCAGGTAGTCCTTGAATATTTTATAATAGAGGAAAAAATCCTTGGTTGTGCCATCCTTCAGAAGGGATGAAAAATGGTGATCCCGGCCTGAACGGTGTCAGGTTTTCGTTAAAGATCTCTTTCCTGATTATACCTGGATTAGAAAAATTTAGGACACCCTCTACAGCGGGTGGTGCTGCAGTGGGACGCTAATTAAATAAATAAGCATTGATTTTATGTATGTTTTTATTTATATCGTACAATATTTTCATAAAGTAAAAGCTAACTATTTCATAGAAATCCCAATGGTGGAAAATAGTCTCCAACAAATAAAATATTGCATATTTACAAATAAAAATTTAAATGATCAAAGTATATAACTGCCTGTAGGACTGAGAGAGCGCTGTTGCGAGCCGGCTAAAACGTGAGCGGCCCTATTTGTATGTGCATAATCCCGAGATGCGGCGCTTCTTCGAATATCGGCCTTTGTATTCCAAAGCATTCCGCCTCCGAGCTTAGGACTCGAGAACCAAATCCCAATCCTCCTGTTCTTCCGATTTTGTTGCCTTCGAATCATATCCCATCTTCTATCATATAATACATTAATATAATTTGTTTATAGCGACAGAGTTTATTCTCCAAATTACGTTTATATTATTGATTTAAAATAATTCGATTGATACAGGGATTTAAAAAAAAAACAATAATGAATGAAATTATATATTAGTGGGAGTCCGAAATTTCGCCTGTCCAGTTATAAATTGGATAGGGATTTTTAACAAGTACCAGACACCACAGCGTCACTCGGCAACCTCCATTTTACGCCCCTTCCAAAGTAACCGACATTTTTTCTCCCTTTGAAAAATACTGATGCCACTTGCCGGGCGGTGCACCCGCGAACTCGGGTATAGTAGGTTGTTATGCTGCTTACCACCAGACTACAGGTCTCTCTAATTCACAATGGATCTTTCCAAAAAATTAATTGATATTATTGAAATTTGTTTCTTCAAAATGTTGAGGAGAGTATAATAACTCTCAAACATTAAAAGCTGATCTGTACATATGCTATTAGCACATTGATTTTTTTTTTTATCTCCTGAAGAGAATTAAAAAAGGATAAGATTTAAATTTTTGAATTACACAAAAATCACAGCTGTTACAGTTTTATTATTTTTTTATATGTAATCGTTTTCATTAATCAGGTATTTTGTAGGCTTGAATGTTGTTGTACTAGGAATTTAATAAAACTAAATTTTGCATTTTATAAGAATTTGTAATATTTTCTATTTCCTACTTAAATATATTAATCAATAATAAACATCTTGTAGCGTTGTTTATTAGTACCAGCGCCTTAATGACGGAGTAGGCAAAACCTGCACACCCTAAGCGTCACGCAGAACTATACCTCTGCGCCTTAGGGTTAAGGTAGTAACCAATTTATTAGAAAAATAATACAACAGATATATTTTAACGCGGTCAATATTCTAGCAAAAAAGTCGGAAATTGATAATTTTAGAGTTGAAGAATAATTTTTATGCCTTCAGTAATTCAACCTTGGTTTTTCTGGTAATTTTCTTACTAACTGTTAGTTAAATCATTAATTAATCCAAAAAAATTAAGTATACATTTTTCTATTATTTAGTAATTATGGATAAATATTGCTTACAACGTCAAAACTGAACTAAACGCTTCGTCAGAGTCAATCATTAAGAGCCAGAGTAGAGGAAAAAAACAACATATTGTTAACGCTTTCTAAAGCTTTTTTCTATTATTGGACCAATCTTCTCTTTGTTGTTTTCTAAAAAATAAAAATAAAGCAACCGAAGAGAAAAAAAAAATTGAAGCCGAACAGTCACGATATTTTCCACATTTCTGGACCCTTCACAATGATTGGACATTTTTTTTTAACAATCCTTCATCGAGGTTCTGAACTGTATATACGACTGATTACATAAGATTCAAATGTCACGAACGTAGACACTACCAATATAATTCTAAAAATATTACACACACACACACTCACACACACTTACATATATATATATATATATATATATATATATATATATATATATATATATATATTTAATATTTATTATAAATATAAAATTATTATGTTGTTTATTCTCTGAGTTATTATTTATAGAAAACATAAAATAGAGCCTCAACACAATAATTTTAAATTTAAATATATTACAAATGATTACAAAATAAAATTGCTATAACGTAAATATCATGTTGATTTACAATTCAATAAACCATTTCTAAAACTCACCTCAGATATCTTCTTCATTTAAATTCATAACTGTTGAATTATTCAAGTATTATCTATCTTTTCTCCGAGAGGTTAACTTAGGCTTTCTCTTCCAAACACTACCGACACAATTGCTATCCAATTAAATATTAAAATCAACGGTAAATTCCAACAACAATATCCAGTGGTTTATACTTAAACATGAAAGACCACAAAAGGCTTTAATCCACAGCCTTTATAATGTTATAACTATTAAAAATTTAAATAAAAATCCTTAAATATCTGAAGCTGTTTTTTAAGAATTCTTTTTTTTCTCAAAAGGGATCTCTTTTAAAGTTCATTGCAGACTAATTCGATCTTAGTCCCTAGTTAAAAGTTTGTAGCAAATACTTTAAGAAGATTTTTTAAATTACCAAGTCACTACGTTTAGTTTACAAAGTAAAATCTGCCACCGTCCCCTAGTTCTTTGTATTTTTTGAAATTATTAAAAAACTTTTCATCAAGTAAAGTTATTTTATTATTTAGTTTGCTTTTCCTAACCTTATCAGGAACACAGTCTGATTGTGTAACTAAGAAAACCGATACCTCAATTTATTTCTCTAATTTATCATGTTCTCATGGACTTATCAATTTATGAAATTATTATTTGAACCTCCTGCCTTCTTTTATGTGGGTACGTAGGAGCTGGTACTAAACATTTTCTTCATGAATAATTAAAATTGAACCATATTCACTGTGTTATTCTTCGAATAATTTGTCAGTTTCATTATTTGATATTTTTTTTTAATATTTGTTTTATTTTTTAATATTCCTTTTCTTATCGCTTTATTGTCAATATATCAATTTCATTTTTATAATAAATGTTGATCTGATGTAATTTCTTCGAAGCTTATGATTTTTCGTAGACGCTCCATTGTGAATACATTTTTTACTTGAGATGAAACAGTCCTGAACGTTTTAACTTCTAAAAGCCAATACTTTGATGCTCATCACAATACAAGTGCCCAAAGGATCATTTCCATTGATCAAACTCTGTACCGATTTCCGATTTAAAAAAAAAAATCGGTTATTATATAGTATTTAAACTTTTCCTTCTTAAAAAATGTTGAATGCTAAGAATTGTGCTGAAATATAAAGCTACAAAATGAATCAGATTAACAAATTTAAAATCATTCTAACCAAACCTTTCTTAACCATCCTGATATGCTAGCAACGTACATTTACTAATTGTGATAATGTACAATAGTTAAAGTTTTTGTAATCTTCTCTTAAAACTATATGAATTTCTATGCCTTTAATACTTCCATCTTGTAATTTATTAGACGATGATAGAAACATATTTTATAAAATTCTAACACATTCATGGAGATTATATCCGTTAGTTAACTAAACTTGATAAAATTAAAAGCTGGATTCCAATTAATATTTCCCAACATATATCCACCCCATCAAGCCCAGTGTGTTCGATTAATTTATTTTTTAGTTTCCTCAGATTGAGGTTTCCTTAAACCAAAAATTTGTTTTAATTCATGTTTCCACTGTTTTCTGTCTTGTATATCTTCCTTGGCCGTGCATACTTTCCTCAATTCCTTCTAACCATCTTTTTCGTGGTCTTCCTCACCATTTCCTCCCTTCGGCACTCCAATTGAATATTAAATTGGGCAACCTTTCTTCCTTCATTCTTCTGAGATGACCATACCATTATTTTTTCCCTATATTTCAGAGGACGTTTTGTTGAGTTTGTATCCGTTCTTCTCTAATTGCGGCATTAGTCCTTCTTTCTAGTCTGGATACCCTGGCAGCTCTCCTTCACTAGTCCATCTCAGTAGCAAGAAGCTTTATTCTTAGAGCAGCGCTTATCGTCCATTTTTCTGCTCCATATAGCAAAATGCTTTCAGCTACGGACTCGTAAGATTGGGATTAGGATCAGATTGCGGGGCGATCAACAACGGGGTTATTACGCCCTTCCTCAGATCATGGCCGTGCATACTTTCCTCAATGCCTTCTAACCATGTTTTTTGTGGTCTTCCTCACCTTGTATATGAGCTTCTTGGTATCTTTCGTCATATTACTGCTCCAAAGGACCGAGTTAAGCATACCAATAGCTTTGCGGGTTGCAATTATCGTTTGTTTTATTTCTTTTTCCGATTTTTCATTCTTTTCCATTACAGACCCCAAATATTTAAAATTATTCACTTATGACATTTCCTTCAACAACGAGGTCCTCCTGATCATATATGGTGATATTTCTTTAAAATATTTAAAATGTATATTATTATTTTGTAGCAGTAAATATCATTATATCTTACTTAATTCAGTAAATTGAAATTTTTAATAAATTTTATATCATAAGACATTCGTATTTGATTTTCTTTGGAAACGATTGCACTGTTGATTAATTAAAACAGATAAATAGTATTATGATATGTAGAGCTAAATATACTTATTAGGAGGTCCTAGATTAGACAATATTTCATTCTTGTTGATTTATTTTACTATTTTTCTATATTCAAATTATATTCTCTCCACCATCGACGTAACTTACCCTAGGGAAGATTAACCCTTCACCATTTCTCCGGAAAAGATTCGATATATGTTTGCCTCCTTATTCATAACCTTGGGCAACATGAGGATCTTAACTTCCGCTCCATAAAACAATTATTCCACCGCCTTGGCGATTCTCAGCTGGAAATAACTTACTGCATAATGCTATTTCGTTGTCGATCTTTCTTAGACGTTCTACAGGTGGTTTTCATATTTCCTTCATCATAGGTTTCCCTTAATTTATTTTCTCCCTTTGTATTCGACAATAGCTAACAAATTAAACAAATTAGTGTTATTTCGAAAGATGGTTCTGAATTTTAGTTTCAGATATGATCGTTCATAGATTATTATACTTTTAATTGTAAGAAAATATGTTCTAAATTAACAAGTATTGCAAAAAATTAAAAAATAAAGTGGAAAAGACATATCTTCATGTTTTTTCTTTCACTATATATGCATGCTAATTATTCACTTATTTTTTCATTGCCTCTTGCATCAAATATAAGTTGAATGTGGAAAGTATTTATAAATATTACAATATTTTCATATTTCTTCCTCATAAGTTTTTTTTAATCTACTTTTCTTGTTTATACTCGTCTATATTTACAAAGTGAACCAAACTATTTTGAAAGATGATACTTTATTGTTTAAAATATATAAATATAAATATTTATGGACTCCTCTCTTTTTCTTATGCGTAATAAAAAATATGTTTTAAATAAAGAAGTATAGCAAAACCAAAAATAAGTAGACGACAGATCTATTTGAAATTTTTTTACACTATATATTCATTTTAGTTTATTCTCACATTTTTACTATTCAATGTAAAATACTACAGTACTGGGAAATGTCATTATAAATATTATAATGTTTTATATTTCCTCCATGATTGGTTAGTTTTTGATTTACTTCCCTGTTTTATACCCGATATTATTTAGAACGTGGACCAAAATATTATTATTTTGAAAGATAATGCTGTATTGTTTCAAATATAGATCATCCAAATAATTTTATACTAAAACATTTCTTTTTTTTGCGTGTCATAATTTTTTTTTTAATGTAAAAAAGTACATTTAAACAAGAAGTGTGTAGATGGCAAACCTATATGAAATTATTTTACGCCATATATTGAATTAAGTTTATTCTCTTATTCTTACAATACAAGGTAAAATGTGGGAATTCGGTATACAAATAGAAACGTATTATATTTCCTTCATGAAAGGATTGGTTCTTAATTTACATTCCCTGTTTTATACTCGAAATTGTCTAGAGTGTAGAATAAAGTAGTCCTAGTTAGGAAAATAATGGTTTCAAATATAAATAATTCGATATTTTAAGGACTTTCTTTATATATATTTTTTTCTAAAAGATCTGTTCTGAATAATAAGGAAAAGTATAAAAATACAAGAACTTAGTAGATGAACAATCTGTATGAAATTACTCTATGCCATATATTCATTTTAGGATAATCTCTTATTTTTACTATTCAAGGTAAACTAAAATGAAATATGGGAAGTCAGTATAAAAATTGAAACGTATTTAATTGTGTAAAGCATTAGTATATTCTTTACATTTATGTTAACATTTCCTAGTTCTTCAAATTAATTAATCAATATTAATTAGTTGTTTCATGCTGCCTATAAGTATTAGCCCCTTACTGAGGGAGAAACAAAACCCGCATGCCCTAAGAGTCACGCAGAACTGTATTTCTGCGCCGTGCTCTGGTGCCAATAGGATTATGTCAATAGAAAAGAATTCTATAGCCATATTTCTTTAAATATAAATATTATTTCACATGAAATTAGTATCAAATAACGTTCCAATAATAATAATTCCAATAATCAAATAATCCATAATACTATTTCATATTAAAATTATTGAAGAAATGTTGTTTTAAAACGTTATTTTTGTATTTTTTTAGTAATAATAGACGTTTTTCAAGTGTAATAAAGATATGCTAATCAGGTGTGGAAAAAAACATTGTTATTTCAATAAGATATCATAAGCTATCTAAAGAAAAACCCCTGTGGTAAGTTTGTAATTATTGTAAATATTGTGAGCCTTAACTTTTAAACCTTAAATTATACCGTATACCACAATATAATTATCTTAATATCGGTAAGATTTATTTAATAAAAAAATTATAGCGATTACATTAACAAGCTTATATCAATTAACATTATATCATAGAAATCTATAACTACTTTATAAGTAATTATATAATGGATGCTGTACTACAATTATTCTATTTTTAAAGCTGTTTTTGTTCACCGTGATTCGCTATCAGCCTTAATTTCAGCTGGCAACAGAATAGCTCCCTCTCTCTCATGTGCTAATTACCCTTCAGGTGCAATGCCTTCACTTATTGATTCTCAGAATTAACAATGATATATTTGTCAAAACAGATTTAAGGTATAATTATTTTGATATAAAAACAACGATCAATTATCAAATTCTCACTTGTTACTTACTTCAACGAATTTTGTCAAATCTGCTGTTTTATTTCTCTTTATTGTAATAATAATTTTTGTAATGCTTTGTCTATTTTAAAAATTTTCTTTTCACGAAATGGTTTCTGATTATCTGGCATACGATATGTCAGAAAAAATAACCTCGATATTTGTTAGGAAAGAATTAAAAATGTGATAAATTGCTTAAAGTATGGAAATGTTTATTAGATATATATTAAAAAGGAATAATCAATGACATAAATAAAAAACCTGTAACCACTACGACCCGCGAACTAGTCTGAGATTCAGTACATTGTAGAGACTGTACTGTTTCATGGGAAACGGTTCTGTAAGGAGGTGACTTCTCTTAGGTCACGCTCAACCGCCAGATTTTACCCCTTATTTTGATATTATTATTGAGATTATTATTGATATTGTTATTATTTAAATAATGAACTTGATATTCCTATTAGGTGCACTTAAAGATAATATAAAATGATATTATTTAATAAAAATTAATATTAATTAAACTTAAATCAATACTGATATTAGGTAGGAATATTTTATTGAATCCATTCTTAAAGAGATTATTTGATATTAACATTATTATTGTTATCAATTCTTATATTGTTAATGTATAATGATCAAGTAGATCATGATGAATAGATTCACAATATTTCAACTAAGACGTATTTGAGTGAGCCGAAAAGGGTTTAAGGAGATTACAATTGAGTAAAAAAATAAGAACACAGTTTAAAACATATTAACACGTCCTTTGCGACGTGAGGTTAAGGGGGGAAGGAAGGGGGAGGATGGGGGCGCTGAAGATTATTATTTTCAAGAAATAGTTTTGATGGTTTGGAAAACAATATGAGATCTCCTAAGAGTCTTAAAATGAACCTTGATATTTTGTTTAGCACAGACTAAAAAGGATAGTAGGTATATCTTTTAAAAAAATACATTTTATTAGAAAAACATCCTAGAAAAATAATTAACATTGACATGGAAATAAAAAATCAACTTCTGATTAATGGGTTTTATATACTCACAAAGAAGACCAATGTTATATTTGTTATTTTATTTTTATAATATTTCTAAGCTATCAGATTGTTATCAATTCTGTATGAATACCAGTAATATGGTTATTATTATTAGCAGTTCATACGTACTTATTTAATTAATTGAAAATTATCATGTAGATCATTGTGAAAATAGTCAAAATATTTCAACTGAGACGTATTTGAGTGAACAAAAGGGTTAAGGCAATTACAATTGGTTAAGGATAAGACCCTAGTATAAAACATATTAACGCCCTTTGTGACGTGGGGTTAAGGATCTGGAAGGAGAGGGGTGAGGGTGGGGGGGGGGGCGCTGAAGATACGAGGCCCCGCGGATTTAGGGCTTTCAGGGCGGAGAGTAGGAAAGGGGGACCATCCCCTAATTACTGGAATTTGGCAGGGGCTCTGTTTGCCGCGGTCCCCACCAATTACCAACCCACTAGGTCAAAAACTTTTTTAATTTACCTAAAAGACTAATATTTTCAATTCCGGGACAAGCGTTGCCTAATCCGTTTAGGGCTGAATGTATCACAGCGGAGCCAGCGAAAGGGATCTCCCTCTCTCATAATTAAATCCTATATTCCACGTTCGCGATTCCACTTTTTACAGATCCGTGTGTCTTCTCTTTTTTTGTATACGTCGTGGGGGTTGGAGGGGTAGAGAGAAAAATGTCCTGTCGAGTTTGGCCTGGCATTGTGAAAAGATCGTTTCCACTCAGCCAGATTAAATTTAGAAACCATTGGTTAGAGAGATGTAGAGAGGCGGAGAGTTATTACCGTCCCGGAATAAATAATACTTTAAAATATATCTTGATAGTTTTATTTTCTGAAGATTCTTAAACATAACGGAATCCAAGATTTTATTTATTACCTAAAAACAAAAAGCTGTACTACTACAATCCGTGAACGGGTCTGGGATTCTGTACATAAAAGATGCTGTACTATTTCATAGACAACGGTTGTGCAGGGAGGTGATTGGTCCTAGATCACGTTTATTCCCAAGATTTTACCCCTTATTTTGTTTACCCACTTTATAGATGCTGGATGAGCCCCAGGAGGGTCCGGGATCCCTTATAATCCATCTCCTGCAGCTAACAGACTAAATAAAAGTCTCGCCAACAGCGGGTTTCGAAATAGGATTTTCAGTATGCCAACTCAGTGGTATATTACTGATTCACTCCTTTCCTTTATTTTTTACAAACTGCAAAAAATAAATAGGGATATCACTAATTTTGTTGTATTTACTTTGCCTAGCTTATATTTCTTAAAAATTATGCTAGATTAAATACTAACGTAGTTATTAAATATATAATAATATAAATGCTAGATAAACTATATACTTCAAAATTAGTAATATCCCTATTCATTTTTGCGCAGTATATATCTAATAAAAATAATCAGTTTGGAAAAAAGCAATTAGTTTTTTTAATGCAAATAAATAAATAAATTATTTAATGTATTGAAAGCCATGGCTCACCCAAGCTACTATAACCAGCTACCTTAATCGGGGAAAAGCGTTGGAGATGAGTGCGATCTCGGACAAATCATCTGATTGCACAATTGTCATACAAATATATAGTCTCTTCTCAGTATTAAATCCGAAACCATCAATATGTTATATTGGTACAAATCGTTATTACTTAAAAAAGAAACGAGCTCTTGGCATGTCGTAAAGGATAAAGTATATATTTTGTTATCAGCACAATTTGAACCTTGTTTTTTATTAGAAATTTATACAACTTTAAGAAATTAGGTACCCTAATATAGGTGAAAACCGTCTGAGGACCGGAATAATCATATCCGAAACGGCAAAAATTTAACTTGGAAATAATATTGAATCAATTGATTTTACATTGATTCGGTATAATGTTTATACGGAATAAAGAGTCTTAATTTTAAAATGGATCCGCTGTAATTTTCTAGACCTTAGCCTTGATCAACACTTGAAAATGGATCAAGTGGGATGTGAAGGCCTGGTGCTCACCTGCACTCTGTTAAGTTGGAGATAATATGGTAGTTGAGAGTGATCTCGGTCCAATCACTTCCCCCCACAAACGTTGTCTTAGAAACAGTAAAGTTTATACATTTTAGGGACTGTCCTGAACCCAAGGCTCTACATGAGTTTAAGTTTAAGTTTAAGTTAATGTGAATTATAATGTGGCCTTATAGGTAAAATACCTAATTATAATAGGTAAAATTCCTCCAAAAAAGTCTCTAAACCATTCAAGCTGAGGTCATTAAGTGTAAGTTAATGCGCTGAGTTACCATGCCCAACGTCCTAGGTTCAAATCCCGCTCATTAGCAGATTTTTAATTGTATCTGTTAGCTGCCAGAAATAAATCGTATAGGATCTAGAGCCCTCCTGGAGCTCACCCAGCCTCTATAAAATGAGTACCCAAAATAGGGGTGATATAAGACAAAGCACCTCCCTGCACAACCGTTGTCCAAGAAACAGTAAAGTTTATACATTTTAGGGACTGTCCTGAACCCAAGGCTCTACATGAGTTTAAGTTAATGTTTCCCTGAATGTTTCTTTGTGCTCTGGATTTATGGTACACAATTATGAATATTGTTCCGAGGATATCCATTCACTTTTTCAGTTATTTAATCTAACTCTACTCATTCTCAACATACATTGATATTTAACATAAAAATAATAATGAGTTGCTAATAAAGAATAAGAGAGGTAAATAAATTGGCCCTAACGGAGGACTTTGTCCGAGGGAGTTAGGGAGAAAAGTTTGGCTATAAAGGGACTAAGGTCCAAAGATCGAGCCTCGCTCAGTAATAATGAACCCAATTATGACCCAAACGGAGCGACCTCAGCCAATTCCTCTCTCTCCTCTTTCGGTCCTTTACTCTCTTATTCCAATCACAACCGCATTTCATTTTTCGGTTGTGACTTGGAGTCAAACTTATTTACATAAAATGCTACTTTATTTTCCTTCCGTGTGACATGGAATTAAATTAATCACTAACCTACAAACAAAATGTTAAACATGTAGTGAAATCTTCGAGGAAATTCCTCCCCTCTTGATCTATAAGAACCCTATTTTTTTTCACAAATTAGTTTTTCGCTAGGTAAGTAAATATCCATAGTCAAAAAATTTCTTTTAGATTTATTTATTGAAATTGCAACTGTATAAAAATACAAGTAAACGAATGGTACGTAATGGTATGAGAAAAAGGAAAGAAGAGAAACAACTACTGCTAGTACTCAAATAAAAAATAAAATATTAAAAAAAATATACCATATAACAATAAAATAAATTATAAAAAATAAAAAGGTTAGATAATCACGAGAACATATTATTTTCAGACGCCTCGGAGGATTATCGGGAATCAAATAAGTAGCTAAATATAAGGATAGAGGTAGTTGGGAGTGCAGTCAAATGAAACACCAAATAAGTGAATACTTATTTATTGTGTGCCGACGTTTCGACCTACTATATAGATCATCTTCAGGGCTGTGTTTAAAGTAGGTCGAAACGTCGGCACACAATAAATAAGTATTCACTTAATTGGTGTTTCATTTGACTGCACCCCCAACTATCTCTATCCTTACATTAGAAGTTGCAGTCAACTATTTCTTCTCTAACAAGTAGACAAATAATGTGGAAAACTAGTGGGTTTGAGTGGGAATAAAGTTTGTTAGCCAAACCAAAGTTTGTTGATTGATAACACAAGGGAACAACATTTTTGTTGCATGAAATATTTTGACTAATATTCTACTTCCTCGAGGTGCTGATTTAAGATCTGAAGTCAGTTTGTTTGTATCAGCTTTACTTTTGGGGTTATAATTATAAACTGTTTTTTAAGATGAAAATATTTTTTATTAAGAAAACTATTAAAAAAATTACCACTACATATCAAAAAATTTTCTTTTGTAAGATTTTCTGGCTTGATTCGGTTCACGGGGGCTGTTTTTAATGCTCCAACAATAGTCCGCCATCATGTGAGCATTCCAGTGACCTTGGTAACGTTCCTCCATAGTTCGAATGTCCTGATGGAACCGTTCCCCTTGTTCTTCACTCAGATCACCAAGATTTTCAGGGAAACGGTCCAAATGGCTGTGGAGGAAGTGTACTTTGATGCTCATATTACAACCAAGCTGCTGGAAGTGTAACAACATTAGTTCAATATGCTCCGCATAGCTTTCTTCCTTTTTGTTTCCCAGAAAATTTTGAGCAGTCCAAACGAATTCATTCCAGGCATTTTTTTCAATATCAGTCATGTAACTAATAAAGTTTTCATCCTTTATCAACCTTCTTATTTGGGGACCATCAAAAATTCCATTTTTAATTTTTTCTTGGCTCAAATTAAAGAACTTCTTAGAGATGTATTTATAGCAATCACCACCCTTGTTCAAAGCTTTGACAAATTGTTTCATGAGCCCTAGTTTGATATGCAAAGGTGGCAGTATTATTCGATCCGTGGGCACAAGGGGCTCATTTATTACATTCAGTTGTCCCGGAACCATAGATTGCCTGGAAGGCCAATCTTTTCTAATCCAGTGCTCAGACCTAGCTCTGCTGTCCCATAAACAAATAAAACATGGATATTTTGTATATCCACCTTGTTGTCCAAGAAGAAAATTCACCATTTTTAGATCAACACTTATCAACCACTTTTGTTCGTTGTATTTGATTCTATCCATTACAGAAGCTACAGTAGCATATTCTTCTTTGACTGTAGTTGAATGTGCAATCGGTATCGAACCCAGCTTATTGCCGTTATGCATAAGTACACATTTCAGGCTACGTTTAGAGGATTCAATAAATAAACGCCATTCATTTGGATCATACTTCTGTACTCCCATTGCTTTCAATAAACCAGGAACATCTGAACAAAAAGCAAAGTCGTCATCTTTAGAAAAGAATGACAGCAATTCTGCCTCTCGGTTACGATAGTATTAAATTCTTGTTTCTGGGGTTAAAAGATTTCTTTGCTTTAATCGAGAAGCTAGAATCTCCGATGTCTTTTTAGAAAGACCAAGATCTCTGATTAATGCATTGAGGTCTTCCTGATTAAAGAGCTGGGGCTCAGAAGTAAAATCAGGGTAAGAATCACTTGTCCGACTTTCATCACTTGAAGAATAGTTTTGTTTTTCTATATCATGATCATTTTGTACAGATGAAGAAGCTTGGGGTACTGGTGCATCGCCAGAGAACAAGACTGGTCGAGTAACAGATAACAAGTTTGGATAAGACCATTTTGACCGGTTATTTTTATTAATTCCATTAATATCAATCACACAAAAATAACAATCATCTTGATGATTATTAGGTTCCCGCCAAATCATTGGTGTTTGATACTTAAAATGGGGTCTTTTCTTATTTGCCCATAATCTCAAAGACTCAACACATGTTTTACATACCATATGAGGGATCCAGTACTTGTCACGGATGTCCAAAGCGAATCCAAAGTAATCAAAATATACCTGTGTTATAAACTCTGACACACTTAGCCTACAATTTTTGAATGTATATTCACCACAAATGTTACAGAAATAGTTTGGATCGTTTCTACAGATATTTCTTAACTTGGACATTGTTATTTAACACAAGAGCACAAACTTTTTCACTAAACAACTCAGTTGAATTGAAGTTTGAATGTGACTAGTACAAATATATGTCTATCAGCTGTTTGCCAAAAACAAAAGGTGCTGGAGAAAAACTGAGGCTAGATTTGTAATCACCAACCTCTAATTAGTAAACAACAGGCCTAAAACTCCATGCAACAAAAAATTAATAAAAATTTGTTCCCTTGTGTAATGGATTCGGGTCAAATTAGCAAGAAATAGGACGTATAAGTCATTATATCTACAGCCTCGGTGAATAAGTGATTGAGTGAGATTTGAGTCCAGAGAGAGTTAACTGCTTTCAGATAACTGGAATCGTTTCACTCTCGTAGTTTTCGGCTTGAAATGGAAATCTATTATAAGCACTCCTTTTCAATGTCTTGCTTATTCCCTCATTCCCTACGAAAATAACTTGATACTGCTTACTTAACTCATTTTGGAGAAAATTAAAATTAACCACTTATTCACCCGGGCTGTAGACATATAACTTTATTCGTAACAAAGAAAGGGGTATTGAGGATTTTACGAATTATTTTTAATTGGATACGAAAGGAATTCGACTGCTTACTGAAGCCCCAATGCCTTTGAGTCCAAATGCGTCGCATAATGGTCATTTATAAGATTCTTTTGTTAATTAGTTAGAAGCTTAGAGCGTTTGTTTAGTAAGGTGTTGAAGTAGTATCAATCGGCAAGTTAAACTATTATAAGTTAATAAAATATTTTGTTAAGGCGTGATTAGACTGAGTTAATTTAATAGGAAGCAAAGGGAAGTACCACGGGAATTTGAATGAAATCTCAGATATTACCAAAGCGTTTGATTTATTAATTTAAATAACATGCGAGATTTTCTTAAATACTATCAAATATACATGGAAGAAAGGATAAAATTAAATAACAGCGTCTACAAGAATAACTTAACACTAAACATGCAACTTAGCGATCTAATGAACAAATTAATTTTAAACAAAAAAAGAAGAACAAATGATTAACATGAATTGGAGTGATAATTACCAATAACAGTAATACTCCATGCTAGCATAATGGCCAAAGATATAATAAATACAAAATGAAATTGAACGATGTAATGCAGATTTCAATAAGGCGCGAAGATGTGCGAATTATTATTATCTTCGCCAGTGATCACGGCATGACGGAACAATGAGTATGATATCATTAATTAACTTGAACTGTCCGGTTGGTACCATGTGATACGTTGATCATCCGGAGAAGAATTAGTTGAAAATTTGAGGCCTTATGATAATGAAATGGGACTTACAATTTGTGTGATGTAAACCCAATTAGCACCTCAGCATAGCTTCTGGCGAGTGACAATCTTGAAACCTCTGGACGTCCTCACAGGAATAGCGGCTTGAAAGCGGATTACTAGGCGGCAGTGTGCGATGATCTTAGCTGCGAAGGTCTGATAGAACAGCTCCGCTTGGCGATCTAACAGCAAGTGAGGTGACTTAATAGCGTCGCTCTCCCCTCTCCTAGGTACAGTACATTTTTCGATTTTAGAGGCAAGGATCGGTCCGTTCCATCTGGCGGGCAGTCCAGGTCCGCGACTAAACATATTTTCTTTAGAGCGATATTTAGGTTGATCGTTAATTTTCGCAAAGAGAAAATTCCTTTATTAAAATGTAATAGTAATTGAACACGTAACGTTTCCATTTATTTTTATTTTTAAAGTCTTTACAAAAGTGGCCCTCTCTGCCAAAATACTGCATTTTCGAATGGGTTATTTTCGAAACGTCAGTGAGATTTTTTTGGGTATTTCTTTCTTTACTTTTCTGCAGCTGAATTACACGAAACAGAGTACTTAGAAAAAAAAAACTTCATACATCTAAATTTGTTGCTCATATTTCTGTAGTGATTTTTTTTTTCAGGAATTATGCAGAAAACAGTACGCTTAAATACAGGTATGGGTATACCTTTTTAGTTGAAAATAAAAACCAAGGGAATAATATTTCTCGAACTAACCATAACGGCATTGTGACCGATGAATTTTATGAAATAACCTCATTAGTATATGTATTAATTATCAACTGCTCGTGTAATACAGATAATTCTTAATAATAGAAATAAAAAAAACAGTATTTTACGGACCGGAAGAAATGCCACTCCTGACCGTCCGCTGTTGTAAAAGACTCTTTCGACATTTATTCTTGAAAAACCGATAAGACCGTCTGCAGTATGTCTCTTCCTCCACAATTTCGATTTTTTTTTTTATGTCGTAATGTTTTCAACTGTTATTAACAACTATTTGTTTAGAAAAAGGCATTATCCCTGGCTGAACTATTCAGGACAAATCACGACATTCCATCAGGGAAGTTATATGACAGAGCTATAAGATTATATCTGTGCCATAAGATTGGATACGGCACAGCAGAGCAGAACACTATAAATCCGTACGCGAAGGCTCACTCTATGGAATGGCGTAGACAAAGAATTCATTTTCGATGGAAGGCGCTATTTCCTGCCTCCAGGGAATAATCTCGGCGAAATAATGACTACATCCTCTGTTGATAAATACTCGTTAATTCGTCATTTATTTGGTGGATTACGAAAATAATTTAATAGTCAGAATATAAGTTATAATAAAATAGGCTGCATAACACGTTATTGATAAAATAATCATTTAGCTTATTTAATAATAATGATTATTAAATTTAGCTTGTAAACCGTCTGCCTGCTAAAATGCGCCATAATATTTGGACATAAACATCGGGTCTGCCTTTCTTCCAGAGATGAATTTTCGGATCCCAGATGGACTTATTGGTGTTAAGACCCATTAACGATTCACCTACAAAGCGTTTACTTTGACGAGTTGTTTCATATATATCGTTGAGACTGCTTATTTTCAATTTTTCAACTTATGAATATAGAAGTAAAGGACGAAAAATTTATTTTGTATTAAAATATTCTCGCCAAATAATTTCGTATAATTAATTTCAGAAATCCCTCCTGTAAATTCGGTGACTTACTTGTGAACTAATTCAAACATCCCATGAACTTGTTGATGAATTTGAACCTTTTGGTAAATTTAAATTCTGATTAAGCTCTGTATGAGGCGTTCAGGATCAAAAGAGGATAACTCTAAAATTAAAAAAAAAATACTTTTTCACTAAAAGTGAGCAAAAATTCCAAAAAGAGGCTTGAATTATAATATGGCCGTAATAGGTAAAATTCCTCCAAAAAAGTCTCTAAACCATTCAAGCTGAGGTCAGTAAGTGTAAGTTAATGCGCTGAGTTGCCATGCCCAACGTCCTAGGTTCAAATCCCGCTCATTGGCAGATTTTAATTGTATCTGTTAGCTGCCAGAAATATATGGTATAGGATCTAGAGCCCTCCTGGAGCTCACCCAGCCTCTATAAAATGAGTACCCAAAATAGGGGTGATATAAGACAAAGCACCTCCCTGCACAACCGTTGTCCAAGAAACAGTACAGTTTCTACCTTGTACTAAACTAAAGACCCTTCATGGATTTTACTGGTGCAGGGTTTTTTTACGTGTACAAGCATTCTTGTTTGATAAAAACTTGATTTAACAATTTTCTAACAATTTTATCTGCTTATAAATCATCTTTATTCTGTAATAAATTCGTCCTTTAAACATAACTCTCATCATCAAGTTCCAGTGAGCAGGTGCTTACTAAACAACTCGTTAAAATACGGAGTAACAAATGTTTGTGACTGATAATAAGTTGCTAAAGAGGGGGAGGGGGTAGTAAACTGATATACGACGGGGGAGGAGGGGGTGAAGTAGCCCATTCCCGCGCCCGCCAATGGCTATGGCGCCATCACGGCCTGATGAATATGCACCTCGAGGATATGTATAACATAACTCCTGCTGTTAGCGCCCTCTATCGTCTCTTCTCTAACTAGGCCTACTAACGGCGGCCATATTATATTACGACATAACAATGACATAGAAGTCAGCCGGATAATAAATATAGCAATGGTATAAAGTTCAAATGTAAAGCGTGAATTACTTGTGTAAAGGTTTTTTTTTTTTTTTTGATGTAAGGTTTTTTATTGTCAAATGTTAATCATGACTCTAATACCTAAGATCTCATGATTCTCTATGTACTTATTTTTATTGGGGAATTCAACAAAATCAGTAAATTTTTATATAACTTTGTTTTGTTTTTTAAATTTTAATTTAATACAAAAAAATAAGTATTAATACAACGTGATCGTGGCAACAAAAATAAATTGTTTTTTATGGTTTATTACGGCTTTATAACAACTAAAATATTAAAAAAATAGTGTAAAAATAAGTGAACCTACATAAATACACAGCAAAACTGTGGTGGATTTTTTAAGACTAGTGATTTTCTTTACACAATGACTGGTGTGACAGAAAAAACGAAGGGTGCTTTTGTACACATTAATTGATTGTATACTTTATATTATTTATTTTATTATGTTTATTTTATTTATGTTTATAACAACTGAATAACTATAAATATAAACGTCAAAAATATTACTTCTAAGAGTGGCCAGAGGATGATATTATGCATATCGTGGAAATTTTCCTCTCCTTCGAAATATATGAATAATTGGAAATATCGATTAATGCTATTTCTAATATATAAGAAAAATACTATCTATGAAGTGTCCAGGGTCCTGTAGTATGGTGTGGAGGAGACTGTTCTGTTTCTATGACCACGGTTGTGCAGGGAGGTGATGAGTCCTTAATTAAGTCAAGTTCAACCGCCAGGGTTTTCCCCAATTATGCGTACTCTTAATACACTTCCTAGAGGCTGTGTGAGTCACACGAGGATCTGCTGCTCTCCGGGGTCCATCCGTGGATGTTAACAGTTAAATAATTTACGTACCACAACCTGATCTGAAGCTGGAACTCTGGAAGCCCTGATAGTAAATATTCTAATTTTCAAAATATCATTATGAAGGGTATGATAATAACATCAACTAGGTGACTTTTCTTTTAATTAATGCTAAGAAAAATCAATATGGATAATGAATTACTTAGCTTGGCTAAATATCCTATATGGGCCTTGTGTTGATGGAAAGACATTATTGGATCTTGCAGCTATACGTTCTTGTAATAAATATCGGGAATTATAAAAGAAAATATTATAATATTAAAAATATATACTATTGATACTGAGAAATAACGATAGAGTCTTATACTGATAATGCGAAGTCTAACAATTGCCTGGCGTGACGCCGGATCAGATTTGAGATGACGTATTCTTCAGTGGATCGGGTCCAGCCAGCCGAGAGTGATAAAAGAATAATGGATTGAAGGGCTGATAGAGTGCTTCGGAACTCTTCGCTATCGAACAGATCTTATTCAAGGGCTTTGAATAAAATAACATATATTATACGATATAGAATAATGGAAAAAGAACTAATAAAATCGAGGGGCTACCTTCGGTCTAGTGGTTAGCATATCAAACTACTAAATCCAAGATTGCGGGTTCGTAGACGGCAGGTGGCTCTAAGATTTTTTAGAGGGAGTAGGGACGATGTCAGATATTCTTTAAAAACCTATCCTAATTAAACCTGGATCAGCAAAATTTAAAGCTCCCACTATAGTGTAGTCCGATATGCCACAGCAGCATAAAGTGACGTTAAAAAACCAAACAACAACGACAAAATTGAGACTTGAGTGGTACATTAGACTATAAGCTTTCGGTATAAATATAAAATGTGTTATATACATATTCAAAGAAATGAAGGTATGTTTATTGCATCATTATATGATAGTAGGACGAAAACAAGAACCGATATAAAAAAATATGGAATTAATATTTTTTCTCTAACAGTTACCTTTTTATATAAAAAATACTATAATACTAGTAATATTATTGTACGTAATATAATATTATTTTCAAAAATTTTCTAAATGAAAAATAAATATTCTTTAGTAGTTCAATTCTTTCACCTTTTATGTATCCCCATATTTGCAGTATAAGCAGAGTGGCTCAGTGGTAGAGCACTGAGGTGCCATGCCGGAAATTCTGGTTCGAATCCCGCTACGGGTAAGACTTTTATTTAGTCTGTTTTCAGCTGAAGATGGATCATATAGGATCTAAGACCCACCTGGGGCGCACCCAACCTCTAAAAAATGTTATAAAAATAGTGTACCCAAAATAAGTGGGGAGGAATCTGGAGGTTAAGCGTGATCTATGACAGTAGTTACTTCCTTGCAGAACCGTTGTACATGAAACAGTATAGTATGTACTGAATCCCAGACCCGTTCACAGGTTGTAATGGTGCAGGACATGGCATATTTGTAGTATAAATAAACATTGTAGGTTAATAGTTATAACCAACAAACATAGACAGACGTACATTTTGAATCTTTGAAAAAGATGGTCAAAATTAGGTATACAAACTCTGTGTTACAATGAAATTATATAAGATGTAGCTGATTGTACATCGATAATACAAGTTAGAACATTGCATGAGTTGTTTCCGATAAATTTCTTTATTTCGAACCAGGAGGAGACCTTAAAACGCATTTTTTTTTTTTTTTTTTTTAGTAATGGGCTCTAGAGTCCTTTAAGAACATTAGCCTCTGCTAGTTTCTTCCGCCAATCGCCTCTCTCTGTCGCAAGGTGCCTCCAGCGGTTTTTCTCGATCGCCTTCAGGTCCCCTCCACATCGTCGTGCCACCTGAGACGGGGCCTCCCTCTTAATCTTGTGCCCTCATTCGGTATCTCATGCATCATCCTTCTTAGCATTCCCATTGGGTCCATCCTCTCCACATGCCCCAACCATCTTAGTCTTTTGAGCTGGATAACTTTTATTACATCAGGCTCTTTTTGTAGGTCCCTTAGCTCTGTATTGGACCTGATTCTCCACTTGTCAGATTCTCTGAGAGGTCCAAAAATTTTACGCAGAACTTTTCTTTCCTACACTTCAAGGATCCTTTTGCAATTGAAATATGTCTTCCATTTTTTATATTGTCCTGCGACAGCAAAGGTTATTGCTCCCCTATATCCGAATGGGCCCCTTAGGAATTTTATGTACCGTTGCCATTTACAAAACATTAGCATTTTTCATTGACCATCTTCTTACTGTGTGAGCTTGTCAGACCCACTGCTACCCTCCTCCTTTACCCAGGCTTGGGACCGACAGCGGTCCTAGCTAAGCTAATCTCACTGGCGGAGTTCTTAAAACGCATATATTTGTTAAAAATTGTATTTATGTATAAGGACGTGTGTGTAAGTATATTCTCCCATTTATGTATTGGGAATTAATAAATGATTCCGTCCCAAATTATAGTTGATCAATTTAATTCCAATGTACGATGAATAGGAAAGTAAGAATTTTAATTTTAATTCTAGGTAGCACTGTCTTATATTATAAAATAGGTTAAGAAGTCTTGTGATAGAGTGTTATTAATTTAAAAAAATAATCCCTTAGACTTTAGCTTTAGGTCATACGATACGCTTACTAAGTAATAAAAGGAGAACGTTACTGTAAAAAATTAGATTGTTTTACCAAAAAGAATTACCGTAATTTGAGGACAAGTAAAATATATCGACATTAAAAATTTTCCAATATTTAAATTTAGAATCTTTTCATTCACTTTACTCAGTTACAATCAATTTTAAAATAAGGTAAAAGCTTGATTTATAACTCAGTCTGTTGCTTATAATGTTTTTTTTTTTTTTATAAATAAAAACGTAATGCACTTACATGTATTAAACACGAATTCAACCTATGATGTAAATCAAAGGTTCATTGATTATTTACACTGATCATTTACTTCAATGTTTTTGTTTTAATACGGTGTTCGATTCTATCTCTTTGCAAAACATATTTACAAATATATATTTTACTGTGATTAAGTCGAAATCCCCTTACTAGACTGAAACGACTAGAAAAATCAGGCCGTTTCAGACTACTTCAACATTTACTAGACAAACACTCCAAGCTCTCAATTAATTACAAAAGACTCATACATGAAAATTATTAGATCCATCTCGACTTACGGAATAGAGATTTGCGCTAACCCTCCGCTAACCCACCGAATTCCTCTCTTATTCAATCCTTACAATCCAAAATTCTTCGTAAAATCCTCAATGCTCCTTACTTTGATACGAACAAAGTAATCCATAATGACCTTAATGTACCGTTTGTTGCTGATTTGGCCCGAATCAGATATCAATCTTTTCACGACAAATTTCATTCCCACTCAAATCCACTACTTTCAAACCTAGCAACGTCTTCAATTCCTGACAATCCTCCGAGGCATCAGAAAAGAAGATGGCCTCGTGATCTTCTAAGTTGAGCTTGCTATTTTAGTACTACCACTTTAGTTTCTAGGGTAGTTTCTCTAATTGTCATTTCATGCATTATTTTGTATTTTTCTTAGTTGGATCGGATGTAATAAATATAATTTATTAAAAAAAAAAATCAGTTTTAACATTGCTTAATATTTTTACAAACATTTAACATAAGTTTTTTTCCTTCTTATAAAATGTTTTAGTTCCTAAAGTTATAAATATTTTTGCGTAGTTTTAATAGTAAATTCATTCAAGTTTCAGCACAAAATTCATGTTAAAAGTATTCATTTATTTAACTTTACAAAAATAAATATCAGTTTAAACATTTTCTATGATTGAATTATTTTAAATACAAGTTGAGTTTTAATGCAAAAGTTCATAACCAAAGAACGTTCTTATAAAACGTAACTTTAGAACGTTGATCCTTTACTTAAATTTTTTTTAAATGATTAGTATAAGTTGATGTCGTAAGTTTTTCCTTATAAAATAATGATAGTAGGATAGTTTATAACTTATACATTTTCACGTATTATTTACGTGAACGCCATTTCTATAAGCTTATTTTCGAATCAATAAGCATTTGAGTGAATGCTGAAGTACTGTGAAAAAAAAAATAAGATAAATTTCTCGACATTTAAGTAGGAACTTTAAGTGTGTGAAATTTAATTTCAGTAATCTTACTATACTATACTATAGGTTTCTCAACAATAGGTTTTTCAAAGTAGAACTCATTTCTAAAATTTCTGGAAAAAATGTTATAGGAAAAGCTTTAATTGTATTTCAAAGGTCTTTCTTTGAAATGTCCTCGAAAGAATTGATATTATGTTATCACAAGAACCGTTTAAAAAATGAAACCGATAAAAAAAATGTTTAGAAGAACTAATAGAGAAATAAAGAAAAGTTAAAAGTTATTTTAGAGTTCTGAACTAAACTTAAGCTGATAAGAACCAGTAAAGATAGCTACTACCGCAATATCTGTAATTGTGAGCTGATCCAACCAAGGAGATAGTGAAAGATGTTCCACATTCAAAAGTATCCATCGTTATTTCGACGATTCCCTCTGAAAATTAGCTAATAGCGAATATTTATTTTTAATGAAGGATGTAATAAACCAGGAAAGCCTAAAAAGGTATTAATATACATTACAAGAAAACAAGGAATCGAACAAGCTCTTCCTTAGCGACTGTTTCCTTCTATTTTTGTTAGAGCTGTGCCTAAACTGGGCTCATTAACCCAAGTCTTTGTGGACTTAGCAATTCCTTTGTGAGGGTTCGGAGTCGCTAGTTTACTTAGGCCTAGTCATTTACACCTTTGTGGTCCTCAATGTTTCTGTTAGATGTTGTGAATGTATACGTGGTTCCATGATAGGAACAAAGGCGCTATCAAGATGGGAAGGAAGTACAGACCAGAGGAAATACTGCTCCTTCAAAAGTACAGCAACATAAATAAAAAATTGGCATTTTTGAGTTAATTCTTCAGTAGAAATTTTACAGTCTGAAGCTTTTTAGTTCACGAACGACATAACTGATATTCTATTTCCTATTTTTTTTTAAGTTTTATTTTCAGTTGTATCATGTTTGAACTTGAAGTTTTATGGGAATAATGGCATAAGTTAAAATCAATAAGGTTTCAAACTTTTAAAAATTGTCTAATGACTAATAAAATTATTTCAATACCGTCATTAAAAGAGAAATGCCTTGCTACATTTTCATTTTTTAAACTCACATGAAACTCTCAAATACCTCAATTGGAAAATTAGAATTTTGAGATATGACATTGTTCTTTTGAACTAGTCATCCATACCTTGCTAATGGGATGATGTTTTTCTGCACTTTTCGTATTTCTTTATAATCATTGGACAATATTATATTTTAAGAATCTTCTATTTGACTAAAATATCCTGATTCACTGTTATCGTAGCCTAGTTCTTGGAATGGGAACTGGCCCGATAAGGTTTTTATATTGGGTCTACAATTGGCTTCTAAAGCACTTTCTTAATCTACCTCGAGTATTTTCTTGGTGTTTTTTCTGAGAATCTCAGTTATTTTCGAATTTTTTTCAGGGTTTCTCGGTAAGCCCTAGTCTTGTGGAGCAGACTCCACTCCCTTCCAATGCATCATAGGGGGGGGGAGTTGCGCAATAGGGGATTTTTAAATTTCTATCATTTGTTGATCTTCACTGTTTTTTTAAATGTAAAATGATTCTGCCGTATAGAATATACTGCTTGAGAGACAAAATATTGGTCATATCAACGACCAATATTTTATATGTGCTTGATTTTTATTTTCTGTCAATCTATATTTATTTTCAAGATTTTTTTCCGATTTTTCTTAATAAGCAATTTGATATCCATGAAGCAATTCCCTAGTCTTTTGGAGCTTCTATCAAATTGGTTGCAGACTTTTTCTCCTTTAAAAGGCGTCATACATAAGGAAGATGCGCTATAGAGATCCTTATTGTTTTGATTATTTGTTGTTTGTTGAAATGTGGAATGGTTCTAATGTACAGAATATAATGCTTGAGAATTAGTATAGTCGCTCCACCAATTATGCTGGCCAGCCAGTTACCTGCTCTTAATGAATTGAATTATGAGGTCGTAACCTCCCGATCCATGAATATTACAATCTAATTTGATCTACTTATGGATTATAACTTGATTGTGTCCTATGATATTTAGTCTCTTGTTATTGGTAGCAGAATTTAGATGGTATTGGACTTGATTAAACATTTTACGATATTAGCTAAACGTGTATTTTTTTTTTTAAATTTTGTGTAGAATATTTTTATACATAACTGCTCTAGTCATTATCAATATTGGTTAATATTACCGATCTGGTTAAACTTAATATATTCTTTTTAGTAATTATTACGGATATGATGGTGGAAATAATGTTTACCGTAATCAAAGAAAAACGGTAAGGAAAATGTTCAGACGTAAATACGAGTATATTATTTATGCCTAACATAAGATTGGCTACTGGCGAGTTGGGCGCTAAGATACAGTTCCGCACAACATTTAAGACGTGCGGGTATTGCCTATTCGGTCACCACGGCGCTTAGGAAAAAACATCATACATTTTTTTTATACACCCTATTAAATATATATAAATTGAAGAAGTGTATATATATATATATATATATATATATATATATAAATTAAAAAAATCTACTACACCCCATCAAGGGTCTTAGAGAGGCCGTACTGTTTCTGAAGCTGTGGTTGTGCATTAAGATGATTTGGCTGAGATCACTGTAAGCAGCCAGGATTTCCCCCCAATTAATCCTACCCACTTTATAGAGGCTGGATGACTCCTAGAAGGATTCACAGATCCCACAAGTTCTATTTATGTCTGTTGGGAGCAATTTCCGGAAATAAACGTAATATCACCCACCTATTAAGGTAATAAAAATACTTTAACTACTTTTATTCCTCGTTTCTACTATTGAATGATTAAATGAACGGCCCAATTAATTAAAAACCTGTATCACTACAACTCATGAAGGGTCTTGATTTCGTACAATTGAATTATACTGTTCCCATGTCAAATTTTGAGCAGAGATGTGGTTTGGCTAGGCCACTCTCATTCATTTGGATCCCACAATTCAGGGTTCCAACTAAATAGAGAATAGGTGAGCTTCAGGACGGTCTACATTAATGTCCTTTTGAATAAATAATTTAATTGCCACATCCTCTTTCCCATACTATACCTCATTAACTCTCACATTTACTAAATAAACAACGTGCACCCTATTACAACTTTTTTAGGAATGGGAGATTCTATACAAAACTATCAATATTTATTCTATAGTATAAATTCAATTATACTAAGTAACAGTTAATTGTTTTGAATTAAAAACATACTTTACCATAATAATCTATATTTAAAAATAATCAATAATTTTCTTTATTTTAATCTAATTTTGACATCATTACAACATATTAGTTCAAACAATGCCTTAGCAAACACCGAACTGCGGTGCCCTGAGCTCAAGTCAGAGGCTACATGATAGGTCTCCCAGGCAAACTGAGACAATTAGTATTCGGTTTCTGGTCGTTAACTCCATTCACAGAATCATGTTCTAATGTTAAATACGTTTTTAGTTTTTTTTTTTACAAAATTAGTAAAAGATTATTGTTGATTTGATATTTATTGGTAAAATACAAAACAAAATTATTAATCAGAAATCGTTAATAACGACATTGTCACAATAATTATGAAAAATAGGGGAGTCGATTTTTGGCGTAACAGGTTTTAACTTGTTAAAAAATTCGGACATCCTAACTTAATAAGTCAAAAAGGAATTTTCATATTTTATTTCATCAAAGATCCATAATTGTTGATGAAATAATGTTATAAGTTATAGGGATTAAAAATGTATAATAACTGGGAAAAATGTATAGAAAATTATGGAATAACTTTTAAATAAAAATTTATTGATATCATAAAGTTGTTTTAATAAAAGAATAATATTTTTCTTAAAAACGGACATTTCGTATGGAACGACATAATATTTCTTCTCTTTTATACTATCAACTATTTTTGTTTCGTTCTTAATAATACTGCTTTTTTTTTCTTAAGAGATTCGAAACGTCATTCTGTTTTGATTTTATATACAAACCTCCATTCTGTTGAGGTTAACAAAATTTTTTTTGTATACACATGTACATTATTGTCATTAATTATGAAATATGTCTGGTTATTATAAGGGAACCAGTTCCAAATATAACCTGTTATTTCCTATTCAGAATATAACTTCTTGTTACAGTTACTTCCCTGAGCGGCAGCAGCAGACTGGAACCGTGCCTCTCCCTCCTCCTGCTCCTCTACCTCAGGAGATAGTAACTACCTCCAGCATCTTGTACACAGTTGTATTATATCTTTTTTTTTCCAAGCCTTTCAATCATACTTGTGCAATAATTGTTTCAAATAAAAGTATATATATATGAATAAAATATTATGAGATTAATCTAACTTAGAATAAGACCTGTAATAATGAGATGACAGTTAGTCCTGTACCGTTCTGGAGAAATAAAATTGTATATCTAATTGTATTGTAATATTGTATAGCCGTTAAGATGTAAAATTTTTTTACCATGGTCATTGTTTAAAGTTGGATTGTAAATATTATTAGTAGGTATTTTGAAACAGTTTCAAGTATACATGTAAAGTATATAAAGAGTTTATTGTTATTATGCACTATAATAAGTGTTATGTCGTTTAAAGATTATATTAAAAAAAATTATCCGGATAGAGGTTCTATTCAAGTTGAACTTATCTGATTTATTGAATCCATAGTTATTTTGAACGTTGATAACACATAATCAAAGTTTGAATTTTTAATTAAAAATAGGAGAAAGAAGAACAGAGAGTATAGAATTGAAATATTTACTAACAGATTCAATATTTATTCAGAGACTGTTTTTTTTAGCGGTCCTAAATACCTCAATACTATTGTCATATATTCATCCTATTTTCATTTAATTTCGCGAGCTATGCATAGATTCAATAATTAAAAGCTTTTCAAATCCGTATTTATTTCTTTTATAAAAAAACGAAATTTTTGATATATAAATTTCAGGGAATTAGCTATGAAAAGATGTATTATATGTCGTTCAAATAACATTCTATTAGATTTTAAATCAATTTCGGAAAATGATGAATGGAAAAAAATTGATCATGTTAAAAGTGCTCTATTTTATTTACAATTTATAGTTATTATTTTATTGTTATACTAATAGTTTTTTATAATGTTATATTTGGTATATGTCTTGTTATATAAATGTAGTGTCTGGGAAGCCGGCAATAATTAATTAAACACTGCTTCAAGAAACAAATCAGAAATATCTCTGTTAACTTTTTTTCAGTTGTCAATTGAAATGATTTTATGTGTTCGATATGGTATAAGCAAACATGTACATAGGTTGTGATGTAAATAATTTTTTAAATTATTGTTTATGCTGGACTTTATATAAAAAATAGGTTATGAAAATTTAAAGCATGGAAACTTACTTGTGAAAGAAGTGAAGCGAAGAACTGTACTTAATATGACTTAGGTACAATTGACTAGAGAAATTGTGAAGTAGAAATGCTTTTAGCTGTTGATGGATATTAATACGGGATATACACATATTTATGTTATAATTGATATTCTATCATTATCAGGATATACAATTGAATAATGATAAAGTCAATTTGACTAATTACCATGATGCACATTACTAAATGCAATCAATGCTCACTTACTAATTGTTTAATGTCACACTATATCAGCAACGGAATTGTAATATTTGCGCTGGATGAAGAGTGTTTATTTTATTAATTAGTAAATTTATTTTTTTAGTGAGTTTGTTTTATTAATTAGTAAGACAGTAATATATCATTTTTATTTTTTAGATATTATTTTCTAAAATCTGAAAAAATTAGATTGAGGAATTACAAATTTAATTCTTTATAAAATGGTATTAACATCGTGTATTTAAAAAAAAAATTATTCTCCCACAAAACCTCTTCAAATCTTATTTCAACTATTGCATGTCAATAAACAACTGCTAAAATGTTAATTGTGTAGAATATATTTATATATTTATCTTAAATGATAATAAATGTTCATATTTGTAACACCTTTAATATATCAATCTATAGAATATAATCGAGCACATTGATAATTCTGTTTTAGTTCTTATTGAAAATTCCATGTTAACAACTAACTGGTAAAGGCTCGTTGTATTTTTTTTAAATATGTGTTGTCTAATGTATCCGTCAAATTTTCGCACATTGTTACACTATATCTTTTATTGTGTGTGACAGTTGTTTTGCAAAATTTATGACACATGTAAATATGAATTGAATAAATTATAAATATGTATTTCAAAAGTTATAAGTGTTATTCCCTATCTTTGTAGTTCCACTAAAAAAAATCCTAATCCATTTCATGGATGAAAATAAAAAATCATAATAATATTAGAGGATAGTTAGTATATTATTGAGTATTTACCAGGAAAAAACAAGCCATTAAAATTAGAATTTAATTACATATAAAATTGAACAAAAATCCAAACTCTGATAAGGAAGAACATTAATCAAATATAATCGACATGAAAAAAAATCATAATGCTTAATTGGGGAGAAAACCTGGCCGATGGGGGTAATATTGGAAATATCACCCGCCTGCACAACCGTTGTTATAACTAATGCACTGAACCCAAGACCTTTTATGAGTTGAACTGGTGCAGGCTTTAAATAATATTTAATAAAATCTGTAATATAAACACGTAAAATAAACTCCATCTTCAAATATAAAATACCTAAAAAAGGCTAAATCTAAAAGTAATAAAATATAGATTATAATTTGCATATGCAGAATGAATAATTATATAATATAATATTGATATTTAATAATTAATAATTATGAATATTGATATTTAGCTAAACTAATTATATTATATATGTGAATAAATATAATTTTTATATTATTTAAATACAATTATAAATTTATATATTATATTACTTATAAGTATATAACTATTATGCAAATACAGTTATATTTACTTTAGGTATTAGATGCTTCTTGGTCAATACAAGGGGATATTGACAGCCAGCTCATTCATGATTAAGGCTGACTGTGTTTTGTTAATCAGTAGCACGCTGTCTGATAGGAATTATCGCCGACTTAACAAGGTCCCTTAATGAAGGAGGTATTGGTGTTAGTAGTATCTCAAGTCTTTTATATTTATATGCATCTATATTAATCTATATATTATATGCCTTTTTATATTTGTTTTTAAAAGGGTATCAATCCAAAAATATTTTAGTTCATTGTGTTTTGTACTACATAAATAAATAAAATCATAACTAAAACCTACTTAAAAAAACTTTTTTAAAAATCTCTGGGGTTTGAAAAACATTAACGATAGTTGTGCCAATCGTCGTCAAGCAAGTTTTTATGCATGAATTAATTTATAAAGTTGGTTTGAAAATTAATTGAACGTATAAGTTTTACATTTCGTTCTTGAGATTCAGTTGATAATAATATTAAGTGAAAACATTGAAAAACCATTTTGGTTATTTTATGTAGTAATACCATTTTTACATTAATTTGTCTATCATTTATGCATTAACATCGTAAATGTGGCAAATTTATACTTATAATAGTGTTTAATTTAATAAAATTCACTAAAAAGCCTATTTTTTCTAAGGGAAATATTGCGAGAACAATATAGTTTCGAATCTTTGACAAAAGGATCTTTAACGAACAGACCAAGTCTCAAGAACTGAAATTATTACTTATTTATAATCACATAACACATATTTATGTTCCATTTTTTCAGCACCATTTATGTTTTAACATCGTATACGTGTCAATTTTATATTTTGACTAGTGTGTAAGTAATTTAATATAATTAAAAGCCTACTTTTTCACTATTAGGGCATGATTATGATATCAATATAGTCTCGAAACATCGTCAAAAGGAAGTTCAATGAACAGACCAAATATCAAGAGCTGAGAGTAAAACTTGTTAATTAACAATCAAGCAAATTAGAAACCGATATTTTCGTACATATATTATATTAATATATATATATATATATATATATATATATATATACACATATGTTTTATATATTATACAACATACAGGATGACGAAGAGAAGCTAGAACAGAAGCTGAAAACAATTAGTGACTACAAAGGCCGCATTTCAATTTGACGGAGATCTTGGCAGGTGCCGGACATTGCTCCAACAGCTGTCGCGATGGCACAAAGCGCCAGCCATTTAATTAATTACATACTATACGCCTGTTATATTACAAACTATAGAAATTAAACTGGATGTGTGTACCTAAAATAATGATATCCCTAGGTACCTTCACTGCTTACCATAACTGTTCATCTTAATGTATTGCGACATGTTGATCAGTGTACCTATACTAATTGTCATAATATACCAGACAAATATAACCTTTATACAGACAAATATTGATTTTAACCTTAATTAATTAACATCTATTTTGTTCTTCTCGAACAGGAAAATAGCCTATTTTAGACAAATACTAATGTTTATGCTTACAATAAATGTTTTAATATCTGCTAGTAGTTCCTACGTTTCATCAGTATAGGTTCTGCATTTCTACATAAACAAGGGAGATCAGGGTAGCTGTGTAGAGTGCTGAGTTGCTGTGTTCAAGTGTTCACTGTTTAATATACTAGTAATTGTTTAATCTGTTGCCAGATTTTTATGGACTCTGTGGGATTTACAGGTCTTCATTGGGCTCACCGATCCTCTGTAAAGGGGATACTTCTAACTGAGGGACAACCTGGTGATTGAGTGTGATCTCGCATGTACATGAAGATAGTTGAATCTTTCTTCTCCTTAAAATACTGTAATTATCTTTTCGGATATTTTCTAAGCCCTGTTATAAGTAAAGATAACATTAATTGAGAGATAATTTAAAGAAGGGAAAGTCATATTAGCTGAATTCGTACACTACCAAAATTTATATTGATTTTTTACGATATCATGACAGATTTATTCAAATGCTTCAAATATCCATAAAGAAATTATATATAAATTTATGTCTCTCAAACCACTTTTACACACCTTCGTAAACCAATGACTTCCTGTCCTCCTGAATCGTTAAATAAAATCTCACTGATTCCTGTAAAACAGGCTCGGCACTTAGGACAACACCTGGACAGAAGATTAACTTGGGATTCTCATACTGGACTGAAACGACGAGAAACAGCAAGTCGTTTCAAGATACTTCAACATTTACTAGACAAACGCTCTAAGCTCTCAATTAATGACATACTCATATATATGACAATCATTAGATCCACCTGGACTTACGGAGTAAAGCTTTGGGGCTCCAGCACACCATCGAATTCCTCTCGTATTCAATCCTTACAATCCAAAATCCTTCGTAAAATCCTTATTCCTTCTTTACGAACAAAGTAATCCATAATGACCATTTGTAGCTGATTTGGCCCGAATCCGACATCAATATTTTCTTGACATACTTCATTCCCACTCAAACCCATTAGTTTCAAACCTCTTCAATTCCTGCTAATCTTCCGAGGCGTCTGAAAAGAAGATGGTGTCGTGATATTCTAAGTTGAACTAGCACTTTTAATACTACCACTGGGTAGTTTCTCTACTTGCCTTTTCGTGTCAATGTGTACATTCATTATATTTACTTGTATTAGTATCATACAGTTGTAAATTTCATTGAATAAATCATTTTAAAAAAATGATGTTTCACGTTACTAATATTTTTTTATCTTACTGAAACTGCTTTCTTATATTTATATAACTATTAAATGAAATTCATATCGTTTGAATTTTATATTATTTGAAATTATAGTTGTTTTCGGCTTCTCTTGGTTTGCGGATGTAGTATCTAAAATACTTTTATAGTTTAGATTATATTTAGGGCTAGTGCTTCCTCTTAATACAAATCCTTGAGGATTTGAACATCTCTTGACCTTACGTAGCGATCGGAGGCTACGGCTGTGAAATAATTAAAACATTTATAATTAAAATCACATAAAAGGACCCGTTGGGTTTTCTTTCCCTCTTAAAATAACGTAACGATCGGTACGCAACTACAATAATAATATTGCATTATTTCAAATGAAAGCCTAATAAATTTATTAGTAGCAATGATTAAACATTTAACAGTTGATTGGACGTACATCCATAAATTCCGCTAGGTAGTGAATTGGTAATGTAAGCTTGAGAAGTGCCATTATAAATTTATAACTAATAATTAATTATACGATTAGGAGATCTATTTTATCATTGATTAAAATTGAATTAATGCATTAAATGTATTTGGTCTGAAGGAAATAAATTAGAAAGATACAGAGTAATAGAATTGCCCTAGAATAAAGAGTAATAAAAGGTAAAGGTTAACGAGCAATTTGATTTCCCAGAATTCTACATTTCAAGTATAGCTTAACTTTTTCGATAGAATGGGCAGTTTAGGAATTGTCGAAGAAAAATTGATAACCATTGCCGATAAAACCATTTAGGTTTATAATCACACTGGAAATGCAACCGAATTGGGCATCAGACTGACGATTTAAAAGTTGTTATTGATAGGTAGCGTTCCATACAAAATTGTTGTGGTAACAAGGAAAACTTCGTTCTGTTAAATGAAAATTGTATGATCTCACTTTATTACTCTTTATATATTAATATGATTTTAATTGATTGGTTTAAAATTTAAAAGACAATCAATTTTACCTTAATTAATATTTTACTTTTTAATATTTGATGGATCAGGGGAGCTATATAGATAGAGCACTGAGTTGCTATGCCGAAGGTTCTAATTTCAACAGCCGTTGCTGGACTCTGGGACTCGAGGACCTTCCTGTGGCTCACCCAGCTTCTATAAATGAGGGGGCCCTCAATTAATGAAAAATACCTAGCGGTTGAGGTTGATCTTTAACAAATCACTTCCCTGCACAAACTAGAAACAGTACACTCTCTAATCTGTACTGAACCCAAGATGCTTCATTAGTAGTATATAATAATATTAGTAGTATAGTGATACATTTTTTCGTTGATTTTCTATTTTATGTAGTTATTTAATTGATAATAAATAATTTAGAAAATGTCCAAGGCCTTGGGCTAGGCCATTCGTCTTATCACATATCGTACAATACCACGAAAATGCGATGTATAAACTGGTTTATGATTTAATCGACTCTAAGAAACTGGAAAGCTAAACTAAAACTAAATTAATATTTCCTGGAAAACACATTCTTGTAGAAAGAAAAGGCTTGAACAATTTTAGGGCTTCATTTCCATTTAAAATTACATTTCATTTCAGGGCTACTCAGTAAAATGAAATTTTACTGACTAGCCCTGAAGAAGCTCATAACACGATGAGCGAAAGCTTGGCAAACAAAACCAACACCACACGGTCCACCCCGGAAAAAAACATACGGACAATTATTAACTTAATGCACCTTTCTTTCAAAATTACATAAAATGTTTTATAATTTTCATTTTCGTTCATTTCGATATTTCTTGAAATTTCTCGAAGTTTTTTGAAGTTTTGCGTGAAGTCATCAAATTAAGTTTACTGCAGATTTTTTTTTGTTACCCTCCTACTGGACTACACATTTTTATATTCCAGAAAAAGTTGTTTAATAAACTTAAAGGTGATGGCAATTAAGTTGAGGTCTGTTATAAAACAAGTAAGGATTGTTATGTAACAGACCTCACACCCTCCTTTTAAAGCAGAAATGTAATGTAATTAATATTTTCTCTCCTCCAACTTCCTACATAAAGGAATACATTGTAGTAAATTTATTACAATAGGATTCTTTTCTTGGGAAATATGAAAACAAGACATTAATGAAACATATTTATTAAAATACTCTAACCAGATACTCCTTAATAATAAAACATACTGAAAATAAAAATAATGATAAATGTTTCTATTATTCGAAGAGGTATTGCAGACCGTAAATGTAAGTAGTGATTTGTTTATTTTATTTATTTATTCATTGATTTGAAAAAGATTTTTTTTTTAATTTTAATTTTATTTAACCCAAAAAATTGAAGAATATTTTCTATTTCTATTGATATATTAAAAAGTAATTTTAAAAAATTACCTCACTGTCCCATTTGTTGCTGATTTGGCCCCAACCCGATATCATTCTTTTGATGACAAACTACATTCCCACTCATACCCACTAACTTCTAAGCTGAAAACCTCTTCAATTCTTGATAATCCTCAGAGGCGTCTGAAAAATAGATGGCCATGTGATCTTAGTTCTATTTTATATCTGAGTACCAATAGATAGTTTCTCTACTTGTTTTTATTCATGTCACTAGGTATCATTCGTGCCATTTACTTGTTGTATTATTATAATAAAGTGAATTTGAATTATAAAATATTTTTTAAAAAAATGTGTAACAACTGAAACTAACGTCTCTAATGGGAGGGTAAGTTAATAATAAATATTTTTAATGTTCATAAATAGTTTTTTTTATATAAATAAAAATCATGTATTAATTGATCCCTTCAATAAGTTAAAATGCAACAAAATTAGACCTTTCGAAACTTGGCCTAAATTTTTATATAAATTCTTATATATATATATATATATATATATATATATATATATATATATATATATATATATATATATCAAATGAATAGCATTATCTAAAATATGTTCCCTTCTTAATACTTACATAAAGATAAACGGCTGACGATAATGTAATGAAAAGTATAATTTTTACTTTTTTTAAATTTAAAAACTGGACGAGAATATATATATATATATATATATATATATATATATATATATATATATATATATCTGTTTAAAAAGAGCAAGGTAATTTCTGATAAATTCTGAGAAATGAAATTGTTTTTCTCCATCAAAACTGTAGTTTTTATTAAATATTCTTTTACCCAAGGGTTTGTTGAGAATTGTATAGTAACAGTTGAGTGCAACACATTCATTAAAAAAAAAAGAGAAATATATCTAAGGTAATTCGAAGAAGAATCATAAAAATAAAAATATATAAGATTTTAATATTCAATATATCTATTTCCTTCATTGATATTGATAATAGATCGAACAAACGATCAAGTCTACAATATACGGTTTTCTTATCCTGTTACACCCTTTCTCATGCGTAAAAGGAAATCAGGTATGATATATCAGCTGTATTCACTCAGCATATATTATTCGATAAGCATCATCCCATGTCTTTCAAAGTATATATTTTCCTAAGAAATTATAATGGAAAATGTCTGAAGGTTATGAATTTATTTCATTTTTTATAATAGCTGCCTATATTGAAAATTACAACCCCTGAAGAGAAGTCTTGAGTTCAATTCATTTAACAAGATGACGATTTGATCAGTATCAATCAACCGGCAAGTGTTCCACTCTATTAAGGATACCCACATTGAAAAGCCTAGCAACTGGAAGATTGCTACAGATAACAAGTAGTATCTCTTTTATAATATTAAAAATTATTGTATATTGTTAAAGTATGGATGGGAAGGCGACCGGAAACAGAAATATACAAAGAAGTGACTTATTTACTATGTCCCGAAGTTTCGGCTTAACTTTTATTTTTTCATATATTTAAATTTTACTCTCCCAGCCTCTATAAAGTGGGTACTTTTAATATGGAAAAGAACTGGACTGTTTAGAATGATCTCAGCCGAACCTTGGACGACGTTGGTTGTTCTCCAATACGTACTCAACAACATGTACTACATGAGTTATATCTTTACAGGTGTTTTGTCCCGCCATCGGTGTTTTCTAACTAAAATCATATTTTTTGTTTGTCTTTAGCCACAATCACACGATTTTATCTAGCTATCATTACCGTTGCCTTTAAAAAATCAGCAATGAATAATAAAGACTAATTGACGTTAAATCTTCGATCCTAACCCCAACCAAACTTCCTCAGTACATTTTTTTATTTAATGTTGACTATACCTCCTCAATTGCTTATTCTCACATTTTACTTATTGAAGAATATTTTTCGAAATATGCATAAATAAATTATGAAATATAAGAATTAAAATTATTGTTTTATTCTTTTTTAAACCTTAACTAGCTTATTGAGAGGTATGAAGGGCGAAATACGTAATACGCTTTCGTGGGCATGTGCTAGAAGTAAGAGGGAACTGAACAATGCATTTAACGGCAGACTGAGCAGAAAAGCAGTAGTTCTGGCCATACCGAGAACTACGATCGTCTTATTCAACAATAGGATTCAGAGATGATGGCTTGTCAATACAAGGAGAAGATTGAGCTGGTAAAACTCATAAATATATAAGAATTAAATTTAATACGAAGTATTATTCATTCTGTAAAAAAATTGGATTGACTTTATACTAATGTGATTACTCATCTACGAGATAAAGATAAATAAAACATAAATACAATACATATGCACGCACTAGCTGATTTCATATACCGGGTCACATCCCTCCGATAACTCTCATAAAAGTCTGAAAAAAATATTTTAAAATCAATTGCACTATCATCATTAAATCTTTAACTAAATTGAAAAAAAAACAAATGAACGTTTTGCATAGTTCTTATTCAAGATAAATAGTATAAAAAATTAAGAGTTCAGGGGAGTGCATACAGCGCCGTTTGAAGTGCAGATACAGTTCTGCAGGGCCGTAATGTCGTGCGGGTTTAGTATCATAAATGTTTAAGGCGCTCGCTAAAATGCTTGTGGATTTAATAAACTGATCATTATTTTTAAATTACTATTATTTTTGAGTTTTTTATTACATATTAGATTAAATTTCACTTTATGAGTGACATCATTATTTAATGTGCTATTAAGGAATGTGCTTATCCTATCAAGATTATTTGTATGGAGTTCAAACTTAGCGACAAACTAAGTATAATCTAATCTAATCAACACTATTACTGAGAAAAAATATGTTAAAATTCCCCGTTACTTTAAAGGTAATTTTTATAATATCTTTGATGTCTTAAGCTAAGTAGGTTCTCGGAAAACATCCTATGTCTATATTGTTTTCATTTTTATGCCGATTCCTGGATATCGTAGGATTGTCAAATACAAAAAGTCTACCTGACCTGATTCATAAAAGCTTGAAAAAATGAAGAAGGGCTCCATAACATTAACTTTATATTATACTGAATTCCTGTATATTTCTCTCCTTTTTTTTTTTTTATTAGTTTTTCATTCAAATGTTATTGACTACATCGCCTACCATATTTTCTATTTCTTTGAGGTAATACTAAATGTAACCATAGCATCTACATGTTAACCAGAGCAATTTTCAGTGGAATACAATATTGATTCCTCAATATTTAAAATTTTCAATAAAACATACAATATGAAATACAAAAAATAACCCTCCAATGTAAATTTTTCATTGCTTATATATTAAATTTAATTTAATTACTATAATGATTATTTAAATATATCAAAGTTACTTTATACATATGACACCACATTAATTCTTGGCCCTTGGTCAAACGGATTTCATGAATCCTATATCTCGATTATTTATGGAACAGGAAAAACATGTTTAGAAAAAAAAATATTCGTTTTAATTTTAATTTTCTCTTGAATTTAATTTAAAGTTTACTTATATACCATTTATTTAAGAAACAAATTAAAACGAAATAAATGAATATTCAAAAAGCCTTTGTATAGTTTTGTTTTTAACAACTTCTATTATTGGCCGTGCCTTGCGAGAATCCATTTTCCTCTTTTTATCTCTAGTTCTTTCAACTTTTAATTTAATTGAGAGAGCAATTAGCAAAAGGCTTGGAGCAGCTGGCGAGGACGTCCCTTCAAAAGAACTCCACTCTCGAGCAATCAAACAGCCGATTAGCCTAGTCAAATTATTCGACCCTTTTCAAATCTAATGAATAAATATTAACAAAGAGAACGGCTTAAAAAGGAGAGAGGGAAAAACGAAACAAGGAAAAAGAAAGTACAAAAGCGTGACAGTGAATTATCCATTTTCCAGGGATGTCAGAAGAAGGATTCGGTTTTTGTTCATCAGGAGGAAGAAGTAAAAATGTTTGGTATGGAGTAAGGGTGTAGGAAAAAAAAAAAGACGGAAGAAGATTTTGATGCCCCAAGTAACGAATGGATCCTTGAGGTAAAAAGTGGCCAGGTCTGCCGGCATTTATACAGTTCTAAATCTGGAAGTGAAAAGAAGTTGGTGAGGTGAGATATAGTTTGTCCTAAATTGGGCCTTAATTAAATCTGGCTTCTCCTCCTCGGCTGGTGGGGATCTGCTATGGCCAGCATAACTCTCCTCTCAGCTTTAAGGTTCGCTTTCCTTAGTTCTCTCCGCGGCTCTGAATCCATTTTAAAACACTGTACATAGTTATAGATTTATCTATCTAATTAGGTAAAATCTCTTAATAGTTGAACTAGAGTTTAGTGCTGATTTACATCAATAAAGTTAAAATTAAGGAAAACTGTTTCAAAACGTATTGAAATTATTTCAATACAGATTTAACGACTTAATTACCATGGAATGAGGTTCAAATGTAAATAAAAATCTAGACATTTTAAAACGATGTTCAGAATGGTAAAAATTGTTAACTAATTTTCTTAAAATCGTATTTGATAAAGATGAAAACATTTAGTGAATAAATGATTTATGAAAATGAATTGTTTTAATTATTCAATTAACTTATGGATGCCAAACTTGGAGTCTAAATAACGATATATCTAAATCCTAGCAACCACTCAGCGTGCAATGGAGCGGAGTATGTTAAGGAAAAGTAGAAGGGAGAAAACAAAGAAGACGGAACTACGAAAGCTGACTGGTACGCGCGATATTCTCAAGACAGTATCTGATCATTAATGGCACTGGGCTGGACACATTGCAACAATGGGATCAACACATTGGGCTTAGGCAACAACGGATTTGTATCCAATACACCGCAATAGAAGAAGAGGGAGACCAGCAACAAGATGGTGAGATGACATACAAAACTTCATCGGAGTATTATGGCACCGTTCTGCTTGGAACAGACGTAGCTAGGGTAAATTGCGAGAGGCTTATGCCCAAAGAAGGGCCTTGTTTTCTTTTTGAAACCCATGTAAAAATGTACATAGAAGAAAGAGAGAAAAAAACAAAGCTTATTATTATTATTATTGCGTGTTACCTGACAGTCAATACATTTTTTAGTTTACCTAGGACATGGGAGAACAATTAATAAATTCAATAACGATTAACTTTTCATATTGAAAGATAAGTTGAATTTTCTATCGTAATACGTGATTGCTATCCTAATTTTATCTGGATAGACAAAATTTAGGACTTTCATCGTAGCATCATTCCATTAACCATAACAGTAAATAATGGCGTTAAAAAAAAAACAGACTGAAGAGTTAAATTTCCCTTCGTTTTTAATTGAAGTAACGAATAAATTCTAAACTAGAAAAATTATGGATTCTCTGAAAATACGTAGAATGGTTTAATGAAGGAATAAATTGAGAGACTGCTATATATATTTTAAATTATTCCTTATGTTTGCTTTATTGATAATAATGAAGTTGATTTTGGATATTGTTTGAAATATCGTAAATATATTATGTACTCTCAGTATGTAGCATTAAAGAATCTCTTTTGGTGATTATACAAAGAGATGAGCCTCAGGATCTGCCCCAACCCGGAACAGGCTCCATCTGGAGGAACTGGCGCGGATCCAAGAAGCAGATGGTGTTATGATGGCCAATCCCTTTTTCCAGAAGATCGGAGGAGAATGCTAAGGACATTAGCGACTAAGTGGTTCCTTGCCAGGACAAACAGGATAAAACTCCTCCCTATTTATTATGTTCCGCAGGGAGTTATATATATGTTAGCCTATCCCGATATGTTTTATATAGCGCCCCCCCCCTCCTCCCACAGATTAATAACTTAGCCTCCGCCCTTATATTAGCCCTTAGTGCCCCGTAGCCGGCGGCCAAAAACATCTCCCACTCTCCTGTTAGGGGCTCTTAAGCCCTCTTCATCCGCGATTTATTTTCTCTTGTTTTCCGAAAGAGTTGGTCCTCGGCTCGTGTTCTTCGAAACGGATTAAACGAGTACATGAAATGGAATAATATAACTCTCATCTATTGCCTAACAGAATAAGTGGATTTCCTCGCCCAATCCACGAATAAGTTCTTCCATATCTAATATTTTTTTTTCTTTCAAGCAGCTTTAGGAGAACAGTGCTAAAGAAGAACATGTTTTAATGAAAATAATAAAAAATACTTACTTTTTTGGGACATCACATAAAAATAAAGCATGAATTATAATGTTTTAGAGTTGAATACACTTACAATTTTATATGTAAATAAAAACAATTAATGAGATACATCTCAATAACAAATTAAAAGAAAGAAAAAATATATATAATTAGATAACAATAATTATAAAGAAAGAAAAACATATATATAGGATAACAATATTTAGTAGAAAAGATGCAAAGAAAATAACAATAATTACAAAGAAAGAAAAAATATATAAAGAATACAATGATAATTACAGAAAAATAGGAAACAATTTGTGTATGCTTAATACACATTTCATGAGAGAAAAAAATTGAAAAAAATCTATAACTATAACTGAATTAACTGTTATTAAGAAACAATTTTATATTTACTTGATTTGTTAACCGGTAATGTTCTTTGAAAAATACACATGATTATCTCCAGTTATGATATTTAACTGTAGAAGCAATCACTGAATTATAAGTATTAAAATAGATCTATTGAATAAAATATATTTTTAATTAAAAAGCATGAGAAACACCAATTTATGGTAAAACATAAAAATCGTAAATGCCTTGCATATGTAATTGATATGGTTATTTAATATTTTGCCCACTCTCTTGATAAAAGAATAATAGAATTTTGTTCACAGTCTAAATCAACTTTTGAAGACCTTTGGTTCAGTCCTTAATTATTTTTTTTTTACAAAAGTTCTCCAATAACCCAGAACATATTTGTACAGGCAGAGAAATGAAGGTAGCAACCAATTGTCGAAATTTATATGCATATGGACGAGGTTTCACCAAAAAATAAATATGAAATTCAGTTTAGGGTTGATATTTTAGGGATATATTGTATTCAAGGACAGGCTCAATACGCACTTGTGTGGTAGTGAGTGGCACTTTCCAAAATTACACGTGTCATGCCAATAATATTTGTTATTTGATATTTGAAGTTATTGAAAAGCTCGAAACAAGTTATTCTTCGATGTGTCCCCTTTGATATCCGAACTCGGTATTTTAATAATCAACCAGGCCTTGGCATCTCTCTAGTCTAAAATTAATATACACAATATATTAATTTAAATAAGTATCAATGTCAACTTCCCAATTTATCATACACTATATATTATGCTAATGTAAGCACAACCATTCCTTCTCATTAGTTTGCGAAAATTCATTTAGACATTGCTGTGGGAGTTTTAAATGCTGTTGGAATACTGCTTATAGGTCAAATGTCGCAGTTAATGTCTCTTGTTATTTTTGCTTTATTATTCAATAAAGAAATCAATCAATTGTTGAGACAAGCTCGAAAGTTCGGTATAAATTTCTTAAAAATGCAGTTTTCGTTGAATAAATCTCGCTCTGGGTGTGGACTGTATGAGTAATTTGAAACGCGTTCGCAATTATAAAGAAATAATTTGAAGATATCCAAAACATAGAAAATAAAAGTGACTTACCCAAGACGTAGGCCGGGCAGCTTGTTGACAGGAACTTGGCTCCTTGAGCGCTCAAAGACCAAAAGAAGCTGGTAACGTCCTTTGGTCCTGGTGGATTCCTATGCTTTTGAAAACCTTCAGGGGAATCCACACTTATTTGCAGGTGAAACGGGCAATAATTGTAAAACATAAATAGAACGGAAAGTAGAAAACTGGTCAAGAACTTGTGGTTAAAATTAAGCTGGATAGCTGGAGTAAACAAGGAACATGTGACTAGCTCAGAGGTTGCACGCAGAAGACAGCACGAGATTCCAAGAAGAAGGCAACATGTGATCAGTACCCGTATCGCGATCTGCCTATGATTATACATACTAATTGAATAGTTAGTTAATAGCACTAACCGCTAGATGGGGTGTAGTGTCTATTTTAAGATTTTACCTATTCATATTGCATGGAATTAATTTATTTACAAAAACAACGCCAAATGGCGTGAACACAATTAAATCAATCAATCAATGAAAACCCTATCAAAGGGTTACGGAAGTGGATGCATCAAAACTATCTATATTGTGGCCAAATTGTAGCTTTTGATAATTTAGTTTCCAACTCCCTTCTTGTGGAGTACCAGTGAAGCTTAATACTTGAGGTAAGCTACTTATTTGTTTTCTTTTCTTCCTTTTTATTTCTTAAGGAATTTGAATTTTTTTTTTATTGAATTTACTTTCGAACAGTGAATACAGTTCGATTTGTCTGATTTGTTGTGAAACTTGTGAAAAAATTAACGTGAAGGTGATAGTTCCAACCATAGTGGAATATATAAAATAATAAATAATAAAAAGAAGAATTTATTTCTTCCTGCATTTCGTATTTCTTCCAGGTGGAGAATTAAAAAATTAATTCCTTAGATAGTGATTAACTATTTAGTGTAAGCTGACGTTTCGACACACATTGCAGGTCTTCACCAGGGCTGCCTAGACAATAAACAAACATATTTTAAATTAAATAATTGGAATAGCAATAATTATAATTCTTATATTCTTATATATATAAAATGAAACTATTGAATTAAAATTTATTTATTTATTTAATCTCTCCTCTCTCTGCTCCTCTTCTACCGCCAATGGTGTGAGGATCCGTTATGTAGAGCTTGATCCGATCCGCTGTATTCCTATCTATTCTTTTCATTATTGGATCTCGAGATAACGGGGTATGGGCCCGCTACCCCAAAGCATGATGGAGGGATTACCTCCATGGGGTCGTCATGCCGGCTCTCTCTCTGCTTTGCTGCTTGGATCATACTGCATTTAATTACCTGAGACGGTGTATTTATTGCATCCACAGAATTAGGTTTTCCAGAAACAATGGCTCCTGATCCTTTTTGACACCCATCAGGCTGCAGAGAGACTTTGCCGCCTCTGTTAGCATACTCAAAGAGCGTTTCCTGGGGTACCACGTAAAGGTAGAGGTCGGTCTTAAGCCCCCTATTAAAATTTAAAAAAAAATTAACCCAGTAAGAACCACGTATGGGTGGAATCCCACCAAAGCCCTTTATTTTTTAAGCTGCTTAAGCCAATACATTCCTTATCACCTTCCCCATTTCAGTACCCTTGTAATCAGTCTAGCGACAGCCTTTGCAGGTGAAGGTACGCTGTTTGTTTCTCTTTATTTCTCGTTTTTTTAGTTTGTTATCTTCTTGGGTGAGAAACCACCCAACGAGGTTGTGTATGTTCTGAATTTTGTAATGCAGTGAGTGAGTACTTTTTCTAGCTTTTTTTAGTTTTATCCACAATCTATTGTGAAAACAAAAAAAAATTACTTATTTCCTTCCCATATTCTTTCAATCTATTCGCCTTACCCTTTTCTGTTTGATCTGACTCAAGTATATAGGTGTCCTTTGGTTTGCCCCTAGGTGTTTAAAATGCCGATTGTTTTCCCATCACAATAAATTGGGAAAGATTTCCAACTTTTAGGTTCTTATTCATTATTTGTTTTCTGTCAGAGATTTTTCCTTCAAGTTTATGCGTTAGATTTTTGAGAATTTGAACTATAATCAAGTCGGTTTTCAATTTTATTTCGTTCAAGTTTTTCATTTTGTGAATTTGAATCTTATTATCCTAGTTTCTCAATGCTGTGAATTAGAAAAGAATATTTTATTTTTTGTATTGAGGCTTGCAGTCTTAGTTTTTTAAGAAAAAAAATGTAATGTGCCAAATACTTTTCCTTTATTTTTTTTAATTTTAAATAATAAAGACTTAATTGACTAAAAATGTTAATTTATTACTTTCCTATGAAATATGTTTTGAATTTAACTTTAAAAAACAAGAAATATCATGCTGGGTTGGAATCCACCCAAGGGTAGTTGATGCTGGGTAGCGCAGCTGGGTTAATCCTAATTTTTCATCTGGTTTACTCAAATATTCTCATTCCTACTTCTTATTTTCTATTTCATTTCAGATATAGGTATCTGTTCCACATGTTGTCGCTTCGAGTCGATTTTTAACTGTTCATATTTAATATTTTCCATAAATACGAATCATCTTGTGCTTCAGTATGAAGACTATTATGAGTATATTTCGGTAATCATTTCATCAAGAACTAAAAATTTCTACTAACATTTCGTAGTGTAGATGATATATGTTTACTAATCCTCCATTAGTAGCGGCTCTTAACTGCAACAGGTTGGTCGCGGCGATCTGACAGATCACCTACAGAAAAAATAGTATTTTTGTTGAAATTTGAGCTTATTTGAACAAACTAAGCACTTAAGGGGTTTGGGAGGTAGAGAGTAATGGCGGAATAGCATTTGCATTAAGTATATTTAGGATTCAAACGAAAAAAATACAGGAACCATAAATTTGATTTCTTCTTGGTAAATTCTATTTTTTTTTCATTTGTCAATATTTATTCTTATAATGAACTCTAATAATTACATAACGAGGACTAGATACGTTTAACCATGAAAGCAGATACGGAGAACAGCAACTTAAATACGAATGAACAAAAAAGTTGATGTTTATGTGATGTTGGTTAAACTTTAGATTTCGGTCACAGTGATCCGTCAGATCGCTTGCTTCATATGAGCCAGAAGGGTTGCACACTGGTAAGGAAAGCACTATACTCACCTGGGTCATCCACAAAACAGCTACTGGGAGCATGAAAGAATTGTTGCCAACACAAAAGGAGAGGGGGAAGAATAATATACCTAAGTGATCTGCCAGGTCGGCCGCGACTAACCAAGGGTTAAGAAGTTTATTTATTTATTATCGGAGTTTAAAAATTTACCATAAATACTTTTATTTTTGGAAAAATAGTTAAAAGGGAAAAGAATGAAAAGTTAAATCTTATTGTGACTCAACTCGAAGCGACGGCCCGCGGAATAAGTACTTAAATATGTTTGTTTCTTGTCGATCCAGCTCTGAAAAAAACTTGCAATGCGGGTTGAAACGTCTGTCATGCATTAAAGTAAAGTCAAGACGTTATTTTTCTCGGTATGTTTCTGGTATATGGTTTCGGTATATGTCAGGATGTTGAGTCTCTCTTGCCCAATTACTAAATAAATGCCTAAAATGACAGGATTATCCTGTAGCATCATATTTACTCCTTCATAGGTTCTCGAATAAAGGTTAACAAAAAATTTTTTATTTTATATATTCCTCCTTAAACCTCCGAACTGTAATTTTACCGATTCCACCCGCAATCCTCCCTCTGGAGCGTTCAGTACTTTGCCGAGAGGTCCTTCTGAAGCCTAAACGAGGAATTCGTCTAAAGTAGGCCTTCTCCTTTGGCAATAAATCTACATTTAAATTGGACAGGAACCGACAAAGGCTGGTGTCCGCGGCGCCTAATCATCTCCTCAAAGGCCCAACCTGGGTATTCAGGCTCGAACCTGGGTATTCAGGCCCGGGTCTTGGGTATCGGGCGGGAGGCGGAGCTTCTGTTTACTCCCTCGCCTCGCTCGGGTTTCTCAGGCCCGTGGCAATTGCGGGGCTGTTTGCAGATCCATGACTGGATGTTCGCTCGCAGTTCCTGAGGGTGTGTTCAGTAATATCCAATTGGTGGGCTGGGTATAAATTTAAAAAATAATATTTGCTAAGACATTAGTGGACACATTTAACATAAACAGCCATAAGTCTCTTTTAAAAACGGGAGAAAAAAATGCCTGTAAATATTTCTCCAACTCAGGATTCTTCTGGGTAGAAAGAAAAAAAAATCCCATAACACTCACAACCCCTGAAGCATCTTGGGGTTGGTATAGACTGAACTGCTTCTTGGACATCGGTTGTAAAGGATGGTGAATTGCCTCTGACCAGGCTTAACCATCAATTTGTTCCCTTAATCAATTTATAGGGCTGGGTGAACCCAAGGAGAGTCACCAGAACCCACAGGATCCATCTCCAACAGTTATCAGATTAAATAAATTCAATATGTCACAGCCGGTTTTGAACCCACAACCTTCGGCACAGCAACTCAGTGAGCCACTCCTCTCCAAATTTTTTACCTCAGAACTGAAAAATTCAGGGTTTTCAGGGTTTTGCGATGAAATAAATTTTTTAAATCCGCTTTTTACTTGAAAATCAATCTTAGAAAATTTAACCTTTAAGTAAGTTTCTTAAGTCTCAGAACATATGGAGGAAGTCTGTTGGAGTACAATCAGGTGAATGATGGGTGTGTGAGGACTTCGTAACCAAGCCTTTAAGTTTCTTCTCTGTCGTGAAACACAAGGCCTGGCGTTGTCTTGTCAGATTGTAAATCCCTTCCGATTAGCCGATGCAGGTTGTTTTTTTATTCAACTTAGTAGGTTATCCTGCTTATATGCTTATCCTGAAGATCTTGGTACATTCTTATTAAACTATTGTATTGCCATTCGTTTTTGAGAAGTCGGCAAAGTTTCAATTTAATTTTTGAAGTTGCCGAAAACCGACTTCAACGCTTCAGTTACATACCACTAACTGTACATTCGGACAAAGCTAATAAGAGGTTATAAAACAGGTGTTAGGTGGGCAAATAAGGAAAAGAGAAAAATGGGATAAAACAAGGGTAGTACTGTACTGGTATTATTTGATTACAATTAAAGAGGAAGGTTTATCCTATGTTTCTGTAGCAGAACCAATCCAGAAAAATAAGTGTACACATACGAAAAAAAATCCGGAACCCTTATGGAGAAGTATACACAGGCCAGGGATCATTTAAGCCCTAGTAGTAGTGGCGGTAAACAGGGGCATGTAAATTTGCATATTGGCGAGCAGTGAGCTGATATATCTCCACAGTCAGTTTTTCTATAGCGAGACATATAGACCTCCCTCCCTTCTGGATTTATAAGGCTACATCAGTTTCCCTAAGTATTCCCTTTTGCCCTGTGCCGAACGGGAAAAAAGAAAATAAAAATATAAAAGAGAGATGTTAAAAAAAAGGGTTGAAAGAGGAAAATGGAGGGAAATATTGGAGGTCTGTTTCCCTTAAAAGGTGGGTGTTTTTGTGTTGATGTTGGCTGTATTCAAAGCGTGTTGACACAGGATACAACCCTTTCTCCCCTTGGCTACTTCTGAGCCCGGATCATCGAATAATTTCATCAAATTATCTTTGATATTTGGTTATAATCGTAAAAAAGTATTTTTTTTTTTTAGTCTTTGGCTATAGTTTTTTCTCTAGCAACTTCTTTAACTCGATTTTTTACGATTATGTCTTTCACTATTAAAATTTAAATATAAAATATTTTATATTGAATGATAATTGTTGACCTTGATAATGTATGTTGAAGAAATTGGTCCGGGTAGAGGTCACTGAATGAATTTCCCGTGGAATTTGAGAAAATCTTTATTGATAGCCAAAGTTTCGACCTACGTTGTAGGTCTTCTTCAGAGCTGTGGGGGGGGACTGGGGGGGTCCCACACACACACAGACACCCTGAAACACAGACTCTCTGTCTGTGAACCTGTGTTTCATAGCCAGAGAAGACCCACCCCCCAGCCACTCCCTCCCCACAGCCCTGAAGAAGACCTACAACGTAGGTCGAAACGTTGGCTATCAATAAAGATTTTCTCAAATTACACGAGAAATTCATTCAGTGACCTCTACCCGGACCAATTTCTTCAACATAAAATATTTTATGTAGGTGCAGCCATGTGCTGGACACGCCGATGTCGAATAAACCGATGAACAACCATGTTGTACATAATACATTATACCATATTGCTAATTCAATGGGATAATGTCATAATTCAATGAGCATAATTTTTCAATAAGGGTATTTGAAAGCTCCATGTGAGTTAAAAAATAAAAATGTAGGCATTGGTAATTCTAAGCCTATTGTAATGATGGTATTTTTTTTTTATTATTTATTGAAATTTACAATTGTATTATAGAATACATCAAGTACACATGATGAAAGATAAATTATAAATAATAATCTAATAAGAAATTAAACTTAAAAGATCTGGAAGCCATATTTTTTTCAGATACCTCTGAGGATTACTCTGAGGAAGAATTTAAGAGGTTGTCAGCTTTGAAATTAGTGAGTTTGAGTGGGAATGAAGTTTGTCATTAAAAGATTAATATCGGATTTGGGCCAATTCAGTATCAAATGGGTTATTAAGGTCATTATGGATTATTCTGTTCGTAACAAAGTAAGGAACATTGTGGATATTACGAAGGATTTCGGATTGTAAGAATTGAAAATGAGAGGAATTTGACGGCTTAGAGGAGCCACCTCTACTCCGTAGGTCTAAATGATGGTATTGAAATTATTTTATTAACTATTAGGTTTTTATAAGGTAAAACTTTTTTTCATATTATCTTATGTCATTATTTCACATAACAATTCTAGTTCATACCTGATACAACTTATGATATAAAAAAAGAAAAATTACATGCTGGAAGAGGTATGTCAGAAATGTTATTTCCAAAAGCTTCAATTTTGGAGTTATGTTCCTCTTTATAAGATGCGATATGTCATCAAATTTAATGAAATTTGCATTAAAAATTTCTTCAAGTTCGCATTCAATCCAGTTAGTTAATACAAACTTGTACAATTTAAATTTAAACTATAACTGAATTGATTCCTTCCTATTCTTGTTAATAAATAAAATGGATAAGATTATTGTATTCATAGCATTCAATGTATATTACCTGAGTAACCTTAAAATTACTGCCGGGAAAAAAAATCGATCAACCATATATCTGATCTGAAATAATGCTTAGATTCTACAAAAAAAAGTCCAAAATGGCTTCTGTAAAAAACGTACATTGAAGTGGTAATAAGTGGAGAAGTATTATTAAGCCTACGAGTATTTATTTCCGTTAATCAGTAATCAGTAAAAAGTAACTTATTTCGTGTTTGTTTTTATTTTTCATGCGGGACTCGTAAGTTGAAATCATCCAATTTTTTTTCTTAATATGGCAATATAATTTTACTTTCAACGATTGCTGATAAAATAAAAAGTAATTTTGTAATTTATTATCTATTCTTTAAACAAATATTTTTTGTTTTTATTTTCTGATTTAATGTAATTATGATTACACAATATAGGTCTAAAACGATAGCAATAGGAACATATTCAATAAGAATGGGTTGACACAATTTTAAAAACAATGTAAAGCACTATGATTTTGTTTTTAAATTGTGGAACAGAAACTTACAGTAAGTGGACATGTGCCATTACAAAATTTTTAATTAATTTTTAAAGTTCTTTGTGTGTTTTGGTAGTAGAAAATTAATACTAAAATAAGTAGTATAGTATAAAATTAATTAACAAAATAAATTATTAAAATTTCAGCAAAAAAATAATAACACTTTCATGAAACAATGTATTTCAAAGAATTACAATAAAATGCATAGATTTCTTTTAAATTTTAAAAATCTAACTTATACAAGTGCTCATGTGCCACAACGAATAGGAAAAGGTTATGCCAGAGAATGAAAGTGAGAGAGAGTGAGGGAGATGGAGAGAGGGCTGCGGACAGGTTTCCAATGATGGAGTGTGATGCATTTCGGCGGACAATGGTGCAGCTAGGGGGAGGAGGGGGATACACCCCCCTCGGGAAAAGCCTGCAAGACCACAACATCCGTCAGCAATGGCCGCCCTCTGCCAGCTCAGGGCCCATCTACAACAGAAACTCTTGTACTTGTAGTCCCTGTCACGGATTGGGTGTAAAAATCAAAACTAAATCCTTTCGAAAACATGCCAGACTTAATTAAACCTGATATGGGCACGCAAAGGTTTAACCGAGGTATCCTTGGATAATAGTAATATAATCCAGAACTATTCTGCTTCTAAGCCGAGGGTTGTGCAGGGAGGTGATTTGGCTATGATCAGACTAAACCGTCAGGTTTTGCCCCAATTAATCATTAAAGTTTTCAAATAAATAAAAGTTACCAACAGAGATTATATGTTTTTTTTTTAGTTTTTATGTAGTAATTGCGTGAAATTATGATTACAATATTACGTATTATGTGAGACAAATATATTCGTATGGTTTTAGCTATAGCACTAAGGAAAAACAGTTTATGAAACAAATTAGCTAGTTAGATTTAGTTCAAGGTAGCTAAAATATCACTTTTTTTTCATAGCAACTTTAGGTTAGAAGGTTGTTACGTAGACTATATATTTTTCCGGTGATGGGACTCACCGTGTCCTTTTATTTTTATTTGTTTATCTATTTTTTTTCTCAGTCTAGGCTAAGATTTCGTACATGATCTTGCCACGTTTGTGGCCTTACTGCTGGGGAAAGGGTCATGAAAAGTGGGTTTGTACTACTGAAATACTTTTCAGGCTGTCGACAAATTTAATGTGTCTACGGCCTGTGCCCCGGCAACCCCTATACCAGAATCCCGAGCCGGCAACATGCTCTCCTTTGGATCCATCTGTGTACGCATTTAGAGCATTGGGTGGACTAAAGCAACCATTCTTGCTTTTGCAAATCGCCTGTATGTTAACGCGGAAATCTTTTGTCAAAGTTATATTTGTTCAGCATTAAGTCTGAATGCTTTTTTAACTCTGCCTTTCACTCAATTATATCATAGACAAGTATAGTCTTAAGTGTGAAGTATAGTCTTAAGTGTCTTAACCGCTTCCAGTAAAGTGGTAGGGACGGTTCTCATGACCCCGGTGATCATGATTCACCCGAGCCGCTGCCCTTTTTCTAACCTTAGCAAGAGGTTAACTATGAAAGCCTATGGATACAGAGAGTAACATCGTTTGTATATAGTAAATGTGTTTGTATATGTTCTTTTAGGGATACAAAACAAAAATGGGGGATTTAAACGAGAATCCTCTAAACTAAATAAGAGAAAAAGAGGAAAAAGAGTTGGAATTGTGTTTGGGAGGAAGAGCAAATGAAGACGCAGACAGCGGTGGCCATTAAGGAAGAAGAGAGAGTGAGTGAGAGAGAGAGAGTGGAGAGAGAGAGAGAGAGAGAGAGAGAGAGAGAGAGAGAGAGAGAGAGAGAGAGAGAAAGGGAGGAAGAGATAGAGAGAGAGACAGAGTGTGTGTGAGAGTGTGAGAGAGAGAGAAAGTGAGGATTTTATATTTTCAACGCTTTTTCAGCATTCAACTACACAGCATTGTTCTATTCATTAGATTTAATTACATTTTCTCTTCACGTTTCTTCAACAATGTTTCTTTCCGGAAATTCTTAATTACTTCCGAACGGAATACTAATACTGCAGCTCTCACACCTATACACTTAACAAAAATAGATACGGTAGGAATATACAAATAATAATATTGAAATTTATAGGCTTCTATGCAATGACGCCTTGCTCAAGATTCACGTACTATACTACTTCAAAACATTATAAATGTATTCAAATTATATCATTTTCTATTGAAAATTTTATTTTTCATTAAATAATATTGTATACATTTTTTTTTAGGTTTATACGTTGCTGGTCACTCAGTTGTGTCGTATTATATTTTATATAAATATTTAGCTTATTACTGCTTGATGTTATTGCTGTAAGATACATAAAATGATTATAATGCATATCGTATGCTACAATCGTTATTATGGAAAACGGTTTTCAGCACCGGAAAATATTTCTACTTTAATCTCTAGAAACAATTTTTTTTTACGTGGAAAAAAGTGGTCCGGGCAGAGGTCAAATAATTTCTCATAGAATAGGAGAAAACTTTATTGAGTAGCCAAAGTTTCGACCTACGCTGTAGGCCTTCTTTAGGGCTACATGCAAAATACACACAATTAAGAAATGGCACAAATATATTAAAACATAGAAATATAAATAATCAAAAGTATGTGGAATCCAGGTAATTAAAAATAAAAATGATAAATATTGCACAGCAAGGTAAACATTTTTTATAAATATTTCTTATTTGATTTTTCAAAAAGATAACACTTACAAAAATTATTAATACATTCCCTTCTTCTATTTTTTACTTATTCGAATATTAAAAAAAAAATCTAACACTTCTATTCTTTGTTCATCTCTATTTATCAGAAATAGGTATTTGATGCAACGATTTCTCGGCTTGTATAAGTTGTCGATATCTTACTTATACCGTGGTTATTGTTGGTTCTATAAATTTATTTTCATTCCATAATAAATTGATGGAACTGACAAATAAGATGGAAATTCTTAAATCCACTCAAAACATTCTAATTTCTCTCTTTGTTCAAAAAACAAGGGCTCAGTATTGTTATATGCTAGATATCGTACTGTTTCTAAGATATGGGTTGTACAGGGAGGTGGTCTGGTGAGATTGAAGGTTGTTACTTTATTTAACCTTATCCAAATTCCTGAGGCTGGTTTAGACCAACAAGTAACTACTTATCAGAGAAGATTGCAGAACTTAGTTGGCACATCTCTCTACGACTACTTACTCTAATGGTAACCTCAAACTTAGGTAAATAAGCAATTTCTTTCTATATTTTCTCACTGTTTGCGTTCCCTTCCAAACGTCTACAAAACAAAGCAATTAATAATATTATAACCTAAAGGGTCGATTCACTGCTCTTAGCAGATTAAATCATTTATCAGCCACAGTCGTATTTGAAGCCGGGACATTCAGCACAATAACTCTGCGATCTGATGGTACTAAAACTTGACATTTCAAATCCCAAGCCCCGAAGAAGACCTTCAATGTGGGTAGAAACGTTGGCTTTCCAATAAACAGTTCTCCCTACTTAAGATAATTTTTCTTTATATCCAACCGGACCATTTTCTTTCTCATTATTTATATTAGTTTTTCCTTCAGATTTGTTATTTGTAATTATTTTTAAAATTTAATTTTGCTTTGAAAGTATAGTGTCTTGTCGTAATCGTTATTTAAAAAAAGTCTCTACATTATTTTGATTTAATTTGGAGACTTTGGGTTATTTTTGACCTATTATATTTAAAGTGTTAAAATATTGTATAACTTCATAAACATTTCGTTGATAAGATCTCTATTCGCATAAAGGAAGGAGGCCCAGAGAGAGGATAGGAATAAACAGAGGGAGAAGATAGAGAGAGAGAAAGAGAGAGAGAGAGAGAGAGAGAGAGAGGGAGAGAGAGAGAGAGAGAGAGAGAGAGAGATGTTACAAATGTGCTGGAGAGGGCGATAGATCTCCTCTGGCCGAAATTATAAATAGGCTCAATTTGCTAAGGATTGATGTCAGCTGTCACCTTTCCTCGTCCCGTCTTTCCATTCCCTCCCTAACCCTCTCTCTCTCTCTCACTCTCTCTCTCTCTCTCTGTCTCTTCCTCTTCCTCTCTCTGAGAGGCGAAAGTTCTTTATGAAAAATTCTAGTATTCAACACAACATTTTTCTGGCTAAATACTTCTTAGCTCTCTAGCGGTAATCATTATTAAGTAATTGCTATTTTTTATACTGAATTTAGAATTAATTAAGGGAAATATATAGCTTTTAAGGAAAATGTGAAGGCAACTGAGGAATAGAAACGGTTTCGCTGAAGGATGCTGTTTCTTAGCAGAGAATGCATAAAAGAATATAGTGAGACCTCGTATTTAGTGAATAGAAGAACAAAAAATAATCGGATAAATTTTGGTTTCAAGGAATTCCAGCATGTAAGAAAACTTGTCTGGTTTTCACATTTACTAATACTTCGAACAATAAGTATATCCTTTTTCAAGAAGCTTAATTATAAACCAAAAAATTCCACAAAAAGGAAAGAGGAAGTGAGGAAGTCTCGTGCCCCAACTCTACGATGAGTTAACATGGCTCCTCCCTTCTATCTATTTCCTAGGTTTATTTCTTATAAAAAAACATCAGCTCACAACATCCATCTTATATCTATAGTATCCCACAATTCAAATCCTCTATCCAATCCAAGGGCTCAAGATCTCGCCTTTCCTTTATATCCGTTCCCACACAACCAAAACTTTTGAGCTCTCCTTTCTCGCTCGGTCTACCTCTCTTTGGAACTCACTCCCACCTGATATCCGTCATGCGTCTTCTTTATCCACATTCAAACCCCAACTATTCCTACATCTCCTTAATTCCCAAACATATGCTGTCTAATTAGTAAAAATAAATACCTAAGCTGTATTCAAAACAATTGGTTTAGGAATTACTGTAAGGAACCTGGTCCCAGAATAAAATTATTTTTCTAAGTACATATATTTGTGTGTGTGTGTGTTTTCTTATATTTGAAATGAGTTATTGCATTTTTGGCAATGATCTATTGCACCAGCAGCAACTTGTAAGAGTATAAGAGGAACTCATTTATAAAATATTAATTTAGTTTCCATCGATCTTTGGGTTTCAAAAAAAAACGTCCATACATTTCGAATAGCATTATACACAACGGCATGTGCATTCGTAAAATCATAATTTTATATAAAATATTCTACACTTTTTATATTCTACAATATTTCACTCGTCCCCACAGAACCAACAGACTTTCTTGGTTTTTCCATCTTCTCTGTTACTTGGACTTCCTAAGACAAGATTAAAAAGGCAATGGCTGGAGACCTCATTAGAAGCCACTAATCAATTATCAAAATTTTCATATTTCTGCAAATAGTTGAAATCACATCTCGTGGATGCGATTCTGCGCAGGTGCAAATATAATACTAAATATTTATAATAAGAAAGTTTACAGTTTCTAAAAATTACCAAATTATTTATATATGCTATGTATACGATTTGGTTAGTAAGGAATCTTATAAGTTAAACAATTCCAGTCTGTTTCCTATTCTATTACAGTCTGTTGTTGAGTACACGAGACTAAGCTGCTAGAACTTTAGAACTGTACAACACAATTGGAAATGTAAATTCATAAGAGGTCTGGATGTAATCGTCGGCAGAGTGTATGTTAATTTATGGTGATGAGGTGAAAGACTGTGGCAGGGGGTGAGCAGTTGCAAGGAGAAGGCTTTAAGATCGCAACAGGTCTTGGGCCTATCTTCACGAAAACTGTTACTGGAATTTAAAAAAGTTTTTACGTTCCCTCCAGAGGGCAGAATAACCAAGGACTTTTCACTACTTAAAAAAAAAACAACCTAAGGCCTCCTGGTAGGCTGGGAACACGTGACGTTTGGGATCGAAGGTTGTTACGCTAACCACTACAGCACAGATGACTCCTCTCAGTTCCCTGAATTTCTGCGAATGGGATGTAAAATTGTAATTCTAAATTTTTTAAGAACTAATTGAATGGAATTCAAAATTGATTTCGTTTTGAAGACGCTCTTACTGATTAGATGGTTTTTATAATAGACTTTCTTTTAGAGAAGAAAGGAAATTTTCTCGGATTTTTTTTTTCGAGTTCATGCCTAACAAGAGAGTTGTATCTGTAAAGTGTGATGTATAAAATTACTTATGATTGTTTTTGTTTTTTTTCTAAAAGAATCCTTCACAAAATATATCTAGTTTCGTTGGAAAACACAGAGTATTGTGCTATGCAGCTGTACTAGCGAGAGCTAGGTTGAATACCAGTTCAAAGGAAACTTTAGGAGATACTGTTGTATTCCAGCAAGTTTCACCTCCAAGTTCCCAAGATTGGGGATTTTAAGGGTTATGTAAGTAGAGTCTTGAACATGCTTTATAAGTTTTAGCTTCGAAGCAAAACCGTTGTTTAGCTTTTTAACACATTTTATTTTAATAATACACTTTTAAAATTGATCAAACACAAGTTAACCCTTTTTAAAGGAAAACATGTTTTCAACCATCTAAATACAAGTTTCAAACGAAAATAAAAACCGTATTCCCTACGAGGATTTTTTCATGATTAATAAACAGGTATTCTTTAGATTTAGATTAACCTGAATCATAACAATCCTCACAAATCGACATCACATGTTAGTAAATCATTTAAACATATATTGCAGAGTTATGTAACATTTCATAATAATTAAAAATATCCTAATTAATTAATTATTTTAATACTGATTCTTTATAATCGACTAATTGAATTTTACTCTTAAAATAAAATTAAAAATACAATATATTTCAATTTATGTAGAAAGAGAAATGAATCAAAATATTCTTAATTGAAAAAAAAAAATGTGAAGTAATTCCAGATTGATTTTCATCACGGAGGTTCAAGTCTGTAAAATTTAAGGTTTTAGATTTTTTTTTATAACTGGCAATATGAGATTTTCTCTCACAAAAGTTTATTTTTTTAAATCTCTATGTTACAGTACGAGTAGGTTTTAAGCCCGAGCTTTTTTGTCGAGATTTCCTGTAATGTCAAGTGGGATATGTATTTCTTTTTTTTATTCTCTCTAATTGTTCAACGAAACGAGTATTTTATTGTTCTTAATATAATGCTTCATTGTTTACAATTCGTTTAAGACTTAAAAGTTAACAGAAAAAAAAAGGTTTTCCGAACAAGGTAAATATTTTCGTTAATAATTAAAAATGGAAAATGACTTTTATTAAATTTACAATTCTTAAATAATCTATACATTCAAAAGTTTCCTAAATTAATAGTTTATTACTAATCAAATTATGGCAGAAGTAATGTAAAATACATCAAAGTAGAAACAGTAATCTAAAACTTTAGAGCTATTGGCAGTTTTTTGTGAACTAACCATATTGTCCAAGGTGTCTGAAAAGAAGATGGCCTCATGATCTACTAATTTACCTACTTACTTTTACTTTTACAGGTTTTTTCCCTCAATGGGTTGCCTGGTTGTCAGAGCGTCCCTCCACTTTTCTCTGTTCCGCCAGTCATCCTCCTCAAGTCCCCTGCTGGCCTTCTCCTCCTCCACGCAGTCCTTCCACCGGGTTCGGGGTCTTCCTCTTCTTCGTCTGCCTGGCTGTTCCCACAGCATAAGTATCTTCGGCCACCTACGTTCTGGCATCCGCTGGCAGTGTCCGTACCATCGCAGCCTGTTCCTTCCAATCCTCTCCGGAACTCCTTCGGTCACGCCCAGCCTGTCTCTAACATCTTCATTTCTGATTCCAGGCCGGTGATCCTCAGGCATCTCCTCCAAAAGTCCATCTCTCCAGCTTGTAATCTGGAGTAGAGTCCCGGGTTCAGTGTCCAGGTCTCTGAGGCGTAGCTGAGATCTACTAATTTGAACTTGCTATTTGAATCTCAATGGCAGTACTCAAATAGCAAATTTGAACTTGCTATTTGAGTACTGCCATTGGGTAGTTTCTCTACTTATCATTTCATGCCATTGTATACATTCCTTCCATTTACTGGATGTATTAATATAATACAGACTTGCTTCATTCTACTGGTTATTATTAAGTAATTATTAAATTATTAAGCAGTAAGTTTAAGTATTAGAAAATTTATTTTTTTAAATTAAAAAAAAAGTTTTAACTCCGCCAGTGTCGGTCCATAGCCTGAATCAAATAGGATGATGGAAACAAAGAATTACGTTAACAGATAATAGTTAAGGGACGTAATGAAAGAATAGTATGGATAGAATGGAGATAAAAAGTATGTAGCAGAGGTATACGGGTAGCCGGCCCACTTATCGCTGTGACAGACATAAAGCTCTTCACTCGCAGCAGTTAAATGGTTAAAAATAACTTATAATATATTTTTATCCAAAATAATAACTATTTGTTGACTAACTTGACTTGAATAGCAACTTCATCTCAGTTTAATTGTAGGAAAGATAATACAATTATAAAAAGTGAGGTTCTCCCAAAGGTGGAAAAATATACTTTGTGAATAACGTCGATTTTTAGACTCGATGCAAATATAACATATAGGGAACCACTATAAAAAAATCAGTTTGTTTTTTAGGAAACAAGTTCCTGAATTTAAAACTTCAGACAAAAACACTGATGTGTGGTTTTACCTCATTAGGATGGCTAATATGTAATAGAATACCCAAAATGACAATGAGCTGGTGTCTTGAAGGAAGAAGTAGAAGAGGACGACCGCGAACTTCTTGGATGAACAAAGTCCAGGAAGACATGGCAGGATATGGCCTAAACGAAGAGGACGCATTTGACAGGAAAACCTGGACAAAAATTTTACTCTAATATTTGGTTGGAGAAAACCTCATCTTTGGGGAAACTATCAATATGAAAAAAAAAAGAAGACAAAAACAACTTTTGCACCTGAGAACGTATACTAAAGATTGGTGAGTGGTTTGATATAGAACAATGACTTAGACGTTTAAATCCCACTCAGAGGTGTAGAAAAGGGACGAGATATCAAATAGAAGTTAAAGTATTCCAAGGTACTAAACGTTGCAGAGGTAGCTACTAGAGCGGTAAACGAACTTCAGAACTTATTCGGAACTTTACTTGTTTTAGGTCCATTTCCTCTTTAAGTGCTAAGCGACTTAGCCTCCATCTTAAGCCCTTGGGGCCATGTTGGTTCTAGAATAGCCCTTGGCAGGTTAGGTAGTTGAATTGGAGTGAGAAGTAAATCATTTGTAAAGTGAACTAGATTAACATGCCAGCTCGAAACCTATTGAAAAGAAATTTCCAGTACCGAAGATGCTTGGGGATGAATCAAGAAAATCATTAGGGATCAATGATTATCGTCATAATACAATTAATAAACAAACACATTAAAAGCTAATAAATAAGATGACATGCGGAAAATAGCAATATTTTCAAAAAAATAACATTATGTGATTTATTTCGTCTACTATATATCAATTAAAATTAAGAAAATATGCATCAAGTAAAGGAAGTATCTCTTGCTAGCTTATGCAATCAATAGTTGTTATTAATTTATTTATTCTCTTTGATTGCTTAATATCTTGTTAGGATTCGTACTGTTTATTTAATTATTATTATTATTATTATTTAATATTGAAAAGAAAAGTGACCATACATAAATGTTAAGACCGTGGAAAAAATCCCAACGAAAAGCCCTTAAGTCTCCAAACTAAAACAGAAATAGAAATTATCTGCCTCTAATACTACTTATACAGATAATTTCTATTTCTGTTTTAGTTTTGCTTATTATTATTATTTGTTTATATATTTTTTATTGCTTTCTGTAATTTTTATAAGAGTTGTATCAGGCCAGATATATATGTTTATCTTTCTGTTCATTTTTGTTATTCTAAAGTGACTTAGTCCCAGATTAAAGTTACTTTTCTATTATTTTCTATATCCTTAAAGGAGATCATTCATTGAAATCAAAATTGAAAAAATCTGTAGAATCTGTAGGAAGTTGGGGACCTTTCTTCTAAGATTTTTATTTTATTTCATTCAGGAATAAAGAATTTTTAGGGAAAGTTTGTAATATATGGACTGCTTTACTCATGATGTTTTGTGAGATTATTTTAATTACATCGGCGATGAGTATAGTTAATGAGAAATTATTCCTTGATTTGATTTATTTAAAAGAAGTAGGCGTGTACCAAAGTTCGCCTAGCGACGCCTTTATTTCTTCCGTGCTTTCTTTCGTTCTTGGGGTTCTTCAGCCTGATTCAATCATTCATTCATATTCATATTCATTAATATTCATAGATTGGTTATACTATGGGACTTTTTTATAATAGAGCGAGACTTATGAGGCTCAGCAAACGTCAGTTAACAATTCCCCAACCAATATATTTGGAATATAAGTATTTTCAAAAAGAAAATAGGAAATCAGAAAAAGGAAATCAAATAAATTAACCAAAGTACTTTATATATATATATATATATATATATATATATATATATATATATATAAACAGGACGAAAAAAAAAGTATGCTTTAACGTATTTTTGCTTTTAAATAAATTCATATAAGTCAAATTCTTTTGAGTTGTTAAATATTAATGTATTTTATATATTTAATTTATACTTCAACACATCAGGGATGAAATATTTGTTTACAAATAATATTAACTTCTAACTCTCTAAAAATATTAAAAAAATATAGGCGAAGGGTTAGAACAGTTGGGAGAGAAAGTTGTGACATTTCTTCAAAACAACACCTACGTAGCTTTTCCAGGATATTCTGTATTAAAGCGTATACGGCGCTGTGGGTAAATAATTCTTCACATGTATTCATTTAAATCTTTCTTATTTTGATAGAGATAAGCTAAAGTTGGTTTATAAATATTGGTTCAGAAATATTGATAATAACTCTAGTTATTTTTTAACATGAAGCGACATTGTATCAGATAAGGTAGCACGGAAATTTGCATAATTTGCAATCAAATCTTAATTTTTATTTATTATGCAACGGAAAAAAAAGCTATCTTTCTGTGATTTATTTGTGAACAGATTTTGTAAAGAGATGCGTAAAATAAGGAACGCTTGTTTATATATTTATCGTTTTTTATTAATTTATAAACAATTACTCTAAGTAACGAATTTGTGAAACAAACGGTCCATTGACAAATTAAATTATCTCTTTTGATAAAATATTATTTCTGACCCGAATCGCGTTTAATTAATTAGAAAGCTACGTATAATTTGGTGCGATTCCGATAAACTAACTATTGCATTTCCGATCAAAGGAAATCAAATATTAATTTTAAACGTGATTGAAAGTAGATTGTTAAATATGCTTGTTATTATTATAAGGAAATACGTTTCAGTTTATAAATATGAAGGATCCCAATGACAAACTTTTTGAGAAAAAGGGATTGTGTACCTTCACTGGGTTCCTGAAGGTCAAACTATTAATTAATACTACTACCTTGAGGTACTTGCAAAACTACGTGAAAGATTAAGGAAAAACTAATTATCGGGTATCCCATCCCTTATCACTCTTTTCGCCATAGTCTCCGTAATTTGTCGACGAGAAGCTACTTTCCGACAAATTAAAAATTATAACCGGGTTTCGGCTCAAGTTATAATTAGACTGAATCCGTTGTTCGAAATAATATAATAGTTTTGATGCAAAATCACGTCAATATCCACAAAATTACTAGATAACTTTATTACTGCTTGAACTTGTACAGATCGGAAAAACATATGATATCTTTGATTTACATAATAATAAACATAACCTTCTTAAAGGTTATACCACATGTGCTTACTTTGAGAGTCTATACACTAACTTATATACACATATATCCTGGGAAACTGAGAAGGGCTGGTTTAAAAACAAGATATAATCACGGGTTCATATAGAAAACTTAGGAAAGAAACCCAAAGCATCTCCAGACAAAAAACAAAACACTACTATATAAAAAATAAAGATCCACCCAACAACTAATAATAATATACATACTAAAAATAATTATTGCTATATAATATAATATTATCAACGTTTAGCGATCGAGTCATTATAACCACAAAAAAGAGAGAAAAAATGTAATTATCATTAATGATATACTGAAGCTGCCAGCTGGCTATACCCAAATCTTGTCTGTCTACAGTAAAATGAGACTTCAGAATTCAGCATCTGGCCAGATCACGATCTTTCTCAGCGGGAGTAACAATCTTCAGACTCCCAATTATTGGGAAAATCCTCTCATTAGGTTAATTCCCGCTAGCGTAAACATTTCCAGTACTCTCTTGTAAGGGGTTGTTGGCTAGAGGCTAATTTCTTTCTATTCCGGGGTAGTTTTCAAAACCTGGTATGAGAAGGAGTCTGTAAAGTTTACACAAACTGCGCGTGTGAAATGATTGGGTTGCAACGCCTTGATACCTGATGAGATTTTTTTCTTAACAATATCCTTGAACTAATTAAAAATTTGTTTTTTTTGGATGGTCGCATATTGATTAAAGGCTATGGAAGGAGTATATTACGGGGGAAAATTCTCTCGTCGGTTAGAAGCCAGAAGTTTCGCACAGTTGCTACCACACGCACCCCACGATCTATGAGAGGATCCCAAACTGTGTAGGGTTGGTGGAGGGAGGACAGAGCATGAAAAAGTAATTAATTTGCGAGACAGTGTGCGACAGGTGCGCCCAAGAACGACGCCCCCGACCTGCAGACTTGCCCAACATACATAAACTAGCCCGCTGGGAAATGCTCGAGAGCAACTTGGACTAACTTGCTCCAACGGTACTTCAGGTAAACTTCTCTATCGGACTACTTGCTACTTTTTTACTTAACGGCTTCTATAGTTGAGCAATTATGGTAAATCAACAAGTTCTCGTTTCAGCTTAATATCTTGCAACTTTTCCTCAGTGGAGAAAATATTAGTCGGATCGAAATGACACTTACGATGACTTGATTTCATCATTTAAAAAAAATCGTCATCAACTGTAGGCTTGAAAGGCTGTAGGAAAATCTACTGGATATTGCATGACAAGGAATCCTTAACTATTCGATCCTTTTCAGTATTTAAAGTATATTTACAAAATGCCCAATGGTTAGGACGCACTACTGTACATTGAAAAATCGATACATATTTTACATAAAACTTGTTTTTAACTTTTCTACAGTATTATCTGTGGCGATTATTCCGTACAGAAAACTATTAAAAAAATTGAAATCTTTAAAGGAATCCGTTAAGAAGGACTCCATTGCAAAAGGGTACGTATTCCTGTACTTTTGTCTAAGACTTTCAAAAATTGTCCTTTACATTCCGTTAATCTTTTTACAACTATCTAAAAGACAACAGTTCAAAAGAAGATATAAAAAATGGATGACAGCCTATTATTTATTTAACATATTTATTGTGAAGTATGTAGTTATAAACTGACAATCTACGATTTAAATTGATTAATAAAGGGAAACAATATCAAGAATATAGATTTACAAAATGTACTACATTAATACAAAAAATTACATGAAAAAAAATAATCAAAAATTAATATTGTAATGTTTAGTAAATTGTATCATTTACAATATACTAAAAGTTTAATAAAAATATCGTATTACAGATACAATTACAGATACTATGACTGCTCTCGGAGTTCGCTTTTTCCCTCTTTGTGTATAGCACAAACTTGATTTTGCGATATAAAAACCGAAAGAGATAATTTTTTAAAGTATTTATGTTGTTTTAACTATATTTAAGTTATTCAAGCAGTTTTGAGGTCACAATCGCTTGGATAGAATGACACGAAACGGCAAAAAGTGGAAGGTTTTGTGTTCGTAGAAATATAATTCTGGGAGAAATCATTCTGAGAATAAGAATTGTGGTGTCTCCTTTACGGTGTGCCCGACTTTACAACTGTAAAATACATTGAATCTTTTTTATAAAATACAGAGATAATACCAATTTTTTAAACTTATAATTTTAGGAATAGCAATTAAATATACAAGATTAAGACGAATATAAGTTGCACAAAATAGTTTCCGATAATATACTGTCTATTATAAATATAACCTGTTAGGCCAGGCTGGACATATAAATACGTACGCCAAAAGTAATTTTGTATTTTCCTTTGTGCTATATTTATATATATTTATATATATATATATATATATATATATATATATATATATATATATATATATATATATATAAGTAAATGAAAACGTATATATTTCATAATCTTTTCACTTATTTTAAACACAATTAAAAAAAAAAAGAAAAATATATATATATATAGGAATACGTTTGGTTATTGTTTATCTTATGAACCGAAGTATAATAGGTTGTTACTTTCTTACTTACTGGAGAGGTGAGAGGAACTTCTGGAGACTGTTATGGATTCATATCCTCCATTATTCATCAGCTCAAGACCTGGAGTTACCTATGGTCGATGTTCCGCTGCTGGCCTCAGGAGAGAAAAATCGTATAATTTTTAACTATTACTATTATACATTTATTTATTTTTATTTTATACATATATTTCGAAAAAATATATCCAATTGTATGAAAATAAAACATGGAAAGTTACGTGTATACTTTCAGAAGACTGTTTCTCTATATTTTAATGTATTTTTTTCCAGTCATTTATTCTTCTTTACAATTATGAAGCGCTTTCATTCATATTGCTAACATTTTGACCACACAGCTCGAAACTATAATGCTTTTTTGGAGTTTTGCACTACAATATTGGTTTATAGAAAATAAAATAGTGTGTAATATAGAACTTCTAGACTTCTGAGTTAAGTAGAATAAAGAAAAATATAATTTTCGACTTGAATAATAAACATTTATAAGCCGTTCTTCCTGGAATATCAGGAACGCAACCGGGAAGGTTTTAATAACTACATAAAGAGTAGGGAAGTGATAAGTATGTTAGGCGTAGACATTTCAGAGTTTTAATTGATAGAATAAGAAGAGTAATAAAAAATATTGAGCAATAAAGATAACATTAATTCCTGTAAATGAGCACATCCTTGAATAATACCAGTTATTAAGATGTTGGTTTTCACTAAATACTTTAAGCTCTAGAGATTTTTTTTTTTTAGTGGAAGAGATAAAAATTTCTAAGGCCATGTTCACACTGAAGCGATACGATACGCGGCACGCACAGTCAGTTCTACGAAATCTAAATGGAGACGATAAAAAAGGCACATCCTCGCGTGATTGCGCAACATATCGCAAGTTACATATCTCTCAAAGTAACACTTGTCTGTCACCTCAGCGATTTGTACAAAAACTGCTTACATAAAGGAAAATAAAAGTAGAATAAAAAATGATATATTTTGCACGTGAAAATGGAATTACGCCAGATGCACTAATGAGTTTTCAATTGATTAAACCTGCAACCACTACGATCCGTGAGCGAGTCTGGGTTTCAGTACATGGTAGAGACTGTACTGTTTCATGGACAACGGTTCTGCAAGGAGGTGACTTGTCTTATTTTGGGTACCTCATTTTTATAATATTTTATAGAGACTGAGTGATCCCCAGGAGGGTCCTAGATCCTATATGATCCATCTCCCGCTACAAACAGACTAAATAAAAGTACTGCCTGCAGTGGGATTTGAACCAGGATTTTCGGTATGGCTACTCAGTGCTCTATCACTGAGCCACTCCGCTTCAATTGATTAATTACAGTAAATATCGAATTATCTCCACTTCTTCCCTCCTTCTTCTTTTACTCACAGCTCGAAATATAGGACGATATATATAGCTGAGGATAACCGACGAGAGAAACTTCCCGAAATATGTCACTTGCGATCGCTCGAGTATGAACTCGTTTCCGGTTAGATTTTAAGGAACTGTCTGTGCGTGTCGCGTATATCGCTCATCTTATAAATCTTATGGCAAATTAATATTACATTTATCAGGTTACTGTGTTCCTAATAAGAAAATATACTGAGAGTGTCAGTTATTTATCTATCAATTATTATAGTGAAGTGCAATTAGCTAGCTATTTGTTAAAACAAATATAAATAAATTAAAAACACAAGATAAAAGCGTAAGGGAATGTTTTAGAGTCTGTGGGGTTTTCCGCATTTTCCAAAGGCTACTATCGTATGATTAGAGAGAAGTGTAGTGAGTGCACATCAAAGTGTTTGAGAGCGACTCTTTAAATTATAGGGCTCTCTAATTGTAAGGCCCATCGCTCTCTAAAGGCCTGGTCATTGTCATACGCGCATCAAGAATCCCTAACTTACCTTTCAATCTTTCTTAGTGAATGTTTATTCTAACTATTCTATTAATACTAGACTGAAACACTTATTTATCGAATACGAATTAACTCCATTTTTAGGCCAAACAGAGTTAAATCATTCTTTCCTTTGGTTCAACAAGGGGAGTAATTTTTGCTTTAAAAAATCATCAAATTCGCAATTCTAGAATCAATTAAATTCTGGAGTTAACTCCTTTTTGACCAAAAAAATTGAAAATCTCTTTCTTTTTTAAAGTTAGAAAGCATTAAATAAGGACAATTTTCATGGAAATTGGTTTATTTCAGAAAAATAAAAATAAATAATAGAACAAAAATCATGCATTAACACAGCTTTTGTACTATTTGGTAGACAGTAGAAGACTCACTAAAATAGTACACATGTTCCCTGAACAAGGTCATTCATTCATTTTTTTTTTTAATATTTTGTTTTATTTTATTTTAAAGTATGTACAAATTTTAAAACATTGGTGGGATAATCCCTTACAATGAAAATGAGTTCACATTACAACGGCCACTGATTAATATGTTTTTGTTGTTGGTAAAATTAAAAAAAAAACAGAAAAGAGAGTACATAGGATTTACTTTAGACAAAATTTATGTATAACATATTAAAAAATTAATATTACTTATAATAGTATGTGTTTTTTTCGTTTGTGTCTGTATTTTGGTGTTGCTGTTTTTTCATTCATTCATGCCACGTGATCGGGCCTTTGGGATCATAGAAAAAAGAATGAGAAAAACGGAAAGAGTTTTTCTTCCATCCGAATATGTAAGAATAGTCCAAAATACTTACAAAAAGTATTCATTCGTTCGTGTGGACAGGTCAATGATCTTCGACTTTGTTGGAACTTTGTTTTTTGAAGTACATTAGAAAACCTAATGGCAAGAAAGATATGTTCACCATGACTAAATACAGAGTTTTCATTTATGATGTGGATGCCTTTAAACGAGGAACCATCAGTTACAGCTTTACTGTGCAATAATACTTTACTGGGCATAGCATAAAAATTCGTGACACCAGAAATGAGACATCACTGACCCTCGAAAGTTTACAACAGGCGTACAGTGATCCTCTAACCTTGAAACCTGCTAAACTAAAAGATGTGAACGAATTCGCTGAGAAGTATGTTGGTTACAACGAGATGTGGTTCTACGATGGTCTATATTCGAATGATCCCGAGGATCTAGAAGAAATCATCGATACCGAATGCTGTGATCATCAGTAGTTTTGGTAGTTTTGCATTTTTATTTTTTGTTACTGTGTTCTTTTCTTGAAATAAACCAATTTTCTTGAAAATTGTCCTTACTCAATGCTACCTTACTTTTTTATTTTAACGTGGGGTGCTACTGGATTAAATATTTGTAAATATTTCATTAATGTGAGAAAAACCTTTATCCAGTCAATTTTTTCTTTTATTTTAAAAACGTTTCGATTTCTGTTGAGTCATTTTCAATTGTCTTTACATAAGTATATTTCTTCTACTTCCAAGTCCAGTATCTGTAAATTATCAACATAAAAAAAGATAATAATCTAATTAATGCATACCTGTATATCTGTGTATTCTAGTTTCTTATCTTCCTGACGAAGAACTTCTACTGCAAGTCTGTTATAAGGTAATAAGTTTTTGGTGTGTGCCACTAGCAACCGGTGATCCGTATCAAGTTCAGCACCTCTAATATATCAACATCAGTAAAGAACTGTCTGATTTGTTTCATATAGACAACATAGTCGATAATGCGACTTCCTTCTTTTCCATGTGCTTCGAAGATTACCCTATAGATCTTTTTTAGGTTAAAGAAAGAATTCTCTATAAGTAGATCATTAGTAACACAGAACTCGATAGATCTTTGTCCATTATCATTTTTAATAGATTCTCCTTCCCATGGACCCATCGCTCCATAAGCAAGATTGCGGTTCTTGCGTTCAAATTTCCACAGATCACTAACTTCCTGTTCCGACCGCTTGCACCATTCACAACTTTCTAAAGATCCTCATAGAACTGTTTTTTGTCCCTCACTAAGCTATCTTCTGTGGAAGCATAGATTTGAATTGTTTTTATCTGTCTCAAAGTGAGAGTTATATCAGCATAGATAATTCGAGAAGATATAGCTTCCTAGTACTGAATTTGATCGAAGAGGGAATCCCTGAAGACTATGTTGCATCCATGTAGCAATCTTATTTGTCCTTTTCCTTGCCGTATCGTTTCCACGAAATCCGTCCAAATCCGAAGCTATTTTTATTTTCTCGATCGAAGATACTCCAGGTGGGTGAATAGCCCAAGCCCTGGAGCCCCCGTATCCTCGGGACAACTGGCCTCCAGATTATTTAAACTCCTCTGAAGGAAGGGAGACCAGGTACTGACCATTGGTCATCTCAGGGAAGGTGGTCCTGAGGTGAGTACTGTAAGTGGCCTAGGTGTCAGTGTTAGATGTCCAGTACTGTTATGTCGTGTTATTTTTGCAGTGTACTGAACTCGAGAAGACGGGAGAGCGTTAATTCCCTTAGCCAAGCGAAAAAGTCAACCCCTGCGGAAAATGATAAGAATAACAATAACAATACATAAACATTGTTACCTTTTATTACGGTTCGTTAACGTGACCAAGCCTATTTTAATTTTACACTAGTAGGAACTAGAAAAGTTATTAGGATGCGACTATTTTCGACATTGATAAAGATTTAGCTAATGGAAACAAGATTAACGTAGAGGTCTGACGGTGTTTCTGAACTCTTTATTGAAAGGATGGCATATATAACATGCCAACAGTGAAAATTAGATTTTGCTGACAGAGAATATTGGGTGTGAAATAATACATTACAAAAGTTGTTTTATTCTTGGTCTTAATAGAATAGTAAATAATTATTGCCTTATTTTCTTTGCCTGACCTAACATAAATATTCGATCAACTACGTTTTTTTTTAAGATATGAACCTTTTTATTAGATTTTTGTGGTAATAAAATATAGCCTATAGTTTTCGTTCTTTTGTCTATCAACACAACTCTTGTATTTCCTAATATATTTTAAAGCTTTCAGATAAATAAACACTTCCTACAGAAATACCGAAAGCTCTGGGATTACAAACAGCTGGAAAAGGAAATACCTTCTCATCTCTAAAAAAAAAAGCGCAAACGCTAAAAAGGATCGAGTTGATGGCCATTAATTAGCACATTAGTGATATTCTTTGTAAAAAACAAATGCTTAATTGGACTGAATCATCCTTTTCAATTAAAACTGCTGTGCCTCTCTACTTACATAGCTATATTTCTGGAGTCCTTTGACATGATTATGCACAGAGCGCAAACAAATATTAACATGTTTTTTATTATTTATTTCTTACAAAATTTATAATTCTTTTGTACTAATTCTCCATGATTACTCTCCTTATTTCATCCTGTTGGGGATAATAATAATAATATGCGGCACAACAACTCGTCACCGAGTCTGCGCCGCCTCCGCCAATCAGCTCTATCCTGCCAGTATCCCTCCAATTTCTAGCATTAAGAAGGGTACGTGCATCCTCCGCTACAGCTTCCATCAATCTCGCCTTTGTTCTCCCTATTCTCCGTGTGCCATAGATGCCCTCTGTGGGAATCTTCTTGGGAATCCGAGTGTCCTCCATCCGTGCCACGTGACCTGCCCATCGCAGTTTTGTTGTTCTGACAACATCTGAGGTCTTATAGAGATCGCCTATCTCTCTGTTGTATCGCATATGCTAGTTAGTTGCTTCCTTAAGCTATAATAACACCTATTAGCAGAATTAATTCTTCATCTTATCTCCTGAGACTGTCATTTTGTGAATTAATTTCTGTCCCTAAGTAGACGAAGCTGTCAACGCAATCGAATTGATACTGGCCAATTTCGAAGTAATCCTCTTTACCCTGGGTTCCTCCTATTCGCATTTACTTGGTCTTCTGTATGTTGACAATAAGCCCACGTTTTTTTGCTGCCTCTTATAGTGCTATGAAACATTCCCTCAGCGCCATTTAAGATCTTGCCATAATGTCAAAGTTATCGGAATACTCTAGGATTTCGATTAGTCTGTTAAACATCTACCTGAATTCCGGAATTTCTTATGGCCATTTCTGCTCCAAGGTTGAAGAGTAGGCAGGCAGGGCATCTCCTTGTCTCACTCCTGTATCTGTGTGGAATTCTTATGAATGGTCTGATTCGGCTTTCATAAGACTTGGTTATGGAGCACCTAGTATGCTTTTTAATGGCCCTTCAAAGTTCAAAGCCATCATGTATATTTAACTATTTATTAGGAAGTTAATGGTCTGAATGCAGATATATTGAAAATCTCATAAGTAAGGAGAACAGTTTATTGGAATGCCAATGTTTCTATTTAACGTAACAACTAATTGTTTATATGCAGAATTGATACTTTTTACTATTATTTAATTGGTGCTGAGGTCCATGGTGGACCTTGGCCTTCTTTTGAATTGTTTGTCTCTCTAAGCTATCCTCCTCTTTTCCTTGTTCTGCCTCCAGATCGTCCAGCCATCGCAGTTTAGCCTTGTCTCTTCTTCTTTCTCCATCTGGAAGTAAGTCCATCGTCTGGTTTGGAAGCCTTTTTCTTTCTACTCGATGTGCGTGGGCCAACCATCTTATTCTTGATTTTTGAATACTAGAAACTATGCCAGGATCTCCAAATAAAGAAAGGATTGGTTGTGCTAAATAATCTTCTAGTAATCTTTCTCTCCCATGAACTCAGTAATAAATTAAGAGACCAGCTGCACATCACCTCATAATCACCTGCAGTAATTTCCTTGTAAAGCTGAATCAACACTTCTTAACTTAATAAGTCTGTCAATCATTGCCATACATATGTCATTAGTCTGTCTCAATCGCAGTGTGGTTTTTTATTATCTATTATTACAATTAAAACTAAAATATTAATTTATAACTTTTAAAAAGTGTAATACCATAAAGTGCAATTTTTTTTTTTTTTTATGACTTTGGCCAACTATAGTACTTCTTCATTTTCTCTCCAACCACTCGTCTCTAATCATCTGTCCACACTCTCTTTGTTCGAGGCTTAGGCTTGTCTTCTTCATAGATTGTGTTTTCTGTCAGTAGTTTGAGGAGGCAACTGTCAGGTATTATTTCTTCTGTAACACTTATTTTGTTGGCGTATTTCTTCGCTGTCTCTATCCATCCTACTGTTTTCTGCAGCTCATTAACGTAATTTTAAAAATCTTCTCTGGAAGAAAGGTAGTTAAACCTCTCAATGATTAAAATTCAAGCATTTAGTTTTTTTGTACCCAGAAACTTTGGAACAGATGCTACAGTCTTGTGCTCGTATGGCCTGCCTCTTCGAGTTCTGCCGTTCTGATGATCTTCATCACCTACTTCACTGTCGTTGAGGTCTTCACCGTCGTCCTTGCAAGGCACTATCACCCGCCTCAGGTGAACCAATATTTTTTAACAAGGTTTTATTCCTGCCCCTCCTCCTGTTTCAACCAGAGGGGTTGGTTATATACAACTTTTATATAAGTAAATTCTTATTTTTCACATTACTGGTAGCAGTGACCATAATTAAACACAGAATAAAGTAAAACATCGTTGTAATGATGTTTTGAAAGCGGCTGTTAACGAATGATAATTTACTTTTAGTATCAAAGTCTTGATTACATAGAGTTTAGTTAACCTAGGTTGTAATTACTTAACGCACAATGATTAATCGTATAAGCTCATAAGGTCGATCAAGATCATATAAGCTTCAGTACTACTGCACTTACCTATAGTCATGGAACTCAGGGTAATAATGAACCCAACATTTCGCACCCACTTACAAAAATAAATGCTCCATCAACTACGAGATTAATACCAGTTTAATTACCAAGTCCCTATGATAATTTGCTCAGTCACTAAACCCGTCGCACTAAACTAGTTAGGGGAACTCGCTGCTGATACTAATCACAGTCATTAGACAGAGTTGGCGGAGCGACCGAGAAAGGTCCCGGCAGCGTGGTGGTGACCAACTGCTCACAAATATTTACCCCGATCTTCAGGTGACCTTGTCGAATATTGAACTTTACCTAATTAATGTTATCACAACAAACATCCCATTATCGGCAGGTGCTTCACCTTTATCGACTAATACCGCTAGGTATCATATCTCAATAGGTAAGCCTACTCAAGCTTTAGGTAAATTGATTTTATATTATTGTGTAGCCCTGATTATGTTTTTCTTTTCAATTTACTAAAAAAAAAATCATTACTTTAATTAATTACAGTCAAGCACCTGGTTCACTACCGAGTGGCTCAGTGGTACAGAACTCAGTTGCCAGTTTCTGGTTCGAATCCCGCTGCTTGCAAGACTGTTATTTAGTCTGTTAGTAGAGGATCTAGGATCCTCCTGGGGTCACCCAGGCCCTATGAAGTGGGTAACGAAAATAAGAGGAAAGCCTGGTGGCTGAGTGTGATCTAGGACAGATCACCTCCCTGCATAACCTTTGTCCATGGAACATTACAGTCTCTACCATGTACTGAACACCAGAACCGTTTATCTGTTTCAATTTAAAGAATATCAAATATTGAAACGTATCTGCCGTTTAAAAGAAATAATAATTTACATAAGACGATGGAGTATTTAAAAGTTCATTCAATCGAAGTGAAGTTAAAAACAAAATAATAATTTAAATAAAACATGTTTCTTCTTCCCTAGAGAGGCATCGCCTCGGACTTCGATAGACGAATGAAATGAGGATATCATTTTAAAAATAAACGACTAGAATCTCTATTCCCTTTTTTTTTTTTTTACAAATCTTCAAAATTAAAGAAAAGTAGAAAATAAATATCATGCTTGCTTACTCAAACCAGTATTCCTCACAGATTAACATAATTTTCAAAAATGACCCACTGACAAAAACTTTTATTTTTAAATATTACGACTCTTAAAATCACGCGCCATGATGGTGAATATACATTTCGTTTATACGTTTTTAAAAACCAATTTATTTTTTTAAAATCATTTAATTAAAATTAGTAACAATTATTTCTTCAGAAGGACTCTGTACTCACTCATTTATAAATATCATTGAAAAACGAATGAAATTAGGAAAGTATGTAAAAAAGGAACGACAAGCAACTCTAGTCACATTTAAAAAAAAATCTAAAATCTTGAAACTACGACAGAAACTAAATATAAATACCGACTTTAACCACAACTTAGTACGGTAATTATTTTGACATTATTTTCAAAAATGACCCACTTACAAAACTCACGACTTACTTAAATTTTACGACTCATAAAACATGCACTACTTTATTTATTCTGTTTTTAAAAAACAATTTATTTTTTAAAAACTCATTAGTATAAAAATATGCTTTATCAAAGTTCTCTCAATTGGTTCTATAACAACTATATTTAATCAAATAAAACAACTAAAGGCATATTCATTATTTAATTATATCTTCAAAAGCTTTCATGATGGTTTGCGTCAGGGGTCGGCAACTTTGACCATGGGTCATAATCAAACAAAAGTGTGAATTTTAAAGAGACTTTCGGGTCAGAGATTGTTAATTACGTATTAAAACAGTCCTTTGATTAAACAATAGCCCTATTTCATCAAGAAAATAATTATAAACATTGTTAAAAGTTATTTATAAATGTTCTTTTCCATATTAATAACTATGGTTTAGAATTTCTTTTTATATATCATATTTTTAGCAGGTCTCTTGAAATTATCAAATGGAACACTCGATGATCCGCAGGTCGTTGTCTCCCAAATCTGCACCAGCCAGCAGTAGAAGAACATGTAAGTATTCTTTATTGAAGATATGGTAACTTGCGCAGACTTACAAACATGTTGGGCGTAGTTATGGCTCCGGTTGGATGAGAGAGCTCCATCCTTATTTAATAAAAGTCAGAGAATAAAATCAAAGGAGAGGTTATCTTACCTTTTTTAATGTATGTTTTTAATCCCCCCACTTGATTAGACTATTTGCTTTCGATTACATTATCAATTTTCCTGCAACAATTAATTACTATCAAATCGTAACAAGTATAAACTCACATTGTTTAAAATATCAATAAACAAACTTAATAGTTAATATAATAGGCGAAACTAAAAGTTAAGGATTATTATTGGCAGAAGAATAAAGATATAAAATTATTCAAAATAAAAATCCCGGTAGAGATTGTCACAAGGTTACTCCTCCAAGCTAGAGCTAAAAGGTAGATCTGATCAATGACTGAAGGTAAACAGTGGGAAGTCCGGTTGAGTGGTGCCATCTGCCGGGGACCAAACAAAAACAACCATAACTCCACCCCCTGTCAACAGCTATTAGCCACAACAAGAAGAAGGCTCCTATCCCCTTCTTCCACCTCCCCTATCCACGTCTCTCAATCCCCTCCCTACATTTCAAACTTCTCTCTCTCTCTCTCTATCTCTCTCTCTCACTCTCTCTCTCCCCCCTCTCACTCACTCTCTCTCTCTCTCACTCTCTCTCTCTCTCTCTCTCTCTCTCTCTCTCTCTCTCTCTCTCTCTCTTCTCTCTCTCTCTCTCTCTCTCTCTCTCTCTCTCTCTCTCTCTCTCTCTCTCTCTCTCTCTCTCTCTCTCTCTTATCTTCCTACCTCTTATCTCCCTACAATCTTCAGGCTATTTTCCCATGGCAGTTTTCCGACTCCTTTAATAAGAATAGAATTCCATATAGTGTAGTTGTTTATCCTCGTCCAACCTGTTGTCATTGCTGGGTACTCAACATCAATATATAATTTGTAGATATACAACCTACAATACATAAAAGTAAGCATTGTGTACTAGTGATTATGTCGAAAATTATACTGTCTCAAGACAGCTTTGAAATTTGCATATCCAGTTTTTTACACATTTTAAACTGGAATCACTAAAAACTTGTTTAAATTGGATAGTTTCATATGATTATTACAGGTATAATCTGTATTTTTTTTAAATTTAATTTATTGATATTTACAACTATAATGTTACTATAACAAGTAAATCTGCTAATATGCACAATATGACATGAAAAACACTTGTGGAGAAACTACCCATCGGTAGCACTCCTATAAAGTTCTATAGTAGATAATATCGAGGTCTTCTTCTTTTCAGACGCTTCGGAGGGTTATTAGGAATAGTATGGGAAGCAAGTTGAAAGACCAGCGGATTCAAGTGTGTATGGAGCTTGTCATGGAAGGATAGGTATCTAGTGTAGGCCAAATCAGCAACATATGGGATATTAAGATCATGATGGATGAGTTTGTTTGTGACATAACAAGAAGCATTTAGGATTTTACGAAGGATTTGGATTGTAAGGATTGTATGAATTGTATGGTTTAGCAGAGCCCCAAAGCTCAATTCCGTATGTCCAAATAGTCATGTAAATTAAATTAAATTAAAAACTATCATGTAAATGAGTCTTTTATAATTATTTGGGAGCTTACAGCGTTTGTTCATTAAATGTTGAATTAGGCGAAAACGTTGAGCAATTTCTTGTCTTTTCAGTCTTGTATAAGGATTCCAAGTGAGGCGTTTGTCCAGATGGAGTCCTAGGTAACGTATCTGTTCGACAGGGCTCAGTGGAATATTATTGAAGGATACAGTAGGGCAGGAATTCGTAGGTTTACGACGAAGGGTGAAGGTAATTTGATGGGATTTGTTAGGATTTATTTTAATTCTCCAATTTTGACACCATTCTTGAGGGTTTGAGGTATGGAATTGAAGAGATTGGGATGCAAAAAATGGATCCTTATACTGATAGCACACATGTCATCAGCGTACGTAGTGAGGATAGTGCATGGATGGGTTGGGATGTCGAACTGTAATTAATCTTCTATTTTGGATATTATTGATAATATAAAATATGACCATGAAACACCCGATTTTAGTGTATTTTTAATGAGTTTAATCTTGGATATTAGACATCCCAAGCTGTTAGAAACATTATTACCGCGTTTGGGGAAGAGTGTTGTAACGAAAGTACCATTGTCTGTTGATTTGAGAAGTTTTAAGCTCCTGACACAGAATAATAAATTCATAAATAATTCATTTCTAGTTTCAATCCAGAGGTGAAACCATCACATCCACATTGTCTTTTTTTGACTTTTTGATATTGACATACGCATCGAATAGTTATCAAAAAACAAACTCCATTGGTTAATCGGAGGGGGGCTATATTCTCCCACGACAACGCCAAATATTTAAATAATAATTCCTCAGTCACTTTATTCGCCAGAACTATCTCCAACAGATTACAATTTCTTTAGAAATTCTAACAGCTTTCTTAAGAGTAAACGTTTTGAAAATGATTCTATCTGAATTAAATCGATATCCAAGTCAAAAACACATTTTCAGAATTAATATCATCACGAAATCCTTGAAAATTTGGCAATACTTTGGGATAAACTAATGGAAAAGGAGTGAGAATGAATAAAATGTTTAGATTTCATAAAGTTATTTTACAAAATAAACTTCCACTTCATTTTCAAAACATAAATGTGAGAATTGTGAACAATTTTTAATTTAGAAATTTATAATGCCTCAAGGCTTTGAAATTAACGTATCCTATTATTTATCAATTAATTGTTTTAAATATTATAATTAAAATTGTTTTATATACAAGAGGGAAATGCATTATTATACCTTTGTATCGATTATTACTATATACTTAACTTGAACAATGATATTTCGGGGAAAAGATAACCACCAAGTGAGATACCTTCAGGTGTTCATTACACCTTCACCTTCTACCTCTTAGGGTGTTGAAGGGCAGAAGGAGAGGAAGGGTTCCGCATTGTCAGAACTGTGATCATTTGTATTCCTCCGAGTCAAGGTTACGAACTGAGGCGTTCCAACTGCTCTCATCCACGAGGGCGCCCAATTCCTAAATGTAATTGACGCAGGAGGTCGGAGGATGGTAATAACCCCTGCCTACAGATCCGGCTGAACATTCAGCTCCCAGGCACCGCCATTACCCACTCTTGTCTGCGATAAAACTTTATCAACCTGTTCGTCCTATCTCGATGTCTCCACTCCCCCATTATCTCCTCACTCAGTTCCTGATCTCACCGGGAATTGGCTTGTCTCTTTATACTTTTCTTGATGCGTATTCTTTTGACGCTTGGAAATCACTAAACATCAAATAATAATCAAAAATAATCAGTTTATAACAATAAATAAAGTGATGTAATGGATATATGAAAATATGGAGAGTTAAAACTTCATTTTTTAATTTATATCGCATTAATGAAAAGAAACAAACCACACCCCTGCACAACCGATGTTCTTGGCACAGTGTAGTCTCTACCATGCAATAAACACCATACACGTTAGTGGGTTGTCATAGCATCATGGAAATATTATCTGAGTATGTAGAAATCTCTAAAATTAAAAAAAAATAACGAAAAAGAACACGGTACAACAAAGACAAACACGGTATCTGAAGGTCAAAAAACAAGAAAAAACAAAAACTACCTAACTATAATTATTAATTTCTTTTAATTAATTTTATTTGATGGTGATTATTTCATATTATTTTTATTTTTAAGAGAAAAGATTTATATAATTATTAATGATTACGTTTATACTGTCTTGATTTTATCTTACTGTTAAAGCCTAAACGTTGCTTTGATAGAGCGATAATGACCCCAACTAATACCAACCAGCCATAAACTTTTTTAAACTGATAAAGGAACATTGTTTAAAATCCACAACCTCATTCGGCATGCAGTAAAAATCTACTGTATATGAATAGAAAAATGATCCCAAATAGATAAGAAAGCACCTGAAAAATACAGCTAAAACACGAAGTCATTCAATACTCGACCTTATAGTCCCACCAGTTTTTGCAGGTTCGATTGGAACTGTTATGGTCAAGGATTTTTGAAAATTTCACTAAAGAAACAAAATAATTAGGGCCGTTTTCGAAACTACAATTTGAGAGTTAATAATGACTAGAAAATTAATTTTTTAAAATGTATTTATTAAAATTTACAGCTTTATGATAACATTACAAATAAATATAATGAATGGTACATAATGGCATGGGTAAAGGCAATTAGAGAAACTAGCCAGTGGTAGCACTCAAATAATAAATTCAACTTTTCTTCTTTTCGAACGCCTCCGAGTAATATCAGGAATTTAAGAGTTTATAAGAGTGGGAATAAAGTTTATCATGAAAGGGCTGGAATTGGGGATAAATAAGCAACAAATGGGACTTGGTGTTCATTATTAATAACATTATTGGTAACAAAGTTATACGTGAGGAAGAAAATAAAAATATTTTAGTACTTTTCTTTATCTAAATTGTTTTGTTCTATAATATTGATTGATGCAATAATAATGTACTATAGAATGGTAGAAAAGAAATTAATATATAAGAAAGCCCATGGAAATACACTATGAAGCTATTGTTTTCCCTATTTTAGTACTGTTTAGTCCTAAATTGAGTTCGGTATTTAAATTTTTTTCATTCGGTTTCTTAAAATTTCTAGTATTTTCTAAATAACAGACTTGCGAAAACAGTTCGTTGCTTTGCGGTTGTAGAAATCAATTATAATAATAGGTAAGATGGCTAACCCTCTCAAGGATTTATTGGAGAAAGGGTTAAATGCCGTCTAAATCCTAAGATTAGTGAGTTCAGTTAATAGTCAGTTTAATTGACTCCTGTTTCTTAGAAGTTCTCATTTATTAGCGAGCAATATTATAATATTGCTCGCAAGTACCGGATTGATACTAACTTTCAGAGGACCCGAAAGTAAGTTCTGTCACAGAGCTTAACACATTTGAAGTATATCCTTATCTTCTTGATTTTATTCGATATAGTTTATTAGAAACTAAGTTGCAATTTTAATTCGTGCCAGCCTGTTGTTTTCTCATCCTTACATTTAAATATGTCTACATTTATTCACAGTGCTACTTGCATCTTTCTACCCTAGTAACACTTGGTTCCAGATTTCTTTTTCACTCTTTCCTGGAATCCCTTCATACTCAAAATCCTTTTCGTAAAAATGTCTCTGTCATTCTCATTAATCGTCTCACATCGTGTTACGACGTTTAAGCACATCTTCAGCAACTGCCGTATCATACCTTAAGACTTGAATTGAAAAAAACTCTACCTCATTGAAGAATGTGATTTTCTCAATTAGTGAGTAAGGATAACTTGTCTTACTAAGAATCTTACGTTAGGAACAGTTGTGAGATGTAAAATGTGGCATGTCGGCAAGTCTTTAGGACAGGGGGTGATAACGAACAATACATCAGAAATATACAATTTGTAAAAAATATTTTGATAATTCAGTTGATCTCATCCAACCAATAAAATATTTTTTAAATACTTTATCCATAAATAAGGATTCCAGGGCAGAAATGTTAAGATAAAAGGTTCAAAATGGTCCGAAATGTGAAGGAGAATATTAAGCTTACATTGAAATGAAAAAGTACTAGAGGTGGAAAAATAACAACATTGAATTTGATTGTTGTAGATTTGGTATTAGGCTAGCTGTGCGGCACAGAAATACAGTTCTGCATGACGCTTCGGTCATGCGGGTTTTGCATATTCCTTCACAAAGGCGCTGATACTAAAGAACACCGTAAAGCAACTAAGTATTTAATATTAATTAATTAATAATTTGAAAGTAATAAATTAATGACATACGCATACTTTGCTGCGTTAAATAAATTATAATTTGTATGCGAACTTCCTACATTCCACTTTCACAGTGTAAAAATACTAAAGAGTAAAAATTAGAGAATATACTAAAGCAATTTCACATAGATTGGTCATAAACTTATTTATTTTTTTCTATACTTTTCTTATTCAGAACACATTTGTTTATAAAACATAAAAAATAAAGAAAAAATCCAATAAAATAAGTCCGTGTAAATTTCTTTTAATGATCTCTATTTTACTAAAATAGAGCCAAAAACTATTAAAATCTATTAATCTATATCTATATCTAAAAATCTATTAAAAAATAATAGATCTCTATTTTATTTACTACAATTATTTTTCAAAATAAGTTTACCTTGGTTCAATTTCTAGATAATTTTGAGGCTAAAATATGGAAAATAAATTTTTAAAAAAAACCTATGATCAAGGAAATATGAAAACAATAATCAATAAAATAGAGCCAAAAACTCAAAAAGAAACACCATTATTTATTATAATGCAATTGGGAAAAACCACAATTCAAAGCCTTATGTTTCAAATTTCTCCCGTATTACCCACAAAAAATAGTTTTTTTTTTGTGTGTCTTGATAATGCCTGAATAGGCGAAACGTCGACCGGTAAGTGGGTGTACCACGAGAGAAATTTGAAACATAAGGCTTTGGATTGTGGTTTATCCCAATTGCATTATAATGAAAACAATAATATTTTTAATAGCTTTGCATATTCCATTTCTAATTTGCTACGAATAGGAAAAATAAGGGAATATCGGCATTCAAATAGTGTTATATATATATATATATATATATATATATATATATATATATATATATATATATATATATATATATATATATATACAAGAAAAGAAACATCTGTCTCATTTTGTCTAGAATGATGTTCTATCGTTTCGGCCTCCTGACGACCACGGTGCTCGTATCCACCCTGCTTATAGTTCGCATCCTCCTCGACATCTCCATTCTCCGACTGTGAGCTCTCCGCTTTCTACTTAATAACGGTAGTTTTCTTACTGGTGAGAAAACTGGGGAAACTCCCTTTCGTTTGGCTTTTTTTTTTGAAACTGGTACCGGTCGTAAATCTTCTACTGCGGGATTTCTAGTTATTCCAAACAAATAGTAACACACAGCCGTTGTAAGTTCCTAAGAAGAAAAAAGAAATGGTATGAACTGAAAAGAAATAATTCTTATAATATATAAATGCACAAATACTGGTCTTAACTCAGAGGTTAAAATAATATATTACAATTATATATGTACATTAGTAACAATTTAATATTAAAGAATCTCGAATATATTTTTCTTCTAACCCGAATTTCAATTGTATTCAAAGTTTATTAATTAATTTCTCTTGTCGAGTCTCATTAGCGGACACTAGTATTTACGATGTTTAGCCAACCGTAATTTCAAGGATTACCTTTCTGTTAAGGGGGCTAATTTTGTGAAGGCTAATTATTTTTTATTGTTTTCTCTGCTCTTTTTAAAGTTTGTATAACTAGTTTAACAACTTACAGTATTGAAAAATATCTGATGGAGGCAATCCATGACTTCCTTCAACTATTAAAACAAAATCATTGATTCAAAATGCGATTCTAAATGAAATTTAAATCCTCGTTTATAAATGCATACATACGAAATTAAAATCAACACATAATTTAGAGATCCGTATAATGATCTTGATTAAGTTTCATGTATTGAAATGGAGAAAAATATTATTGGGACATGATCATTGAATGGATCAGGAATAACTAACTATAAATGAAGATAAAAGAGGAATGCCCGGACTGTAGAGGAGGAAGACGTATCTTTAACATGTCGAAGCTGACCTACAGCTTCGAGGGTAAAAAAACTGGAGAAGGTATCGTGACAAAAACATAATTGTTGAAAAGGCCAGGATTCTTCATGGGTCGTAGATTGAAAGAATCCATAAAACTATAAGTTTGGATTTAGAACATAGTAACCTATTGGAAAGAAACCTAGGTGTACCCTCAAAATAATGCATGACTAAGATTACATAAATAGGGCAAAGACACTGTTGAACTGTCGTTGAATGTTTTTGAGTTTACCGAATAACTATTTCATTGATCGCAGCTAAATGAATTTTATATCTCCTGCATGATATAACTATCATATATTAATCTGTATACAGAGAAATCTCGTTTCTGCGGAAATACTATATCAGGTGAGATGCCTTGATCAACATACTTATGCGATATAAGTGAGGTACAACCTCAGCAATTTTTTTAAAAACCAGAATTCTTCTCAAAAAGCAATCTGAGAAGAGAGGAAAAGGTGGTTGGCTGCGGGGGGTAGCCAGTTAGGCAGTCCGATATAAATCTCTGGAAATTTCATCTGCCGGTGAAGCTAAGCCTTCACTGATTTCCACAAAAAGGACATAACTCCTTCCATTTTCCTGGTCGCTTTATCCTTTACAACTTACTTCGTCCTTTTCTTCACTTTTCTTCTCCCATAATTCTTGCCTTGTCCTGTTCTAGAGGCTATCCGAGAATGCTCCTCCCGACTAGGAGCTGTCATCTTTTCCAGTATGACTCCTCACCCAGAGCTTAGAATACTATAACTTTAGGCTTATTACTTCAGTAAAAATACGTATATTTAAGTATTTTTTAAAATATAATTGGATTATATAACACAAACAAAATTAATTTTGTATCAAACGTAGATGGAAAACTAATTCACTGGTCCATTTTTATATATACAAATAATAAAAAGATATTAACTCATGAATATATTTTTAATTTATATATACATTATTTCTATAACTTCTAAAAATCATCTAGGCAGAAGTACGAAGCACGTAGATGCTGAGCTGAACGTCCAAGGTTCAAATCTAGGATGAATTATTTAATATATTTTTTAAACAGCCATAGATCCCCTCTGTGTAAAATTTACACGATCAGAGAGCTCATTCAGCCTATACAAAATTGATACCTATTATTGGGAGAAAAAACCTGGCTGTTGAGCGCGATCATGTATAATCACTTTCCAGTACAACCACTAGCTTAGAAACATCATAAAATCTCCTGTATACTGAGCCCAATAACCCTGTGTTAATATTTACTAATTGTAGATTAGGTGCATATCCGTTAAATTAAATAATCATTAGTTCACCAAATAAGCGTGGAGCAATAGTCAGAACCGTGCTAATTTATCGCTCAATAGCCAGGTGGCACAGAGCTGGAGTCCAAAAAGCAGACTGGAGTTAGGGAAGATGCAGCGGCTTGGGTGCATCACGATCGCAGGGGCCGTGGGACCACACCTGCCGCTTTATTGGACACTGTACTTCATTTAACTCATCTCGATATTCTAACTGAAGCAGAGGCATTGAAGAAAGTCTACAGGCTAGTGAAAATAGGAGGGGTCAAAAAATGACCCACGAATGACTTTGTTGAGTATTAATATACCCTCGATGGATATCCCTATAATTCATATAACTGGAAAATGCAGTCTTTGAAGAACTGCCTGTGCTTGTTTCCAGTGTTGGATTTTCCAAAGGTACAATAATATCTACAGCGTTCATTTTGCATGTTGTTGGCTCATGTTTCTTAATCGGTTAGCGTTGGGGATATATCGGGATTAAAAATGTGGGCTAAAGTAGAGGTAGTAGAGAATGGGCTATTAGCACCGGCCAATCTGCAGCTCGTTAGCGAGAGGGGATAGCATTGAGAGGCACAATATATCTAGGAGATGACCAATCAGTAGCAACAGATCGAAGCCTATTTAAGCAGTAGTCATGTTAGTGCTTGCACTGTTCAGTATCACTACATGACAATAGTCATTACCATTCCATCTCACACACACACACACACACACACACACACACACACATATATATATATATATATATATATATATATATATATATATGTTATATTGAAAAGAAATATGTCCAGCGTCGGGATTTGAACTCGGGTCTACCCCGCTCCACGTTTGTCTTCAAAATAAAAATATTTAAAAATTAAAACAATTAATACAAAATAAAATAAATACAATATCTATATATATTCGTATTTTTCTCCTTTCCAATTTACTCTTTGAAAGGACCGTTTGTTTTGGTGCAACAAATATCTGCAGCCCCAGTGAATACCTAATTAAGTACAATCTTGTCCAGTAAAAATTAATTGAATTAAGAGAAGCCGAATCCTATTAGTATTGCAGTTTTTTGCTTGAAAAGGAGTTGTAATCTTAGCAATATCTCCTTCTTAATTCAAAGTCAAGGCTCTAAAAAAAATTTTCCTTTGTTTTTTTTTCTTGTTCTACCTAATAAATCAATAACTATACAGCTGTGCACCAGATCACTTTATCTATTATTAACTTTTCAAAACCCTTTTTATTTTCTAATAGCATAAAACACAAACAAAAATGGCTTTAGTAAATGGCAACTTATTTCAGATTTTCTTTCCTTAAATATCTTAAGGTGTGTAAATACATTTCAATATTTGAATACACTCATATATCAAAATTGAAACGTACTATATAAACAAAGAACGGTATATTAAACCCGTTTTCCAATAAAAGCAGTCCTTTAACAAATGGATTACAAGAAATTGAAGTCAATAATTGATGCTGTGAGAGTAAATTATGATGAAGATTGAAGGAAACAGAATTAATTGGAAAAACCATTAACAGCTCTTAATTTGTTAGAACCCAATACGTTAATAAATATTTTTATGTCTTAATATAAAATTAAGTAAGTATATTTACTCATACTTATAGTAAAAAAAAAATTATCATCACAAGCCATAAAGTCTTGGGTTCAGTAGATGGTGTAAACTATGCTGTTTTAGCTCAACGGTTGGGCAAGAAGGTGATTTCGCTAAACCGCCAGTTTTGCTCCCAATTGAAGTTACCCACTTTACAGAGAATGAGCGAGTCTATGGATCTCCAAATCTGACCGAGTCTATCTGCAGCTGCTAACAGATTAAACAGTTTATCTATCATTGCAACTTTCTTCTCCCCATTATTATTTTATAATCATAAAGAGTGTTATGTTATAAATACTTACGTTCGTAATATTTAACTCTTACATTGTCATCGACTTTAAAATCTTTATACAAACATATAATAATTTATATCCGTTATGATATTTTCGATTTTTTTATGAGACATTTAGGATCAAAAGAGGATAACTTCTAAATTTCAAAAACTGACCACCATATTTTTAGCTAGTTTTCCCAAGCATTTTGTCAACACTTTGACGCCTTATTTCTCCTGGTTGTAGATATATTGTGAGCCTGAAGTTTCAGAAGCTTAAAATTACAAGACTATAATGGGGAAACATGTGAAAAGTCAATTATTCAAATTTTGGAATTACCCTCTTATGATTCATATCTAACTTAATAAGAATGCTGGATTCATAACTAAGGCTAAGATTTTCATGTATAATCCACATTTTTGGCTGATTGTGGCATCTATTTGTGCTGTTTTTTTTAATATATATATTAGACACATTCAGGATCAATTTATATATTCCACTTAAATAAATATTATTGCATATTTATTTTGTTTTTTTCATTAGAGCTTGAATAAGTCTCTGAAGTATCAGATCACGCTCTCCTACACCGTCGGCTCTCAAAAAACTTCAAAGGCGATTATCGGAATTTCCTCGAACAGATCGTACTTTCTTTTCTGGCTATGGCTGCTTCAACGAACTGAATCGGTAAATCTTTTATTTCATTATTCTTTGAATAAAAACAATATATTATTCATTTAAAATACTCTTCGCTCCTTTTTCATTTAACTCAGAAAAAGGAAGGACTATTTAAACTCTCTGAGTCGGAATAAAAACGTGTGCTGTACTGTAACGAAATTTACTGAGTTTCTGTTTTCCCGTTTAGTTTCTTCATTTTTTTTTTTTATTAATTTCAGTTGGAAATAAATAAATATCAAATATCAAGCTTGACTAGCTAAATGTCTGCATGCATTTCCGATTGAAGTATTCGGTAGAATTACATATGTTTTAATATTGTTCCTTTCGGAGTTGATTCATTATCTATAATACAATATTTCCCAGAGTAAATGTGTCATACACAAAGAAAAAGGAGTATATATTTTTCAAGTTTTATTTCCTATAATCCAAAACATATTGAACAAAGAAAAATAATTAAGCAAAATTTTATCTTACATTCTGGATCAAATGCATTTGTCTACCGTTTCTGAAGCTTATTATCCTCAGAAAAAATAGAGAACTCTTATCACAATGTTTTTATTATAAAATATTATCAATAAAAAATGCCTGCCTTAATCAATTGTTCTTTACTTGATCAAACAGCTGATGAAGATACTCCAGCCCCCTTTTTGCCTAGGATGTTTATCCTAATTTACTAATGCGTCCCAGATAAACTCTTTAAAATTGTAAATATTTATTGTAGAAATGCAATATTTTACAAAATGATCATTGACTACACGTTTTTCTTTTATTATTCCAAACTTTGGACAAAATGTCTAGTCATTTTATGTTTACAGAAATTACCTTAGTACAATAAAAAATATTAGTTTATTTTTATTTATTATTGTTTATATGCCTTTATTGAAGACAAACGCTGTTTCTGAAGTTCATTCAGTGTATTATTAAACTAAGGGGGATGCATAATTTTGTTTAAAAAAGAAACAATGCATTTAATTTCCAATTATTTACTGAAATGTATAAATTTAATCATTTTATTTCATCTTAGAGAATTACATTAAGGTTTAATATTAATATATATGAATATCTTTTATGTCACTCAAGAATAATAAAATTTTACTACAAAAATACAACATTTCTAGCCATTTTAGCTATTTAGGTCCGCCAGTAACTAACCAGATTAGGAGTGCCAAGATTCAACACGAAGTGAATGTTACTCCTAGGATTTAAACCTACTACAGAAAAATCCATCAACCAAGTAATCCGGCTTTAAAGATTTTAATAATGTATTGTATGGTGGATTGAGGAAAAATCGAACATCTGCTATATCGAAAATTCAGACCTTGAGAGAAGAAAAAAAAACGTACCAAGTAGAACTCTTAATGCATTGGATCCATCCATTTTGGTTTAAACATGTTCCATTTCTATTCATTTGGCTCATTTTGAGTTTGTATTTTAAGATGGAATTATTTCTACAGCTCCTGTGAATAGATGCTGTCGAACGTTGTCCAGAGAGAGTAAATCTTACTAAGGAAACCGAAGTCATTTCATTCTCGTCGGTCTTGGCTTCAAACAGATTTATAATAAAAGAAATAATTCCTTTTAAAGCAAATGTCTTACTCAGCCTCTAATGCGCTACAATAATAACAGAGTTCCACTTCCGTAAGTACAATATACTCGGAACTATTGGGCACAATTCTACTTAACTGCTTATACACAGGCACTGCAAATATATCAAGTTAAATAAGCATGAACTGAAAGTCAACTAGGTATTATTCAGACATTACTTAGTCGTTACTGTATTACTTTTTTAAGTTAAATACTTTGTACGGGTTACATTACTTCTTCTATTGTAGGATTAAATGACAACGACTTTTAATAGATAAAACACCAAATTTAATTTGTTTTAAATGTTAATGTGCATATTATTATTATGTATAACTACGATCTATAATAGGTCTTTGCCTACTCAAAATTCTCCGCCATTGGATTCTATCTTGAGCAGCCATTCCTGTCGACTCTGGTCACAAGGAAACTCCTAACATCCATCCAACGTAGCTTCCGACGTCCGGCTTTCCTAGCGCGGTATAAACGAGGACTTTTCTTGGGAGCTTTGTTTCGCACATCCATGAGACATCTCCCGAGTTCAATGTCTCTAATTACTGTGATAGGTTTTACTAATTGAGTAATTAACTAAAATAGCTATTAGAAAGTAGATTATTATTTATTATTATACTAAATTTAATATTTAGTAATGATTAACACGCACGTTACTTTTGGTATGTTTCTTTGAATTAGCTATATCTTAATTGCTATTTTAACAATTTGATTTGAACACTTTTCCTTCTGTTATGAGCTTTCATTCAAAATAAACTTTCAAGAAATAGAATTCCTCTCGTATTCAATCCTTACATTTGGTTCGAACCTGATACCGCTCAAACCCACTAGTTTCAAACCTAGTTAGTTCTTCGATTCCTAGACGTCTGAAAAGATGATGGTCTCGTGACCTTCCTAATTGTACACGTTATTTGAGTACCAACACTGGGTAGTTTCCCTACTTGCCCTTGTCCCTGCCTTAGTATATAGGTTGTATCATCCCTGCCAATATATTTACTTGTTTCATAGTTATAATACATTTGTGAATTTAAATAAACATATTTAAAAATCAATAAAATAGAGCCAACAACTCAAAAAGAAACTCTATTATTATTTATAATGCAATTGGTAAAAACCACAATACAAAGCCTTATGTTTCAAATCCAGTAATACACCCACTCGTTGGGACGTATTGCACCTTTTTCTTCGAGATGTGATTCACATAACCCTTTTTTGTTTTTGTGCCTTGATAATGCCTGAATAGGCGAAACGTCGACTGGTAAGTGGGTGTATTACTGGATTTGGAACATAAGGCTTTGCATATTTAAAAATAATATTTACTCATAATTAGTATAACAATTATTATTACTATATTTCATTCTTAGACAAATTACCGATGGAATTCTCTCGCTATATCATTTATTCAGTCACCTTTAGGATTGTGGACTTGGCCTGAATAAAAAAGCGTTATCTCTTTAACTGGATTCTGCGACATCCAACTTAATCCCACGGAAGAAGACCTTGTCAAGCGGAAGTACTAAACGAAATCATCCGCAACTCGCTCTCCCTAAGGCCTATGTAAATAAATATAAATTTCCCTAGAAAAAAGAAAAAAATAAAGGAAAAAAAAGGAGAAAATTGAGAAAATAAGGCAAAAAGCAATCTCGGGAATGCATAGTCTTTCTTCATTCTAACTTTTATGAAGTTTAAATCTTGGTGGAGGAGTTGTTGGAAGTTGCCCCGCCTATTTAGCAGACAAGGGGAGTATCTTCTTCCAACGCTCAAGTCTTACAGCTTACCTCCGCTTCCCCCCACCCTTCAACAGTACTTGGATTTTTTTAGGAATTTTTATCTTTATCTACAAAGAGCTTCAAGAGGAAATCATTCGGCCAAATCTAATCCTTCCTCTCTTTTAAAGGTATGATTAATTAAATTCAAATACAAATTAGTAACTTTAATGTAATATTAAATAGATATTCGGAAATTGAATATTCAATTTGTTCAAAGAGAGTGAAATCTTCATAATTATGAAGTGTGATTTAATTCAATTTAATAATTTTCATTTATTATTTAAAAAGTTTTAGTGACCTTCTGAAACCGTCAGTGAGACACCAAACTCCTTATTCTTAAAATTATTTTTCCCTTGGATTGCTTTTTGTTCGATCTGCATCTGTAAACTCCCCTCAGCTTTAGTTACAGTTATACTTTCCAATTTTTATTTTACGTCACTAAAGATGTTCAAGACCTAAAGGGATTATGATTTTTTTTTAAAACTGTTAAAAATGTGGAGAGTAACATGTGATATGGAACACCTTCATTTTGAAATTGCATCCCACCCATTATCCGCCAGAGTTCTTTCCTATCCTCATTCAAATCCCTGATTTTCCAACACATCTTAAATTCTAAAACGAATGCAATGAACTACCAATTGAAATCATCATCTTTACATCGATCTGAAGTGATTCAGCTTTTTTTTCAGTGGCAAAGTTCTTAGTAAGTTAACTTTTTTTAAATATTTTATATTCCATTTTTTCCGGGTTTGTCTTCATTATTTTAAGTTATTTTAAGTTTTGTATTTACAATAAGAACCCAGCATTTGTTTTTATTTAATTTCATTGACAGTTATGTAATCATCAATTGATTCTTATTATTAACCTATTGTGTTTTATTTTTGATATTCCAAAGGGACCTATCCCCCGAACATATTTTTTTTCCTATCGATATACTATGTATCTATTAAAATAACCGTAAACCAGCAATAAAAACGCCATAATATGCAAAAAAAAAATAAAAAATCCTACTTCTTTTATTCCGTCAATCAAATTTTGATATCCCTATATCTTGAATAAATTATTATATCTTGTTAAATCATAAAATTATACCCAGCTCAGTACTGTTATCGCGTGTGCATAACAAGCTCAAGAATAATTACCTATTATGCCTATTTAATCAATATCCAAACATCTATGCACGAAACGTTCTTCATCACCTGGCAAATTTTCAAATACATGCTATGTTTGAAGCATAACTAAAAAGAGCAACTATCAATGTAACCTACTAAAGATATTGGGTCTAATACCAGGACTGCACTGTTTCCAAGGAAAACGTTGTGCAAAGAGTTTATTTATCCGAGATCATGGTATTTTGTCCTCCAATTGTAGAGACTGGATGATACCAGGAGGGTCTACGGTTCAGAGCTTAATATACACAGTCCAAAATAAATCGATTTACTCACCGTAATAACCATAGTAAAGTAAAAAAAAATTGCTAAGTAGTTTAAAAAAAAAATCCTTAGCTATACTTACGTTAACAATTATACTTTCTAAGCGTCACGAATTGAATACTGCTAGCATATTGATACATCGAACGGAACTAGCAGCCTATACCTGCCTATATACCAATGCACATGTACCTACATACCTATCTATATACTACATACCTATATTATAGAGCGGCCATCTGGCATACTAAGGAGCGAAGGGAGCGAACGGACGGAGTGATGGATGGGATAGAGGCTTAGCTCGCTCCATTACCTGCTCAGGTCCTCGCTCCAGCTCTACTCTATTTCCATAGCCTGTCTTCTCCCTCCCATTATCCAGGTTATGTCCCTCCTCCAGCCTGAGCTATCGCGGCTATAATGCGATGACCTCGTCCTTTTGTGACAGCATTTTTTATCCAATCCTGTTAACACAATCGGGTAAAAAAAAATATTGGATGATATTCTTTAAAAAAATAATAACGAAAAAACAATTAAATCGAAATGGAACCAGGCCAAAGATTCGGTAAAAATTATACAGCTAATAGAAATAAATCTATTTTAAAGTAAGATTTTGGGAGCTTTGTAGTTCCAGTACTAAAAACCCTTGGCTGATAAGTCATTTGCCTTGGGGATCAGCCAGCCTCTATAAAATCCAATTAGAAAACTACCATTCTTCCTATGTGACCCTTTGCTCAGAAACGATTTAGTCCTAACCCTTGGTTTATAGTCCTAAAATTTGGTATGCGTCGGTATACGTGAGACCTATCAGCCCAGGATGCAACTCACAAAGACTTGGCGTAGGTGTGATGACAATACCTTTTGTAGGTGCATCGGGACTAGCATTGTGCTTTTTCGGGATGCCTGATATTCACCAAAAGGTTTGTTCAATAGACAGGCGCCTTCGTGAAAATATATATAGTTCATCTATTTCTTTTTATTTTATTGTTAGATGTAATAATTTTTTTTAATCATTCATTCAATTGAGTAAAAAACCTTTTTTCCAGTTAAAAATTTGTTTCTTTATTTAAAAATACGTTTCGACTTCATTCATTTTCAATTTTCTTTTCTTATAAGTCTATTTTTATTTAATTTAAATATTTTTACTCATAAATTTGTACATTATTAACCTTTTAATAGTTATCAATTTATTAAAAAAAATTTTATATACTTGGAGTTTGTAATGTTCTCCATGGTCATCTTAACATTTATCAATGTTAATGTTAATGTTAAGATGACCATGGAGAACATTACAAACTCCAAGTATATATAAAATTTTTTTTAATTAATTGACAACTATTAAAAGGTTAATAATGTACAAATTTATGAGTAAAAATATTTAAATTAAATAAAAATAGACTTATAAGAAAAGAAAATTGAAAATGACTAAATAAGTCGAAACGTATTTTTAAATAAAGAAAAAAATTTTGGACTGGAAAAAGGTTTTTTACTCACGTGAATGAATGATTCAAAAATATGTACTCCAGTAACATCCAATAGAGAATTAAAATGAAATAATTTTTTTGAGTACTACCCGGGTTCGAGTCCCGGTCCTGGTCATATCTTTTCTTTTCAAATAAAATATTTATATATATATAGTTCATCGTGCGCCTGCTAAAAGCCGTAATCCTTTGATCTAGACCTATTTATGTTCATTATATTAAAGGAATTAGCTTGAGTTGGAGCTATGGGCAGCCTGGCACTGTACTATGGATGCCAAAGATATATGATTAATAAAGAAAAAGTATAATACACATGTAAACCTTACAGAGGATTTTTATAGCATTAATAATGTTTTATATATAATTCATGTATAACAAAAATAACAAAGAAATGAATAAAACATAAATAATATACAAGTGAATAGTATTAAGCATTGTTTTATCAGCGGTAATGTTCTCCAAACATTTTCATGTTTGCTTATCTCTCTTCCAAGTTCATGGAAAACCAGTTAAAGTTCACCTTTCCATTTTCTTTTTTTTATTTTCAGTAATATGGCACTCAAACTACTGAGGTCAAAATAATTATTGGTAAATAGAATTAGTTAGGTAAAAAATTAATCTAAAATATTAAACTTGTTTTTCTTTTATGGGTGTAATTGATTTTAATACAAAACATATACTTTCCAGTTCATATGCTATCAATAGTATAGTATATATGATTTCACATTTTCGTCATTATTATTTAGATCACAAATTAAGACTACGGACAATACAAATATTCATGTAGTAATGATATAATAATATAACTAGTTTGGTTTAATTAAACTTAGGTAAACTTAGTACTCATTATAATTGCAATACAGGTTAGGTTTTATTGCTTATAGACGCACATCTATGGTCATTAGCTTCTTTCTTCTTTTTGTTCAAATGTTTATTTCATTATTTATTTATTCATTTATCAGCCTCTTTCTTCTTCTGATTCAATATTTAGTCCTTTATTATTTTTTGGTTTAACTTTTATTTCCATTTAACTTATAATTATTATATTTTACTGAAAATATTATTTTCTTTAAGAAAGGTTATCACTTTGTCTATATTTGCGGCGTTATTTCCCACGATAGTCGAGGTTTTCCTATCAATCCCCAAGCCATGAAAATATGTTTCATACAGGGGGCAGTCTTCCAAGATGTGGGTGATAGTTAGTTGCACCCTGCAACTTCCGCACTTTGGTGGTGCATCTTTCTCAATCAAATATCCGTGTGTCATCCGCGTGTGGCCGATTCTTAGTCTCGTGATCACTACTTCCTCTCTTCTGTTGCTGCGGCAAGAACTTTCCCACGATTTTATTTCCGCTTTAATATTTTTCAATTTATTATTTTTATCAGTTGCCTCCCACAACTGTATCCATGTCATGAGTGCTTGTGTTTTAGATATTGTGAAATGTCCGATATGGTATAAACATTTGTTATGGTCGGGGATGATGCTGCTTGCTTGGCTGCTCATTGCAATACATTTTATGAGTTGGTCAACTTAGTTTAGAATATGCCTGTCGGATTAATAAATAAGTCTTACTTAAAATTACAATGGGGGGAAACATTAAACATAAACATTTAAAACATTTAACATTAAATAATTATTCTATTTTTGAAACAGTTGATAGCAATTACTTGAGTTACAACTAGTTAGTTTGTTATCAGCTAATCATTATCCATAATTCTACAAAAGACTAATCGTAAATCTAAAGCACTTCTACCTTCTACTGTTCTATCTGTTCTTTTTTTATCATCAACAAGGATTGACTCCGGGTTTGCCCAAGTCTACAATGCAACATATTATTAACAAATTTAAATCCAGTTTTCAGTACAGGTTGCTCACTCACTATTTAAGGTGCTCGCTATGTAAGGTGCTAGATTAAATTAGACGAGTACGAGACAGGTTGTCTTATAAAAACTATTTACGCTCATAACAGTTTTGGATCGACCCTCTGGAATATCCAAATTTAACTTGGGGTATCTATAAATTTGGTTCCCTCAATTAGTTGGCGAAATATGGTTTATATGTTTGTTTATTTAATTTAACGTCACTTTATGCTGCTATAACTAATCAGACGATGCTGTAGCGGGACTCCTAAATTTATACAGGTATAATTGGAATAAGGGCCTTTGACGAATACCTTAGATCGCCCAGGCTCCATAAATCTATTTTTGGTCATGATAATAGTATTAACTTGGTTTTATACATATTCATGAGGTTTGAGAGTATTTTTTTCTTTATTTGTTTTGCCTCGTATTAATTATTAGTTCTTTTTAAAGGCAGTTCGTAGAATGCTTGAATTGCATTGCTGCTCGCCTCAATAAATAAATTCCTCCGTAACTGCTATCCACCCTGTCCTGGACCCAGACAAGTTTATGAGCGAACTAGGACCTAACAGAGATGTGGGATCGGAATTAAAAAACAAAGTGAGGAAAAGTCTAGTAGCGTTTACAGTTTCGGGGGGACAATGGCCCGACCAAGTGATTTATCTGTTATCCCAGTTCTAATTGTGATTGTGGACCTCGCCATTGTAAGCCGGGCCCTTTTGTACTTGAAGGGCCAAAACATTTTTCAATTGTTTACTTTCCTTTGTCCCCAAGGCGGCTAACAATTAGCCATTATACGATTGTCCATCATTTAGAAAGGCCACTCGGCTTTCAGCATTCAGAAACCGCTCTTAATAACGAGAACAAAAAAAAACTCAACATTAACACATTAAATATCAATTAACTTTCACTAATGTTATCCTGTGATTATCTTGTGAATGTCTTTTCGAAAAAAACTAACTATATTTACTTAGCGCTAATAAGCATTATGTTAATAGATGTTTTCTTTCCTTTCAATATAAAATTGATTTTTTACTTTATTTATTTATTTTTTACGGATATTATTTATCTGGCTCATATACCAAGGCGGATAAGGAAAAATATAGAACTCCAGAGTATCAATTAGCAGCCCGCTCATTTTAGTACAATAAAACAGGGAAGGTAGAGATGGCATGTGGTTAAGATGGAGACTTGCGGAGACCCACAGAAGATACTTGATGGAAGACCAGGAGGAAAGCGGAAACAAGGAAGCGAATCGATGACGATTAATTATACATCAGCAGCTATACAACTTAATCCTTCCATCTTAGCAAAGAAATTCCGCTTTTAGTAATTGTATTGGTGATAAAGTATAAACTATCTTTTCAATTAATCGTTAGCTTGTTTGTTTCATGGTTTCTACAGGAGTAAAGCCCTTTAATCATCAACGCCTCAAAAACACAAACTAGAGGATGTAGAATATTTAGACGCAATTCGAGATAATGCTATAATTTAGATACTTCTAAGGGTGCACCTACATTGGATCCGATGCGATAAGATCAGAATTCGGAAGCAAACCAAATGACTGAAATATATCGAGAGTGCCTACATTGGATCCGCTGCGATCCGATCCATTTTTATCCGAGCAATCCGACCGATTTAGTCTCTCGTGGAATCAAAATAGTTTATTTATACGGAAGCGCCTACATTGGATCCGATCCGATACTGTACGATCAGGTAAGATTTTCATATTTCAAAATCACTAGTTTTCAATCCGATAAGCCAGCCGTTACCATGTGTGGCAACCTAATCTTGATTGGCTAAAATGTTTATTAAAAAATATACATTTTAATTTGATAATTAACTATTATATAAATATCCGTCATAAATCAAAATTAAATATTCTCAATTCTCATTAAAATATGTCATTACTAATCTTCATGAACCATTAAATATAGTAGCGAAGGTTATTTTTCCGTTGAATAAAATTAAATCTATCAAAAATGTACATAAAAAATATACCTACATAAAATTTTAATTCGTCAAAGAAAATTGGAAACATTAACTTTTGATAAAATTATCGTCTTAATGTTTAATTTATTTGTTAAACAGTTGGCCACACTGGGAGGTAAAGGCTTTTCTGATTTTTTATAATCGTTTGCAAAGATTAACAACAAAATAGACTGAAAAGAATTGCCCATTGAATTAGTTCGAAAAGAGCCTTGATTGTGTCATCAAAGAAATAAATATTATCACAATCGAGAAAATTAATTCATTATATAAAACACGAATATAAAAAAAACAATAAATTCTATTTTTTTTTTAATTGAAAAACAACTAAATTATTTATTTATAGCCAAACAGCAAGACAAAAATATTCTAATATAGTAATATTACCTCATTGTTATAACATTTGGTTCTTTAAATTTATAAAATTAAGATTATTTATTAATTATTTTTAATATATTTATATTTCACTATAAAATATATAAAATATAAGAAATAAAAGAATAAAATTAATACTATTTTATTCGGAAGGCAGTGACTAGTTTCACTATCAGATTGAAAAGAATAGAATCGTGTCGGATCTGATCCAGTGTAGGCACTCACTGCGTATTTCAGTTATTTGTTTTTTCAGCCCACCATCCTATGTGATAGAATAGGATCGCGTCGCATCGCATCGGATCCAATGTAGGTGCACCCTAAGGCGATATACTTTGAAAAACTGAAGTGCCAACGCAAGTAATGTTTGGTGATTTTGGAAGATAGTCAAATTGTATTCCTCGCTGAAAAGTAATAATTATACCTTTCAAACTTATGGTTATCAGTAAAAATATGTAAGGCCTAGAAGTATTGGCATTTTTTAAATAATATGTGACTGAGTGAGCGAGTCCAGTCTCGGGCTCACTCAAAGCGGGCCAAGGCAACCTCCTCCTTACGGTTGCATGTTGACTATGCTCTAACTGTTATTTTAATATTATTTATAGTCCAGTGTCAACCCCCTGCCTATCAATTAGCCCTGAAGAAGATCGGCAATGTGGGTCGAAATGTTGGCTTACCAATAAAAAGTTATTCCTATATAAGAGAATTTTCTTGGACCTATACCCGGGCCATTTTGTTCCTATTAAGACTCTTTAAATTACTCTTAAGCTTTTTGGAAACTTGGCTTGCTATCTCTCAGAAGTTTCCATTTTAAGAGGTCTATGAATAAGCGACACTCACGGAGAGAATGCTTGATAGCGAGTACCTGCATTAAACCATCGATATCAGTACACGCGCACAAGGAATAGTAATAAAATAGTATAACATGCAGAAAACGCTGCATTTCTTTTCCGAAAATTCGTAATTTTTGTTTCTTTGGCCAGAAAATTCCACTCGTAAAGAAGGGAACCAAGAAGTTCTGATTGTTCCTTTGACAACCCCCTAATCACGTACCAAATCATGTAGTTCATTTTAAAAAATGAAATGTGGCTCACTAGCACTGGAAACAAATGTGAGGTCGGTACACTCTTCTTATGAGCTGGTTGATGATGTGGCATCGTTGCTATTATCTCCTAAAACAATATCTTGCCACTCTAAAGGCGAAGTCGGTACTGCTAAGTATGTATTGGGAGGAACAGGTCTTATAGCAGAAAGAACATTCGAGTATTCGACTTTTTGCTTAGCTATTTTGGAATAAACCTCAGTATTCGTCATACAGAAATAGCAATCATTGAGATGATTGGTGGGTACTCACACAATCTTTGGAACCGCAAAACGCATACTTTTTCTCATCCCTTGCATCCACTGCACCAGTTACACGCTACAGCTTATACATCACACATGGGGGGGGGGCCCAATGCTTATCTCGATCTCCGTTTGAAATACCGAAATATAGAAAATAGGATTTTTTTACATATTCAGAAAATGGCGTTGCTTGTGACAACAAGAAATTCTCCACAAGTTTAACAAAACTGGTCAGGAGAAGTTCTACAACTGCGGCGCGTTTTACTTGACATTTTCGTCGTTCTGAGTTAACTAAACGATTGAGAAAACCTTTCATAACACAATATAATCATTCACAGCAGTATAATATACACATCATATAACCAGTCAGTAGGTTCTGTGACGCGTTATCTTTCGGAACCGTAAACATGCTCAATACTTTATACCTACCCCTAAGAGAAGGTCTACTGTGCGTATTGCCAAATGGAAAGTGATAGGACTTTTGGAATATTTTTAAGGTATTAGCATTTTAAAAATAATAGGCTGAACAGTGTTACAAAAATGGTGTTGGCCCGTGTAATCTGCCCTACAACTACATAAGGAGGCCCAATATTATGATTGTGAGATCAGAAGTGAAGAGTGATGAAAGAAATCTTAAATTAAGCGTGCGTTCAAAGTAGTAATTTACATTCTTATAATCTTAAACGAATCTGAATCTAATTCCAATAGAATATTTTAAAATATGTTACGTATAGGGAGATTCACGTAAGTAGTGCAATCGATGCATTTTTATTGTAGGTTTCATTATACCTAACAATGTACTTTATAATGGAGAATGGAGATAGTTGGTGGTGGGGGTGCAGTCAAGAAAACACCAAATAATTCAAAACATATATTTCATGTGTGCCGACGTTTCGACCTACTTTGTAGGTCATCCTCAGGGCTTCATCTGGAGTGTAGGCTATGCACAGGTTACCGTTCTTCCCACTGGACATAGCCTAGACACCTGTGGTTACCTTACACTCCAGATGAAGCCCTGAAGATGACCTAAAAAGTAGGTCGAAATGTCGGCACACATAAAACATGAGCCTTGACTTATTAAGTCTTTTCTTGACTGCACCTCCCAACTACCTCCATTCTCCATTATATCATCCAGCCAACTATTTTCCTCTCTAAAATGTACTTTATAGTTCTCTTACACATGGAGATACTAATATTTTTTTCTTAACGTGTCTTGTTTTAAAAAATGATTTTTTAGCCTATTCCGATAAAGTTGGATAAAAAAAAAATAATTTCTCCATCGGACATAAGAAAATTTATCTCCAATATCTGTACGGAGAGGACTCCCAGTTCTTGTTGACAGTAGCGGCTAATTGATGATGATATCGCGACGGCTCCTGCCTTTGACGACTAACATTATCAAATTGAGGACACCGGAGGAAAGAAACAGAAAGGACTGCTGCAAGACGGATTGAGATAAACTGCTTCAGAAAAACCAGGCCTACCTCTACAGCCTTTCATTTCTGCCGGGTCTGTATCTTAGCGGTCCACTGCGTCTTCAGGTCTAAGTAGAAAACCTAAGAGTATAATTCTTAAAAAAAAAATGATCGATGGTTTATAAGCTGTCATAATATATATTATTTAAAAAATGTATATTCAATTAAATTAAAACAAATAATTACAATTAATATAAATTTTAGACCGATAGAGCACACCACTTTTGTTTAATATCTGATCGGGTTTGGAACATGTTCACATACTAAGAAAATTAGCCAACATCGAAGACTATTTTTACTTTTCTCACTGCTTATTGGACTTTCGAAAAAAAAAAAATAGACATAATTTTACACAGCCATATACTTAAAATATATTACAGAAATATAAAACAGCAAAACATATTCGCAATAATCTTTGCACATTTAGTACAAGAAGCTTACGTTACTTACGAACTATCAATGCAAACTGTTAAATAACACAAAATTTCATGGAAAAATACAAATATACCAAAACTCATTCATTGTAGTTAGGTGCGAGATATCCTCAATTCACGTTTCCATCACGTTTCGCATGTTCTTATATGATTTTATCTTATTCACTGATTCTCTTTAGCACGACAGGGAAGTGAGAAAGTACTTTGCGTTAAAATAAAATTCATACTAAAGTTAGGCCAAGTAATTTTTGTTATCAAAAAACCAGTGTTAATATACCATTAGAAAATATTAAATTGTTATTAGAGAGATGGGTAGGCATCAGATACAAAATAAAATTCCGATACATAAGAAATGCTGGTAAGAATTTTAGAAATTGTTTTTTTTTGAACACGTCAAAAATCAATCACTTCTTCATTTATATTTTGTAAAGGCAATTGTATTTAATTTCAATGAAAATTTGGTGCTTAAATAGGTTACAATTTAATGAATGAAAAAGTTAAACCATTAATAGAAGACGAATTGTTATCGCTGCTTTGTAAACTTGTAAGAAAATTTTGAATTTGAAAACCGTTGATTCATTAAATTAACCCCCATACTGTACAATACCATTTCACCTGTGTATTTTTATTTAACCTTTGTCTGGATATTATTTAATTAATTAAATTAGATTAAATACGCCGGTCAAAAGGATGATACAGTTACGCTCCACATTACGGTCTTGCGGGTATTGTATCTTCTACCGTTAAGGCGCAGCATCGCAGAGAATAATAAATTGGGATTGTTTAATAATAATATAGTTCTATTTTTACCAGTTTATGTTAAACCGGGTTTCTAGGAAAAATAAAATAAATTATCGATCCGTTTGACATTTTCAAAAATTGTGTGTATACACGCAGACAGAAGTATTAGACTTATAGTCCGAGAATAATGTATCGCTTGGAACAAACTTCTTATTTACACAATTAGAGGGACAAAAAAGACCTAAGAAGGCATTAAGATTATTTCTAAAGGATATTCGATGTCCTTATTGTTCGAACGAAAATTGTGTTAACCTTTATTTTTTCGTCAATATCGAAAAATCTTAGAACACGTTTTTAGGATCATATATCATATATATATATATATAGGATATAGGATCATATATATATATATATATATATATATATATATATATATTTTAAATTTATTTATTGATATTTACAACTGTATTACAATTATACAACAAGTAAATACAATGCATGTTACGTAATGACATGAGAATGACAAGTAGAGAAACTACCCACTGGTAGTACTCAAATATATCATATATATCAATCGTCTTTTATAAAACAGTTTTAATTTAGAGATGATACTTAAAATCGCCTTAATGTTGCTGTACTTTTAAAAATATGTTACATTTTCTCTGGCAGTATGATCATTTATTTTATAAATGATTACTTTGGAAGGGTCCATTTATTCATTAACTCCTCTCCTCAAAACCACTGCCATCATACAACTAAGAAAAAATATTAAAATCAAATGTATAGTTGACCAAGGAAAGGATGGGAGCCGATCTGTAGCACATTACAGAAGCATTACTTTACAGAAAAATATTTGGTGTATATTAGATTACTATTACTTCGAGGAAGGCTAAGCGTTTCCTACACAATCAACAAACACTTCGTTTTTTTTAAATTTATTAATAGAGGTTCGCCGATTTCAAATGTCATTCGTTCAATAAATGAGTGGACACAAAATATTTACGAAAGGGAAACGCCTTTTTCATGGAAACTAACCAAGAAAATAATGAAATGGCTCCCAAAACGTAATTTGGTCAGTTTCGGGTCCTAGCGGGAGCGGGGCCTGCGGTCCTATCCCATTACAGCCGCACCTGAACGAAACCACAACCTCTCAGCCTTGTTCCATCTCACTTTTATTTAAATACCATTTACCTCGCTTCCCTAGCTTTGTATATATGTTAATAAATTTTACATGTACGGGTGCTGCTAATTATTTATATAAACACCAAGAAGAAGAATCATATTTAATCAAAGTAATGATGAATATAATATATATATCTGCAGCTATAGAGTAAATTAATAGAGAGGTTAAGCTGAATTTTCTCCAAAATTAGCTCCTTATACTTAAGGTATCGGATTATTTGCTTAGTGCTGACATACTGACTTGAATTATAGTTATGGCTTATTTTACAACTCCATTTCAATCCAAAAACTATGAATGAAATCCGACTTAAACAGTTATTCATCTGGACTCCAGATGGTTTTGTTTGTCTCCTACGTTTAGTTAGTCTTATATAGTTGTGACGGGAGTTTGATGTAAGTGAAGGTTACTAACAGCTGAATGGAACAAAGAGGTATGTGTGAAAGAGATTTGCCATTATTGTATTCAAAAGCTTCTTTATTTATTTTTTTGGTTCCTTATTGTACAGTTTTTATTTTATTTCAATGGACTGAGAGCAGAGTTGTTGTGTAATTATTTCTTTTCCCTAGTATGACTTGTTTTACTGTGATTTTGACCTAGTATATGACTATCTACTGAATTCCCTTATCTGATGAAGCTTCAATTATTTACAATAACCTAGTATCTAAGTAGTAAAACATTTATGGGACTTTTCCACAGTAGTTGAAACTTGAAATCTTAATCTTGAATAATGATATTTGACCATGTACTTATATGTGAAAGAAAATTGTAGAGGGCACTTTCTCTTTTTCCATGGTAAGAAAGCCATTTTCTTCAACATAAAATCTTAATGTTTTAGATTCTGCATCTATCTTCATTTGCTTTTAAAATTTTATATATATTTTAAATCAGCATTATCTGATGAAAAATCCTCAGACAGCCAAGGAAAGGAGGGCAGAGAATGGAGAATCGGGCATAATTTTGACCTGTACTTACAATTTATAGAAATAAACTTGTTGCTGGGCATACATCCAGGATGGTCTAAAGTGAGATGAAACGAAAACTCCTAAATTGCTACGCTTGGATGGCTGGAGTCAAGATGAAAAGTCCAAGTCGACAAGGATGTGGCAGGTATGTGTGCTTAATTTGAAGGAAAAGGGACAAGACAGGGGATTGTGAAAGAATAACTTACAAGAAGTGGGCTTTAGTGTCGAAGGAATAAGAAGAAATACATTTAGTAATAAAAATGAAATTACTAGTCAAAAACATAATGGTTCTACCTCACTTATATATATTAGGCGTTGAGATGCAAAAGGGGGTAAATCCAAATTGGAAAATTTTTCAAGAAGCACAAACACATGCATAATTCAGGTTATTATGAAATGAATATTTATTTGATATATTTTGTTTTAGAAAATTTGGCTTTGGCATGTTTAGAATGGTGAACCACATACCACCGTATAGAGGACGCTACATTCGTGAAAAACATTTAAAAAATTAAAAATGATTAAATATGGATTCATCCCTTTTTGCATCTCCACGCCTCATATAACTTTGTACAAAGTCAGCATCGACTATGATGAAGATTTTTTAAAATAATTTATTCAATGAAATTTACAATTGTATTGTACTAATACAACAAGTAAATAGAATGAATGGTACATATTGGTATGAGTAGAGACAAGTAGAGAAACTAACCAGTGGTAGTACTCAAACAAAAATGCAACTTAAAAGTTCACGAGGCCATCTTCTTCTCAAACTCCTCGGAGGATTATCAGGAAGTGAAGAGGTTACTAGGTTTGAAACTAGCGAGTTTGATTGAGAATGAATTTTGTCTTGAAAAAATTGTTATCAGATTCATAAATCATCAGCTGCTAGTTTATAGTTAATAGTTTATATTCTGTTTAAATAATTATTTACATCTCTCATGAAGACTGTGATAATGAGCAATGAGTATTGTGATATGACGCAAAAATATGTAAACGGAAAATAGCATTCCTTTCCGGATATTATTGCCAGCACCGTTATACAATGTGCAGTGAACTATAATATTTAAATAGTTCAAAGAGAAATTATATTTACAGGTGAAAATAAATATAGTCCAACTTTCCTTGTCTGGTTTAATAAAAAAAATAAAAATTGTGACTAATGTAACTCCTAGCTTCCATATTTAACTTTGCCTCCTATTTTACTTTGTTTTCGACTTCTATTAAATCTTTTTCCATGGTCTTTTATTAGGATGTTCTTTGAAAGAAAATGGCACTATAATATATATTTATTCCTTTTGTTAAACTTAAAATCTCACTTAAGCGGACAGCAAGTAAATAGAAATACATGACTCCTTCGAAAGACTGATAGTTAAAATTAATGTTGCGTTCCTGTAAATCTATGTAATATTAAAATTTGTTGTTTTTATGTTAAATAATCACCAATATATTTATAGGACGGTTTCTAATCCAATTATATTGAGAAGGAAATGTTTTTGAATCAACCACCAGGTTTTTACTAGCGATTGAGGATGCCCACTGGATAGTGTATGGGTTAGCCACGAGCGTAATTTTAAATCCCACAGGGTAAATTTATTGCTAGGTTAAATAATTTAGCTGCCACTGGATTTGAAGTATGGATCTAGAGCTCAGTAGCTCGTCAACAAATATTTAAATTGAAATAACATAAGTAGTTCTTCATTTAGAGAAATAGTATTCTTTCTAAAAAATACAATGATTTGTAGCAAGTGTCGGTCATATTTCAATGATGTTTTTTTGGCTGTCACTGAAAAATTGATGTTGCTACCGACAAAAACTCGGTTTTTAACAATAAATTTGAAATATGAAGCTTATCTGCTTGAAATTAGTCGTACACTAATTCTACTCATCTAGAATGAGTTACTTAAATTTAGGGAAAACTTCAGGTGATTTATATTCTATACATACAGATGTTCTCTCAAAAACGTTGTAATTTATATTTTGCTAACATTTTTTTTTATTTGAGAATACCTATTATAGTAATAAAAGGGTTAGTGAATTAGAAGCCTCGATGCCGACATCATTGCTTCTAAGCTTCCATGCCCGGATCGCTACCAAAATTACTAGCATATAGAACTTAAAACATTAGTCTCACATAAGCCTCAATCAAACCCTCAAGTGTTTATCAGTCACCTCAAAGAAATAGAAGAGAATCGAATTTATCAGATATAATTTTTTGGGTAACTTGTCCCTTCCAGTTGTGTCATTTAACTGTTTATTCGTTTCATTTTTAATATCTTCCAAAAATACAAGTTATCATGAGCTTTAGTATGGATAAGATAATGCAATTACGGGAAACCTGTATACTCCGGTAATTATTTTATCTAGAAATGATTTTTTTAAGAAACACATCTATATTTCGAAATGTTATTTGAAACTTTAATTTCGTGGTGAATTAATTATCAAAATCTAATTACATTCTATTTTTCATACTAAAGCTCACGGTTACTTATATTTTTAGAAAGTATTAAAAATGAAACAAATAAACAGCTACACTTGTTTTAATTTAACACCAAAGCGATAGGCTACCGAAAAAATTATATACGATAAATCTGGTAAGCACCAAAGCGACTGGTAAACCCTTTAGGGGTAGGCCGAGGCATAGGTGAGATTGTTGTATTAAGGTTGATCTGGCAGGTTTGGGTTTTGGTAGTAATCCGAGCATGGAAGTTTGGAAGCAATGATGAATTGTTAGCATCGTACCTTCGAGTCCACTTACCCTATTATTATTGTAGGTATGCTGAAATAAAAAAAAAATAGCAAAATATAAAGTATAACTTTTTTGAGAGGACATCTGTATGTATAGAATAAAAATCACCTGAAGTCATCACTAAATTGAAAAGCAAATAACCTATATAATTTATTTTTCTAATAATTGTCATAATTAAAAAAAAATATTTTGAAGAGAAAAGAATTTTCCAGGGCCGGGATTCGAACCCGGGTTACCCAAGTCTCCGTCGTAGTGCTCTCTAACCAATTGAGCTATCCTGGTTCCTAACAAGGCCAGACAAATCCATTCTCTTCACCGATCCCCATCGCAATTTTGCGATGTATACACGGGGAAGAATGCTCATTGAACATCACTTCAATAAGAATCTTGTTGATTTACGTCAATGTTTTATTTATAATTTATTTTTTTATTAATTGATATAATTAAAAAAAAAGATTATTTTAACGAGAAAAGAATTGTCCACGGCCGGAATATAACCTTTATATTTGAAACTGATTTTTCAAAAGCGAATTTTTACCGACAGCAACGGACTTTTTCAGAAACAACCAGAAAAATATTGTTGAAATGTGAACGACACTTGAATTATTGTATTTTTCCCGACAACCTGCGGAACAGATACCATTTTTTGGTGTATACATTGAAAGATAGTAGTAGCTAAAAGTTTTCTGTTTAAATAATAATAATTAATACATTATTTATCTTCGGGTTGTCGTAACCATGCCATGTACCTAATATAGTGAATGAAATGCCATCTATAATTGTTAATTTTATATAAGATTAATATTACAGGTGTTTAAATACTGTTGAGATTTCTGAATTCTTAGGGCCAAGTAAGATCTCAAACGAGACGCCAACTCTGAGGCCATTACAAAGATGGCACGCCTCCATTCCTATTATTAAAGCGTTTCATTCGGGAAAGGAACGAAGAAGGAGGGGAGATGGAAAAGAGAAAGAGTTTTCAATATTTTCCTCCTTTAAAACTCTTTTAATAAAATGGAGAAAATTCCTCATAAATCGGCCTGAATTCATAACTCGGCCCGGGCCATAAAGGAAAGATATATTTCACTCGAGGCCATATCTCCAAAGGATTTAATCAGAAGAAAAAAATATATTAATTCTCATTTGTTAAAAATGCTCGCAGGGCCCCCGATGACAAAGCATTTTAACTTCTTTATTATCCTGACCATGCAATGCCGGGTCGACTCCACTAGAGTTCCTTTCGGGACCTCGGATGATTACTAGAAGAAATATTACATTGGGATAAACTTTTTCTTAATGAAAGACAGAAGAATCAGGTTTTATTCGAAGCCATTCCTTAGGCATCGTAGCTTTTTAGTTTATACAAACAGAACTGCCAACAGTTTTAAAATTAGATCTCCTTCTTGTTGTATATTATAACTTTGTTTGTTAGTTATAGGTTATTTTTCCGGTGTCTTAGGAGTGAGAGTCCGTGAATCAATTTTTTCTTCAAATTATTTACATGTGGTTTCCAAGTCAGTCTTCTGTCCATTGTAAGTCCAAGGATTTTGTTTGTGTTTGTCTGGGCAATGGTGTATTGTAAAGTGTTGGAGTAGGGCAGTCTGAATGTCTAGGTGTAAATGTTATTTGGTTCGATTTATGTATGATGATTTTTATACGCAACTTATCGAGCCAATTTTCTAAAGAATTTAAGTGCGTCGGTAGGTTCTGAGAAGCTATGTTTGGGTAGGTACTGGTCGAAAGTATGACAGTATCGTCCGCATATGTATCAAGTAGTGTTTCTGGCGTTTGTGGGATATCGTATTTGTAGGTTATACAGATTACAGAACTGGAATACTGCCCTGCGGCACTCCTGAATTAATTCGGCAATATTCGGAATATTTACCATCCTGATTAACAAATAAAGAACCCGTCCTCCTGGTAGAATTTTATGATTAGATAATATGCCTACGGTAGAACTAATCTTAGTTTGTACAGGAGACGTTCGTGCCAAACTTTATCGAAAGCTTATTTAGTTTGGTTTAGTAGTTGTTTGTCAATAGGATATCGAGATATTTTCCATTGGTTCATTGCACGTCGCTTTTCATTAATACGAGGCCTTATATGAGGTGGTAAATAATGCTTATGTCTGAATGAAGTTGGTAGGTCTTAGCAACGTGAGGTTTGGTGATACCTTCAAGCTTTCTGTTCTCCTTCAAGCAGATCTCCATGGCCTTGATTGATGGTAGCTATTATAACAATTAAAAGTGGTATGCAATACCTATAATATGATATTTATTAGCATCCATTATGAAATTACTGTTACTATATGCACAGTAAGAGGTCAGCTATTACTATGCTCGATAAACTTTAATTCATAAATCTATGTTATTATTTACTCACTATTTGCTTTTGTTTTATAATGCTATTTTAAATAATTAGTGAACATTTTACATGTTTTTCTTTGTTCTTTTTACTAAATTGCTTTTATAAAAACTAAGTAATTTCTTGACTTATCAATATTACTAAACCCATTCAAAAACTTAAATTAATCAGAAAGCAACGCATTACTAAAGTGCTTTTTTCCACGCGCGGGCAGAACCTTTTTACTACTGCACTAAAGAAAAGGAAAGTGGGTACCGGCCTCTTTCTATTGCTGCTGAAAGTAGTGCGTCATTGAGGACCGCCTGTTGTTCCGATGAGGGTTGTAACTCCTTCAAATGTTCCTCCACTTCTTGTCTTTATTCCTCTCCTTCTACTGCTACTTCTACAACTACTAAAACTACTTCGGCAAAGTAAGAAATTATTACTTACATCAAACGTCTACCCTGGTCCATAAATAAATTAATTATAGTGGTGTTGTTAGTTCGGTTTAATTTTTTTTTTAAAATCCCATGTAAGTTATGAATAATACTAGTAACTGAAATATGAAAAAAAAGACAAACTTTAAACTTTCATTAAATATTCATCTTAGTAAAAAGATATATTTGCAGATAAATACCTACTTTTTTACTTGATATACATTTTTAACTATTCAATTGTTTACTTCAGTCCGGATTATAATTCATAAAATCGGTTGAAATGCACAAATAGACTCTGTAGGATCTGCAGACCCTCCAGGGCTTCACCCAGGCTATAAAATGTGTACCCTTTTTACGTATAGTTCATTCTTTACAGAGGGTGAGGGATTGACTGCTGAATCACCTCCCTGCAACTTCTTGTTGCTCGGAATCAGTACAATGACTGTTAGGCACTAAACCCGAGAACTTTTGGTTGTTGTCGTACAGATCTTCTGTATTTTTTTTCCAAAACTCGAGCTGATTAATTATCAAATTAACATAGGAGAAAAATAATCATAACCTAAAATAAATGGACATTTTAATTGAAAAATTCCAGTTAAAACCTGGGTAACAGGTGGTGTAGGTGAAGAGCGTTCATCGTGGAACCAGTTTTAAAGTATTTTTTTTTTTTTATTATTTTATTGAGTTGTACAACTGTAATACATACATCTAGTACAATTGCTATGAGAGTAAATAATACATGATAGGACATGTAGAGATACTACCCACTGGCAGCACTCTAATATTTTTAAAGTATAATTTAGAAACTGTCATTTTTAAACATATATTATATATATGCATATTTAAATACATTGTATAACAAGTCTTAAACTGTCTAAATATGTATATATAATTTTTTAAGTTTACACATCTGTCTAATACAAAACCTGTTTAATGGAGTTATATTTTTTAGATAATGAATGATACAGAAATAATATTTCAGACATAATATGAGAAAAAATACAGCAATATCTCTTCAATAAATATATTACAGCGAAAAATCACATTAACTTTCAGACTAAATATTAATGTTTTCAGATGACATAGCTGATGGTCATTCTTACATGAGCATTATTATTATGTGTCATTTTTTTATGATATCGACCATAAAATGCAGTAGGAAAACATCAATTGTACAATGCAAAATCCATAAAGTTTAAAATTGTATACAGTATATATAAAACAATGCAAATTTAGTCGTTCACGTTTATTTTAAAATACACATAAAATGTAAGCCTATCTAACATTGTGTTCAATGTAAATCTCCCTGAATCGCAATAACGGGTAGCATTTAGTTACATGAAAATCTAATTAATACTTCAGTCCAGATTGTATCATTTAAATAAAAACATTATTTGTTTTTTTATTGCTTTTTAATAAGTTATTCTTTGTTTTTATATTCCCTCATTATTGCATATACAATAAAGTCAAATAATTGAGTTGACTACACTTACAATAAATTTAAATATGTATTTAAAAATATAGGTACTAGACTGAATATATAAGAAACTATTCGCCGTTTTAGAATAATTCAACACTTATTAGAAGCTCCTATTAATTATAATAGACTCATATATATGACTATTATATGATATATTTGAACTTACGCAGTAGAGCTTTGACGTTCCCCTAAGCAACAAAATTCCTCTCGTACCCAAAATCCTCAATGTTCCTCACTTTGTTAGGAATAAAATAATACTTAGTGGAATTCTTAAGGGCCCTGAGGCGGACCCGATTCTAGATACTAGACGGAAGAAACGTGCCAGCATGGGACTGATTCGGAAGGAACGCGTTTCCTCCACGTACGCCTTATAGAAAGTAGGAGTAGACTACAACGGCCCTAAGTGATTTATCTTTAAAGATCTATTAGTGAGATCTTGCCGAATGCGGCAAACAATATTTCAAACAAAACTGTACAATATCAGAGAGAATACAAATGGGGGAGGCCCCGTCTCAATTTATATAAGAGCCCCCCCCTAGAGTCAATCTGCGATTCAGGAACTAGTCGGGAATAAATTTCTCTGTGTCAGAGCCATATCCGATAAGCCCATCTCCCCATAAGATACAATGTGAGTCGAGGAAATTCGTTAGATGTATTCGTTCAATAACTTGAAAACTATGCGATATACATCGGAAAATACTGAGGTCCTGCACGGCCAATCTAATGATTGGGATAATTATCATTTAGCCATTGTCGTGTACCTATTCCAAAAATGTGTCTGCATTGATTTTTCCGTTTAGGGTGACATTAAACAAAAAGTGCATGCAAGGCCGATCAATGAATCTTAATTCTTTATGAAGAAGAATTGAATCTTGTGAAACAATAACACAGATCAAGTGCCTAGTGGTTAGCATACCAACCTACTGATCCCAAGATCGAAACCCGGCAGGTGGTTGCCTGAGCCTGTACGATGCTAGGTAGTCATTAGAAATCCCTATGCTAATTAAACTTGGAAAGGCAAAATTCAGAGCTCCCACTGTAGCATCGTCCAATTACGCATGGCTACATAAAGTGACATTATATAAATAAACAAACAAAATAATTCATAACAATGAAATTGTTTCTTCTTGTCGTCCATATTAAAATTTTCTTCTTCTTTCTACTTAACTCTAAAACACGATTTTAAATAGCTTAAAGCTCCTCAAGGTAGTATCCTTGGCCCAATCCTTTATACAGTTTATACAGCTAACATCCCAACTCATCCTAATACTATCCTTACCACGTATGCTGATGATACATGTGCATTATCAGTCAACACCAATCCAGTTATTGCATCCCAAAGCCTCCAATCCCATATCACTGATCTTGAAGAATGGTGCCAAAACTGGAGAATTGAAATAAATTCTCAAAAATCGCATCAAATCACTTTTACCTTACGTCGTAAACCAATGACTTCCCGCCCTTCAGTATCCTTTAATAATATCCCTCTGGTGCCTGTAGAACAGATCCGATACTTAGGGTTGCACCTTGACAAACGATTAACCTGGAATCCTCATATAAGACTGAAAACACATGAAACCGCTCGACGTTTCAGGCTACTTCAATACTTACTAGACAAACGCTCTAAGCTCCCAATTAACTACAAAAGACTCATCTACATGACCATCATACGACCTATTTGGACTTACGGAGTAGAGCTATGGGGCTCCACTAAGCCATCGAATTCCTCTCGTATCCAATCCCTACAATCCAAAAACCTTCATAAAATCCTCAATGCTCCTTATTTAGTTAAGAATAAAGTCATCCATAACGACCTTAATGTCCCTTTTGTTGCTTATTTGCCCCGAACCCGGTATCTATCCTTTCATAGCAAACTTCGTTCCCACTCAAACCCTCTAGTTTCAAACCTAGCTTCCTCTTTGATTCCCGATAATCCTCCGAGACGTCTGAAAAGAAGATGGCCACGTGACCTTCTTATTTGAACTTTGATTTGAGTACTACCAGTGGGTAGTTTCTCTACTTGTCATTCTCATTTCATTATGTAACACGCATTCTATTTACTTGTTGTATAATTGTAATGCAGTTGTAAATATCAATAAATAATTTTTTTTTAAAATAGCTTAAAGCAATAAAAAATAAGAAAAGCCCCAATCGTAAATAATCTTTGTAGGTAAATGTACTTCATTTAAACACTAGACGATTACTTGAAACCTACTTAAGTTTCTATTTTAAATTCTAAACAAAAAAAATCTGCCAAAATATGTTTAGAAAAATCATGATACTGATTTTTTCTTTTCTTTATTTTAATGAGAACAACAAACGAAAAAGTAAATTGATTTAATATAAGTGAAATAATAACTCCTTGGAATTGAATAAAATATCCCCCGCGCTGGTGAGAATTGTTAGATAGGAACGGACTCTGCAATTTATTATACAAAGGTGGTAGTACATCAGCTTAGAGGGGAATGCATTAGTCTTATTGGAATGGCGACTTGTTATAATTTAAAAGCGTTATGCATTTCAGAAGCTAAGTCAACAAAGTAAGATATTGCTTATTCCTGCTATTTATCTTCTCTTCAAAAATTTAACGGCCTGCTTCATTACTCCTGATAATATTTATATAATAACTTTATTTCCTGAAGGTTCCTCAGCAATTTCACTTTATTTACAAGTATATTGATTGGGAGCTGGATTAGGTTCGAAATTGACCGTTTCTTCGAATTCACGGTTTCCGAAATACTTTAAATATTATAATCCTATTTATTGCTTCCCGAAAATTGTGGTTTATTTAACGTAACTTTATGCTGTTCTGGCTGATCGGACGATGCTACAATAAGAGCTCTAAATTTCGGCTATCCAAGTTTAATTAGGATAGGAATTTCTAATGAATACCTAGCATCGTACAGGCACAGGACCCCCGTTTAGCGTCCTTTCCACAGTACGACATAACCAAGAATTTTTTACTCACTTTAAAAAAATCCTAGGACCACCTGCAGGGCTACGGACCCACGACCATGAAATTAGAAGATTGTTATGCAAGCCATCAGACCACAGGTTGCCTCGTCAATACATAATAATCATTTAGAGCATTCTCAAAGCTTGCTTAATATCATTCGACTTCTTCAAAAAAATCCTCAGTTCAGTTATTTTTTCAGAGAAGAAAAATGACAGTCTCCTTGACCAGCGAACTGCACGGCGTTGTATTGAAAAATTAGTTAAGGAGGTACGACGTTGGAAAGGAACAAGGGCTCCGGGTGACCATCAAAATATCCGCAAGTACTCGCGAACTCTCCAGGGAGTGTGGTGTGTCGAAAGATATTGTTAGTCCTCATCTACGATCTATTGAGAAGGTGAAAATGTGCTGCAGAATGGTCCTCGCACTGGTCCTCGTCCTCACACTTCCCGCCGAACCAAAGAAAATTTTAAAGAACTTCATGTGTTGGAACTCCTTCCTCGTCCAAAGTTTAGTCCAGACCTCGCACTATCAGATAACTACTTGTTTCGATCTATGGTCCATTTTCTTCAAAGAAAAAATTGAGAATTTTGCGAGATGCTATCAGTGTGGGATCCAGCAATTGGCTAGCAAATCTCTAATGGCGTTAGATAAAAATGGACTATTCTTTGAGTATTAATTGTGTATTATATCAAAGAAATAATAATAAAAATATTTGGTTGAAAAAAGGTATTTTTTTATACACCATATTACGTGTATAACAAAAACCGTTAGGATGATTAAATATTTCATTTATTTTTGAAGAATAGTAGGAAAATCAGTGCATAACAGAAAAAAAACATCAGATTTCCAAAAGGAGGTCCAAGCTAGACTTTTGAACATTAATAATACCTTTATGGCTTTAAATATTTCAAGTTTAACCCTTTTCACTGAATCTTTTTAGATATTCGTATAATTCTGATTAGACTGCTTGAAACGAGAATAAGTAGGTTAGTTATATTCGCATGATACGATTAAGAAACAGTTGAAAAGATATAAATCAATAACTACATTTTAAAAAAAAATACTATAAAAAGAAACAAATGCCGAATATTTAAAAGATCAAACACAAAGGACCCTTAATGTGCGAACCAACAGTTTTATTTAAAAGACAATATTGACAGAATTAGGAAGGAGGGGAAAAATGTTGATTCTTTTAATTGAAAGGGAAAAAAGCGTGAAAGGAGGCTGTAGCGTCCATTATTTAAATAAACAAGCGAGTAACATCTGTAATGGAGTGAGTCATTTAATTTAATTGGAAGTCTCGTGCATGACTTGCGAGCCAATAGGATTCTAGTGGGCGTGGCCTAGGCTGAGTCAGTAGTCATCAAACATCGCTCATCCTTGTTTGAGTTTGGGCTTACTTTCGACAATTGCTAGGCTTAATGACACGTCATAAAGCTCATTGCCTTGTATGTACTTTAGAATAGAATAGAATAGAAAAATAATTTTATTCTGGGACCAGTTCCCTTAAGAATAACAATATTATACAGAAATTAATAGAAATATTTCTGGCCAAACGGCTACATTATTGGAATAATACAATTAAATATGAACTAAAACATATGTTCCCATAGCGAAAGAAAAAAAAATATATACCCACATAACACAAAAAAAATAATAAAAAAATTACAATAAATAGAAATCGGCTAATAGAAAAAATAGATAAGAGCATCTACTCTACTAATACTACTTTATATTTTTTATTATTCATTACAGTTAACTGCTTAATTTGGTATCAGTTCCACAGGGTGTCTCTTCAAGTTGAGTCACAAGAAGTTTTAACTGTTCATTCGTTATATACTCAAAAATACTATTTGGTATTATAGAGGTTTTTGGGCATAGTAATAAACGACTAGATAAGAATTTTATAAGTATACGAGAAACCAGTAAATATCTGAGGGGTATACCAAGGCGTAGATGAGAGGATTCCGTGGGTAATCTGATGCGTTAGGCTTTGGAAACAGGGATTGATTTTTTTGGCATCGAACTTGTTGCGGAAATCTTACTCCTAGATGGTAAAGGTTATGCTGGAAATCAACTTACAGTATTTAAATTCTATTCCTCCCTAATTATTATGAATTAAAAACTCTAACATTTCATATCTCACAAGTCAAAATAATAAATCCGGTTGGCCAATAATATGTTTATAATGATACTTTGAATAGGTGTAAATTTAGTATATACTATTTTAAATATCTTGTTTTTGTAACTGGAGTGCATCTTTATTAGTCAATCATCACGTGAGTAATTAAAAACCTTTTCCAGTCATTATTATTTTTCTTTATTCTAAAAAACGTTTCGACAATTTCATGTCATTTTCAATTTACATCATTTCTTTTAAATCCTTCAACACTATTTAATTTTAAAAATACTCTCTAAAAAAATTTTTTTAAATTTAATTTTATACATTTTCAACCTTTTTGGTTAATTGTCATATAATTTAAAAATAAAATAAAGCTTAGAGTTACAGTGTACTCCATGGTCAATTTAATAATTTTTGTAATTTAGAATAAAGAAAAATAATAATGACTGGAAAAGGTTTTTAATTACTCACGTGATGATTGACTAATTTAGTATATACTTAAGAGTAATAGTTGGACTGTTATGTCTTTCTTCTAACTGCTATGAATAACACTAATATATATACATATATATATATATATATATATATATATATATATATATATATATATATATATAGAGAGAGAGAGAGAGAGAGAGAGAGAGTTTGTATGCTAGCTGATGCTTAAGGGCGACCAGTTACTAATGTCAGCCAGTTCACAGTAATAAGTAATTATAATAGGCTCAATGAAACTCATTAACAAAATTTAGGCTCAGGAGAAGAGTACTTGCTAATTGGCCTACTTCAGTTTCCTTCAGTCTTCTTCAGGGCTCCTTACTAATCCTCCATATTCTTATTAAGAGGCTTAGGCAGTTAGGGAAGTAGGTTTTGGGGGTTAATACCTGGACGGGAATCGACCCTGCACACCAAACTGCCCACCACTTCTCCTGTAGTATAACAATTGGCACCCAATTACCTTAGTGTACAAGTAATAGTTATCAGGAAAGGTGTGTTTATCTTGAAGCTGCTAGGATTAAATCAAGTCCCAGCGAATTATTAACACTCTATTTATGCTATATATATATATATATATATATATATATATATATATATATATATATATATATATATATATATTTATATATATATATATATATTTATATATATATATATATATATATACATGGGAATTAATATGATACGCCATACGGTTCTAATATTTACATTTATCATTGAAAGGGTCCAATTTTAACAGGTTCCAATGCATCTCAATACCGAACGGATGATCTACCAAATATTATAATGCCATTATAATATTCTTACTGAAAATCTCATTTAATAATTTCCTTGGCAACAGTTTGTGAAGCTTTAAATGCTATTGCTTTTCGAATTGTATGTGTTTCATTGAGGTTCAGCGTCCCTAAATGGTAAAAAAAATTGTTGGTGTGCAAAAAACAAAAATGAAAACTAGTTTTGATGGTTTTCGGCCAGTGTGATGAAAATACTACGCTTATTTCAGATAAAAATACTTTGTAATTGAGAAATTTAAAAATCAATATTTATCAAATCAACTTAGAGAACTAATACTTACTCTTTTTATTTCAAAACTAAAATAAGGCCTTTAGGCCTTACTAAAAAATAAATAAAAAATATCTAACTATTAGTGCCTGACTAGGGTCACAATAGTCAGTTGACAATTCAAGCTAGAACGAACACTTTAGTTTCCAGAAGTTGTATATATTATTTTGTCTTGAATTTATAATGAGTAAATATACTTGAACACTTATGTGATTCCGGTTCAAATTAGGAAATACCATTGGCTAAAATTGAATTTCGTATATAATTAAAATATTATGATTATTAAGTTCGCGAAGGGTATTGGGTTTAAGAAAGATATATATATATATATATATATATATATATATATATATATATATATATATATATATATATATTCAGTCGCTTTTTCCTTCCTTAAGGTATACACTTTAAAGAGGCTGGATGAACCCGTAAGGCCCCAGGTCCCATCAAACAATTCAAAATGAACAAATAATTTACCAGTTGGTCTCGAATCTGGGAACAAGTGATCAGTGAGTCATGAATGTGATTTCTTTATATATATATTTGAAAAAAAATTGTCATTTTAAAAAAAAATGATTAAAAATACCTCATTCCAAAAAAAAAAAAAGCAATTGGAAATAACAAAACAGGAAAATGAGTGAGGAATTTCCTTGAACATGAATATTGACATGTTTTCATCCCAATTCTTTGTGAAGACAAAAGTAATAAAGGCTTTCTATTTGATGAATCAAAACGCTCCTGCCGGTTTCATACAAGAGTGAAATTGATCCATTTGTAATAACGCAATTTCTGCCGGCAAAGGATATAATTCTGTTTAATATTTAATCTGTTTGAGGATTACATCTGCTAGTAATTTTCAGAAGCTGTTTGAGAAGATATTGGTCTGATTGGGAGCTCGCTAGATTGGCAAAGCGCATCAGATTCGATACATTCACCAACATAACAATCCATCTAAACATTCTGCTTCGAATTATTGAAATTGTTCCCTCTCCGATTCGTATATTCAATTTAAACTTCATTTCGTTCTTTAAAAGATTTTTCCAAAACAACAATATAATAAGTACAATACAGTAATGAGCTTATATTATCCAGAATCTATGAAGTTATTCATTATTCAGAGAACTTATCTATGTATACGGTTATGCGATCAGCAAAGGATGAGTGCGATAGCTGAAATTGGTGGTTATTAAAAGTATTTAGAGAGTGAAATGTGTATCGAAATTTAAAGTGATTTAAATTGAGTACCTTTAATCAGAGGAATTCTTGCGATTGAGCCTGAAATACGTTGATTTAGAAAAAGTAGTAATTTCCGTCAAATAATTTTAATGGAAGAGGAGTATTTGTCTCTGAAACAGATATCCCTAGCTTGAATTGGTCATATTTATTCATCATATATATTCAATTTAAACTGGTATTGACTATTTATGGTATTGAATGGCTAATCGTGCTAAGAGGCTTGCAATAATTAATCATATTTAAACAAAGGCGAGTTGCAACAGGGATGCATCGGGGTTTGATAAAATGATCGCTGGGATCTTAAAAAGAAACAGTGTTGGTATGGAGGACACTGCTGAATCGACCCGAAGATACAAGTTAGTTAGAATACTATGAAAATGTGGTTGATAGAAACTAGATATTGGGCGACCACCTTACGGAATTTATATTGGAACAAGTATTATATGTCTTCATGAAGGCAAGTAATGAAGAAAGTATATTTGTTACTAGTATATAATAATAACATATTATAATATTATTAATATATTATAATATATACTATTATAGGATGTCTTATTTTGTGTGGAGTGTGAGCGTTTTACTTGCATATTGTGCTGTTTGTTTAATTACTTTTCACCATGGACACCATAATTCTGGTGTCTATGGTTGACATAGCAACTATGGTTGACATAGCAACTATGGTTGACTTGAATATTTTAAAGTAAATATTGATATACCCATAAACTTTTAATCGTCCTAATTTTAATCCTTCCTCAGTTGATTTTGGAACTATAATCATTCTCATAATCTTACCAGCTTCTTTTAGCATGTCTCATCTCATATTATGTGTGAAGTGAGAATTTCACTATATGCATCGAGTTTTATTACTTTGCAGTAGTGGAAATGCATTTTTTATTGTGTATTTTGTATGCCATCACATTCCCTCTTCATTTTCTGTTTTCTAGATTTTTGGGCAATTTCCTCTCCTCCTTAGGTACTAAAACTCACATGGCTATTTAAAATGTTGTAAATTTATTTTTCCATATTATATTATATTCCACTTATCTGCGCATTCCTTAAGAACCTCTAATTTTTTTGGTTGCGATTTGGAAGAGTATATATCTGTTTTCGCAGGACCTCCGACAACAAGAGCTGACCCCTGATCCTTCGGGAGGACCGGTGATTGATGTCGATTGAATCCCTCTAGACTTTATTCCATTACGCCACCTTTCAAGTAATTAATGTCAATTAGTTAACCCTCCTGGCCCTACAGCGACTAGGGAGTACACTCCGACCCTCTTACATATTCGACCCTTCGCGAAGACGCTATTAAAATTCTGAAGGACTTGATTTGAATTCCCTCGGGCAAGAAATTAATGTCCTTCCGCCCGAGGTGGAACTTTTTAAGAGGCTTATAAAATAAGTTGGTCCTTTAAGCACAGGATAACACCCCTCCCGCTCTCTCTTTTCGCTAACTGAAATCTCTATACAATTTACGATCTCTTGATTTCCACTTGTCCCACATTTTTTTCTTCTACTAGCCTATAAGCGAAAAGTGATATTATAATTTTAATATAATAGTGCATACAATAACATTTCTTTCTCATTTAATCTAGATATTCTACATTGAAGAGCATTGTTATAACTCAGAAATCTAATTTTTCAAAAAGGTATTTGAATGTTCCCTGGGAGTTCAAAAATTAAAAATTTGGGTGTTAATAAAGCATTCTTATAGTAATGATGGTGTTGAAAATTTTTTATTATTTATTTCAATAGCAATAATCATCCTATATAAGACTCTGATTTGCCCAGTGCTTACATACGATAAAATAAATAAAATTTCAAAAATATCTGGTCCGGTCTCTGTTGATTGAACGGGACAAAGAAAAAATTAAGAATATAAGATCTCATTTCTGAGCCTTATGTCGGTTCATGTCATCAATAATGGCCAAGAAGAAATGGATTTAACAAATCAATAAATACTTGACAATTTGTACAATAATGAATGTATATTGAAAAATAAGTAATGAATATTCGTGAGGTTTAGGTGAATATTTTGTGGAGCTACATTAGCAGGTAATTTATTGTGATTGTTTTGTGAAACTTTAGAAATATATTGCTCATAATACTCAATATTTGGCATTTTCGAGTTAAGCCTTCAGTAGAAATCGTAATAGTTGAAGGTTTTAAGTCCGGAATGAGATATCAGGTATTCCACTTACACCCTGTTTTTTTAAAATATTTTTGGTTGTATCAAGTTTTACGGGAGTAATGACAAAAGTAACAACCAAAAAAGTTTCAAGCTTTTAAAGAATTTATAATGGTTCATAAAAGAATTTCAATATTATCATTGAAGTAGGAATGCTTTATGTTATTAATTCCCAAAAACTTATTTTTTGAACTCACACGGAACTTTCAAATACCTCCATTGAAAAATTAAGTTTACTGAGTTTTGACGTTCTTTTGAAGAAGCAATATGTGATAGTTGGATAAACGAATACTGATGGAGGGATGGGAACTTATTTATGTTGAGTTATCGCTCTGAGAAAGAACTCGTGGTCATATTTCCGGTTGCTGCAACACAAAGCTACTATTTATAGTAAAATTATTCCCACTTCACTCGCCCATCCCTCAGAAAATATTTGGATGAATTTCAATTCCAAGCTTGGACATTGTAACATGAATAATGCAATTCTCTCTCGAACGGTCCGTCATTGTGTTTCTTCTCTTCCTCACGTTTTCGTCAGCATATTTCCTGCTTAGCCTTCCTTCAAGAAAGGTACGCGGTGAAGGTTCGTTTTTAATCAGCATTGGAAAGGGAAACATCCTGTTGAGTTTGTCTGTTATCCTCCTCCTCAGAAAATATACACGCTACATAAAATTCTTTTCATTATCTACGGAAATATATGTAGGCAATCTCTAAAGTGAAATAAATACAACAATTGAGTGAAATTACATTGAATAAAATAAATGCTTAAATAAGTAATAAATGGAGTAATTCTTACTGATTATTTTAGAAATGTATCCCCAAAAGGTCTTATGAATGAGGTTAAATGAAAAACAATTCAGTATATTGGGGGTTAATATTGCTATATTTTGAACAAGCAATGAAATAACGATAGTAAAATGACAATAAAATAATGATTATAACGTAAAACAAAAGCATAATAAAAATAAGATTTCATAGAATTTATCTAGTATTCAAGAAAACGAGAAACGAATGTACGTTCCGCCTAAGATCAAACCGAGAATGTGCACCCAACGTTTGAAAGTATCAGCAGAAATTTTGCAGAGATGGAGGTGGGTTACGATGTGATTGTTTTTCGGCAGAAGAACAAGTACTGCCCAGCCAAATGAAGAAAGGGTACTGGCTTTTATGAATTTCTAGAACATTTAAGTGGTTTGCTGAGGAGAGTATGATGTACTGAGGGAAAGGTCATATTACTACATACTGGTCAGAAGAAAAAAAAAAGGCTACTACTATAAACGACTTAGGGTCATGCGTTCAATGCGTGTACAAAGTTGACGATCAACCTCCAGGTTTCTCCCAATTTACAGGGGCTGGGATAGCCCCGGAAATCTCTGCAGATCTACAGTGACGAAATAATGAAATAAATTATTTATTTGCCACAAAGGTTTTGAACCCGAACCAGCTCACAGCTCAGTAACTCAGTGTTATACATGCTTAGCTAAAATAATATATAATAGAATATATATAATAGAACCAGGCATAAATAATAAGTAGAAATGTCTATTAATGAAATTATTACAATTAAAGTGTTGAATTTATTTTGGAAAATACAATACTCTTCTCCTTTGTTATTTCTTATAAAGGTTAAATAATGATAAATTAAAAAAAAAATGAAACAGCGCATAAAGTTGCACTTGTGAAGAAGTTTGGTTTTTATTTGTTTTATTTAAGGCTATTTAATATAAGTATAAAAGTCCCGGACCGATGTGTTAAAGTATCATCACCTGCGAGAGAACATCGCACTTAACTTAATAGCAATGAGGTACTTTTTTCAGTCGGTAACTGCCCTCTCGATGGAGATAAAGATAAAATAGGCTAAACAATGAAGAGGACAAAGAGGAGAAATAGGGCGGTTAGAGTTCACGACAACCCGATGCATAATTCAGGGGTGACCGAGCTGCCACATCTCACGCCTCGATTCTTCCAAGTCCGTTATCAATTTCCAAACAACTCTCCCAGCTTCCTGCTAATAATAGTCAACACTCTATCATTGTCCTCTGACAACCTAGACTTTCTCCTCTTTATCTGCATGAGAAACAATACCAAGAGCGTAATCTTTATTGAATGTTTCATACAATTTTAAAATATTGAAAGGAAATAAACTAATTACTAACTGGACGCTTCAGCTACTCACTTCCGACATAAATAGATAAGATTCTACTTCCTACCGTCAGGGAAAACCAACCACACTAATTCCGTTGATGCATATGTAGTGTGAATTCAAAAAGTGATCTAGAACCTAAGTTTTTAAACAAAACAGGTTTTAATTTTACTAATTAGTTTTGAGTATTAACTTTTTACTTACTAAAAAATACTAAAGAATAAATAGGAAATTTATATATTTATCGGTAGTAAAATAGTTATGTAGTTTATAGGAAGTTTAAATATATAGGAACTGTTAACGTAAAAATCTTGATAATTTTAGCTAGATTTCTCTAGGTCAAGATAAAGATAAAATCAGTTATCACTCATATTTTATTCAATATATAAAAAACAATACATGAAAGGTATGGTGGCACAGTTAGCAGTCAATGAAAATACTTAAACATTAAAAACTGAACTATTGTACTGATGGAAGGCATATATTTTAACGAAAGTCGTAGGTCTTTGATACTTATAATATTCTTAATTATCAAATTTAGGTTGGTGACAACCTCAAAATCTGTCCAGTCTTGGCTAGCTCCAAACTGGATTATCCCGCACTATATCAGTTTCACAATTCCTGGCAAGAAATGAAGTATTTCGGCCAAACTTTATGACAAAGGGAAGGATATTGTTTAGCCGCGGGCCGGTACTACCCGCCAGAAGGAACAAACCGATCCTTGCCTCTGCATTCGGAAATATACTTTACCGCCAAAATCGAAGGAGAGGGGGAGTGACGATTGGAGCGCGGCACTTGCTGTTGGAACGCCGAGCTGGACTGTTCTACTAGACCTTCGCAGCTACGACCGCTTGCCGCTTTCAATGCCTATTTAATTTCATTCAGTCTATTCACGCCCTAACAGATATCAACCCTTTAATTCCTAGCTGCGAGCCTTTCTTTCCTAGCTAAGGTGTTAAGTAGTGTGATGAATCTATCCTCTTATGGTGCACCGCCTTTGAGTCACGTAGATTAAAATAGCTGAGGGAAAATGGACTTTACGTCCTTTCTTGCCTGACGGCACGAGAAAATTACCTGTACCACGAGTGCTTAGGAAACCATGAAAATGACAAGAAGAAAAACTATAGACAATCTTAAGTTGGCTTTAAAGACGGCTTAAGTCACCACGTGTCAATGTCAAGACACGTGGTGACTTAAGCCGAGGGAAGAGGCTCAAATGTAATATATATGTAATGTAAAAAAGATGTAAATAAATAAAAATACTTTTAGTCTTTTGACTGTAAAAATAATAAATATCATAAGAAGACTTGCGAATGTGACTGAATCGTTGGCTTTCAAATGATTAAGAATTATCTTTAGCAGATACCTGGGCCAAATCATCATACTTTAAAATATAATTACAGAGTATGTGATGAACTAGGTTTCAGAATGTTAAGTCGAAAGCGGCGACTTAAAGGTAGAAGGTTCGGGATATTCCTAGGTTATGAAAAATTTTCATTAGAGACCATTAGCATATCTTTCTTAGGATCATCGCTTTGATATCTTCTTCTGTCTCATTGGTTTGTGTCAGGGTTACTTAAAGATACATAATCTATTTTTTTAAATAAAAAAGTGTCGGCATTTATTAGAATTATTTCTAATTTCGATCTTTTTTTTTCTCCCTATCGCTTATAAGATAATTAACACTAATTAATTTTATAATACCAATTTAAATCAAAATAAAGTATAAAGGGTCTTATAAGGGGCAGTTATCACAACAAATTATAGTTATCACAACAAAAGGCGATGGATCTTAAAACTGACGGTGGACAGGAGCAAAAGGAACTCCCAATCAACAGCTCAACCTAATGGAAGGCTTAACTTTCTGAGGTCGGTTCAATGGACGGAAAGTAGAAGAAGGGCGGGCAACTTCTGCTTTCACTCGCCTTCGTACAACAGTTTCTGATTAGTTCAACACGGCTCCTTATTTAATTTAATTAGCTTTCATCGATAAAAATAAATAAAACAATACTCCATGAGAAATAAAATACCATAATAACTAACTTTGTGATCCTTTATTTGTATAAAAGAATAGAATAGAAAAATAATTTGATTCTGGGACCTTTTATTCGGAAGATGTAATACAAAAATAAAATAAAAAAACAGACTAATTTACAATAAAAAGAAATAGGCTTATAGAAAAATAAGTGAATAAATAATGGTATCTAATAATATAAAAAATGATATCATTATGAGTGGGGATATTTACAGTAATTCATCAAATTGTGTATTGATTATAGAGCATCTGTTTGGGAATTTAGAAGATGTAGGAAAAGTTTGGATTTAAATGAGGTTAAAGAAGACGCATGACGGATATCGAGTGGGAGTGAGTTCCAAAGAGAGATAGAACGGGCGAGAAAGGGAAATACAAGTAAGGCTTTGAGCGCCATTTCAAGCGCTCACCCTACCTCTATACAGTATGCAAAACCAGGTGGTTATTGTGATCTTGGAAACATCAATCATCTGAACCTAAGACCTTTCGTGGGTTGTAGTTTTACAGGGATTCTTTTCAGATTTAAATGGATATTTTAGTTTCTTATATTCATTCAGTTATTGAACATTCACTCGTCTCACTATCACATTGTATTGTCCTTTACATCCGGGGCATAGAAATATAAGTTAATTCAAACTACGATATCAGGTTTCATTTTTTTCTGAATTCTGAAATTTTATAAAGCAGCTTCTATTTAAAATTTCTTATCTAATCTAAAATTTACAGGATGCCTTAATCCTTGGTTTCGTTTTATTAAATTTAAGCCTCTGGAACACCGGGTGGGATGATCCGATAGGGTCCTTTAAGTTAATTAAAACAAGACTGACTGGAAGAGGCCCTTGTAAGCTATTAATTCTCCCAGGCTCGTTCTTTCTCTTTTCGCCTAAATTTTATTTCAGTTCCAGCTCCAGGCCACGAGATAAGATCTATAACAGGCTACAGTTTTCCTGACTTTTCTTCTCTGTAGTGGAATTTAATTTGCATATTTCTATCGTTTCGGAGCGGATTAGCTCTAAGGTTGACATTGAGTGCCGTGCCGAAGGTTACAGGTACAAATCTGGCTGAGGCAGATATATTATTTGATCTATTGGCAACCGGGGGTGTGCCTTGTGGGATCTGGTCAAGTTGCTGGGGCTCATCCAGCCTCTATAAAGTTGGATTATTCGAATAATGTTCATCGTAACTATATGATTTCTGATTTACTTATTGGGATTTAGACAAAATCACCCCCTTAATTTTCAAAAAAATCAATTTAAATATAATACGAATTCATCATAACGAACATTCTGATAATAATTAAATATTTTTACTTAATATTATATATAATTTACTTAATATTATATTATAATATTGTATAAATATTTTTACTTTTATTTTCACAATCTTATATTTCTGTAAATCTAATGAAATATACGTATTTGCAAAAACACCAGCATTCTTGGGGAGTCTTAGAATGTCTAAAGAAACATACACCTATATTTTATTTGAGGAGTTGAGAGTTTCTTTAAAAGAAAAATATGACAGAAAAAGTGGTAATGCATTTCTTAATAAAATTGGGTAATTTTTCCAGATTCATGTAAAAAACAAACACCTTGAAGAAAAATAATGGCGTATATTCACAAAAAGTTGAGCCCTGCCACATCATGTTACGAACGTGTAAAGAGTATGGGAGAGATAAGATATACAAAGAGACCAATTAAATGTGTACCATATAGAAGAGGAGGAGATGAAGACTCCTTCTTAAACTATTGCTAGCTTCGAGGAGCCTCCACCCAATGCAGCAATGCTCCTCTAAGTCCCTACCTGCTCATCCCCGAGCTCATCATTTTATGAGCGCCAGGTCATTGAGATCCGTCCACATCCGAGGCCATTTTGTTTGCTTTGAATAGCATTTACCACCATGCGGGTTATTAGCCCAGCGATAACCCCCGGTCTTCCCCCAACTTGGAGGACCAGTTGCTGATTGCAGCAGATGATTGGGTGATAGGCCCGCCAACTCCCTACGCCAAGAAGATGAAGACAATCAAAACAATAGATAGAAGAAATTAGAAAAAATCTTAGACTTCCAACCATAGGATAGGCTGAAATGGGTGTAGGAGTTAAATGTATATATAAATATAATATTTATTTATTTATTTATACTTATATGGCAGATCTGTCCGCTGTTAACAACTATGAGTGTAGTGCTTGGAATTCGGAAGACCCTTCATTCGGCCTATAAAAAGAGGGTACCCTTAGTTAGGCAGGCAATCCTTGCTCGTGATTACCGCTAGAAATCTAATGGCGTAGTCGTTGAACTGGATATTATACCGTTCCTACCATGTATTTGACCGAAATAAACTTCAAGGGTTGTGGTGGTACATTGTTTTGAGTTTTATTTTTGATATCTGTGATATTCATTGATCGAAAAAGGTCAATTTCATTAAAATTGAACAACTTTTAAAATTTTATTTACGATTGTAGACTGAATATCCAACTTAGTTGACTAGGAATTAAATATGACGTTGAAATCTTTTAATTAATTCAAAGAATGGAGTTTTGTTATATTTTTAATGTTATTTCATGAAGTCCAGAAAATGTTCTTCAGCCTTTAATTTAAAACAAACTTAAATTTTCCAGGTCTTTTCAGAAAGTATTATATTATCACTTAATAGAGTTTCGGATTAAACAAGAAACTTTCCAACAAGCGAGGAGTTATGTATACCTTCCTCTTCAAGTTCTTTTTAACTGTCCACGAAAAGAAGGAAATCAGTTAACTTCCTTAATAGCAGGATGCTTTAAGGTCCTTTTTTGAATGTTTATTAAAGTAAGTAGTTTGGAAACATTTAAAAATGTTTATACTCAGGCTGATTTTTGCGATGATTCGCAAAATCCTGCAATGGTATTACCGTATTCATTTTTTAAGAGCATTGTTTTGATCGAAAGAACATGGAGCAACTTAAAATTTATTTGAACATCGCCTTATAAGCAATCATACCCCTGATGCAAAAGAAAATATTCATGTAAACTGATGGGGAGATCGGCAATTTTGAATACAAAATCACAAATCTCCGGCCCCGTTTCGGGCTGATCCCAATCTATAGCTGTAAAGATCGATTAGGACTATAAATCGATAAGTGATAGCTCGGAGCTTGCATCCATCCAAATCGATTAACTATCTTAAAGGCCGCTACACACGGTCATTTTGGTGTGCTCACATCGAATTGACACACCGAACTGACCGTGTGTAAGATAAATTGATTTGAGCTCACATCGAAAAAGTGGACTGATGAAAATTCATCAAGCGTGACACACTGAACTGACGACAGTCTGAAGTGAGCGTATGTACTGTCATGTCTGTTCAGTTGGTCACATTAGTTATCTGAACATGCGTACAGGTATCGTTTGGATAGACATCACCGTTTCAACCGCTTTTGCAGATCCCGTTTAACGTCCCTTCCGAAGGATGGTGTAACTAAGGACTTTTTACTCCGTTAAAACAATCCTGGGACCACCTGCCACACAATCTTGGGTTAAGTAGGTTCTGGTACAAGTCCCTAGAATAAAAAAATAAGAATAACAATACAGATATCGTAAGCCAATATATCTTAGAGTGTAAAATAATTAAATTTAATTAGTTATTACAAATAATTTAATTAGTGAGAAAGAATAAAAAAATTAAAAATAACGGGAAAACAACGCGAATTACCTCCAATAACAATATTTAAAAAACAGATTAGAAGAAGAGAAAGGAAAAAAAAATTAAAATAAGTTAACAATTATATAAGATAAACAATTTATAGTTACATATATATCAAATTTATGCCAAGCAAAAAACAAAGAATAATGAAGAAAAATTCAAATAATACCATCAGTGATTTACACTTTTTTTTTTTTAATTTATTTATTGATATCTACAACTGTATTACAATAATACAACAAGTAAATAGGCCAAGTGATATATAATGACATGATAATGACAAGTAGAGAAACTACCCACTGGTAATACTCATACACTTATTTTTAAAAAAATATCTAACTAGATGAGTGAGCAGCCACATTACATACATATGCAAGTGGTTTATATCCCACACACTCATATATATATATAGTACACATATTATCACACACACACAAGTGTACATTAAAACATCATTCATTCATCGAATGAGAGAATTTGAACTCAAAGCTGATCCTACTATTTCCGACTTTTAGGGAATTGTAGGGATATTAGGTGACGGAATGTAGGGGATTTGAAGGTTGGAAGATTATTGGAACGACGAATGGAAGAAGGTATAGAGTTCCAAAGGGAGGAGGATCGGATAAGGAAAGCTCAGTTAAAAGCTGCTGTTCGGTGGGATGCTGTATAAAGATCATAGAGCCGAGAACGAGTGTTAATTGAATGGATTGTGGTTTTAAATTGAAGGAGAGCGAAAATGTATTATTAAGGCAATAACATTGACAAATAACAGTTTTAAATCTCCCACTCTCTCCTCCCCCCCCCTCTCTCTCTCTCTCTCTCTCTCTCTCTCTCTCTCTCTCTCTCTCTCTCTCTCTCTCTCTCTCTCTCTCTCTCTCTCTATCTATCTATCTATCTATCTATCTATATATATATATATATATATATATATATATATATATATATATATATATATATCTTCTGTCTATCTCTGTAATTTTACAGTTTCAATTGAAAATGTAAATGGTTCAGCATATTGTATAATACCAGATTGATTAATATGTAATTTAATAATATATATTTTTGTATTACACTAATTTTTATTTCAGTAAGTAAGATACAGAATTAGGAGCTACCCATATATGAAGCTACGGAGACTAAGCAGTTGAAGTTATCGCTTGCGGGCAGGTGCCTCGGCCTGATAACAGCATTTGTTTAATCCGGATCATCTGCCTATAGTCTCTATTGTGTGCTACACCCTCCCTATCTTAACCATATATATACTCACATCTATACATATTATTCCCTCAACAATATGTGTATAATCTATGGCGATACTTTGGGCAGAGATCTTGGAAGTAAATGATACACTCTTCCTTGGATCGTATTAGGTTTTCGGAGTTAAAAGTTAAAATAAACATTGACATATAATAACTAGTTCACGATGACGGATACCACTAGAACTTAGGGAGGGAGATGTACCTGCAGAAAAGTGTACAGAGGATCTGGGAGTCCAAGCGATCGTACATCTAGAAGGGATATCGACAAGGGTGGCTGGGCTGAGAAGATATGGCCTTACGTAAAGACCCTTCTGCTTTACAGAGAACACTAGAATTAACTAACCACTTGTTAGATACATATAAGTATTTTATAGTAACACTCGATTTCCATGAATTATTTAAAATAATTTCTCCACGTATATATTAATAGTATCCAAAAGACCAACTACAAATGATATTCGTTTTAATGATTGAACTGTGTAGTATATTCACCGAAAAGAATTCAATTCTATTCAATGACTGATATAAGTATGAAAAGTGTTATAATAATTTGATATGTATCGTTTCGGGCGTAATTATAAAAAATAAATAGGAATTTACAAAGTGACCAAAAGACGGTTACAAGAACTAAGTCAGTCGAGAAGGTAGCAAGACCCTCAGGATTCACGAGATAAGAAAGAGGTAGAATGCTCGAAGGACACGAGCTGAAGAAGGCAGTTCTTGTAGAGCAGCCGAAAGCAGAGACAGGCATAGTTGCGAGCTTGGGACAGGAGATATGCGCGACGCGGGAGAGGCTACGCTTTACCGAGTAAGAACAACTCTAGATGTTCCCCTCTTTTCCCATATAAGTTTATTTTATGTTATGTACGTACTTTATGGTAATCCTCGGTACTAAGCTAAATAATTAATCGTAATTTCTGAATTTATATATTAAATGGTAGTCCAAATAAGAAATTGTTTTAATAAAGTATATTCATAATAAATCCTTATGTGTTTACTTAACTCAGATGCACAATATATTTATAAATACTATATTGATGGTTTAACTAAGATATTGAGTTGACTGATTTGTAATTGGTAAACACACAAGCAACCTCCGGAAAATAATCCTATTTAAAATAAAGATATAACGATTAAAGTAAATAATATGTCGAGTATTCGTCATAAATAATTTATCTGGCATCCTAAAATAAATAGATTTATTAAAAACGTATTAATACCCCCGCAACATAGTAAATTATTATTTTATTTACTGATGTTAAGATCTTAAATTACCTGAAGTATATTATAGTCCAATAGGGCAATGCCCCGAAGCCTCTAAGCAGCTGAAGGAATCTTCAAAAGGCTTGGGACAAAGCAAACATTTCTGCATTCCAACCAGCGACGGATCCAGCATTCCCTTGTTCCTATAATTTCTTGGCAATTGTTCTCTTGATTATCGATTCACCCCGGCTGCCTCTAAAGCGGAATGACCAAACTGGAACTAACTAGAACTGAAAAGAACTGAAGGCATATTTATTGCTTAGCGTTATCGCATAAAAGCGACTCCCGGTCTATTAAAGTGCATTTAAGTACATCAGTTTATAACGATCCGTAATCCTCGCGTAAAGAGAGAACATTTTATAGACCCCTCCGCAGCTTTCATAAAATATAACTATCCCCCCTCCAGCCATAAAAATTGTTTAATATCTCCTTGTCATTCTCATAATCAGTTTGCAGATAGCGCTCGACACTAGCAGGTTTACTGGTTGATATAAAACTGTCGTGGCGTAGAGTGAACAAGACCTGAGACCGGTTTACGATCCTGGCACCTGTTCAAGAGCTGCTTTATTTCCGGTGTTCTCTAGCTGTGCATGTCGTCCCTTCCGGTCGGAGAATTTAAATGAAGCGAACGAAATGTGTGTGGCTATGGTCGAAAAAGACCGTCGTTTCCTATTTCTGGAGGCAGAAGATGGAATCAGAAAATCAATCATAGTTTGTTTTATACAGTCAGGTAAACTGTTGTATATTTAATCATCTATAACAAAATAACAAATAAAGAAATTTTAATTTAATTTAGCCATTACCTTCGGCTCCTCTCTTAGACTTTGTAGATGCCTAGAAAGCTCTGGGTAGGAAATAAAGAAATAACACACACGTGGGCCAAAATGGGAAACTTTGTAAAAACAGTAATAAATAATTCTGGTCGAATTTGATGCTATGATGTTTTGAATTTATTATTAGGCATACAACTATTCAAATAATTTTTCAATTCAACAAGCTGAAACATTGAAATCAAATCAGTGTTATTAATAAAAAAAAATGTTATATATTTATCACTAAAATAGAGCCAAAAACTCAAAAAGAAACACTATTATTTATTTTAATGCAATTGGGAAAAACCACAATGCAAAGCCTTATGTTTCAAAAATACACCCACTTACCAGTCGACGTTTCGCCTATTCAGGCATTATCAAGACACAAAAACAAAAAGGGTTATGTGAATCACATCTGGAAGAAAAAAGTGCAATGCATCTCAACGATCATCAGCCCAAACAGCTCCAAACATGAGACAGCACCCCACCACCAAGACGTTCAACATACAACTCTATGTTGTAATATAGTTACGTTTTATTTTATGTATTTAAATTATTTTTACTCCTCAAGGTAGTATCCTTGGTCCAATCCTAAATACAGTTTATACAGCTGACATCCCAACTCATCCTAATACTATCCTTACCACGTATGCTGATGATACATGTGTATTATCAGTCAACACCAATCCAGTTATTGCATCCCAAAGCCTCCAATCCCATATCACTGATCTTGAAGAATGGTGTCAAAACTGGAGAATTGAAATAAATTCTCAATAATCGCATCAAATCACTTTTACCTTACGTCGTAAACCAATGACTTACTGCCCTACAGTATCCTTTAATAATATCCCTCTGGTGCCTGTAGAACAGATCCGATACTTAGGGTTGCACCTTGACAAACGATTAACCTGTAATCCTCATACAAGACTGAAAAGACAAGAAACCGCACGACGTTTCAGGCTACTTCAACACTTACTAGACAAACGTTCTAAGCTCCCAATTAACTACAAAAGACTCATCTACATGACCATCATACGACCTATTTGGACTTACGGAGTAGAGCTTTGGGGCTCCACTAAGCCATCGAATTCCTCTCGTATCCAATCCTTACAGTCCAAAATCCTTCGTAAAATCCTCAATGCTCCTTATTTTGTTAAGAATAAACTCATCCATAACGACCTTAATGTCCCTTTTGTTGCTGATTTGGCCCAAATCCGGTATCTATCCTTTCATAAAAAACTTCATTACCACTCAAACCCTCTAGTTTTAAACCTAGCTAGCTTCCTCTTCAATTCCCGATAATCCTCCGAGGCGTCTGAAAAGAAGATGGCCACGTGACCTCCTTACTTGAACTTTGATTTGAGTACTACCAGTGGGTAGTTTCTCTACATTTCATTATCATGTCATTATATATCACTTAGCCTATTTACTTGTTGTATTATTGTAATACAGTTGTAGATATCAATAAATAAATTTAAAAAAAAAAATTATTTTTAGAATTTTTTAATAATTTTATAACCATTAAAATCATTTTCAACCATTAGAATAACATAATGGCATACACAATTTTCAAAATAAACTATACGTTTTCCCAATTGATAGGATTTATGCACATGATTCGAAAAGTCTATAACAAAAACTTTTTTCCTAAGGTTTGCAGTGACCCTGACTGCAGTACTTAATGTATACAGAGCTCGCTATCTTGTAAATTGTTCCTCGGCTGGAGGAGTTGAAAAAGTTGTTTAACGATCCAGACAATTAGGCTCGGAAAAAACATCTTCTCCATAGCAACTTTTCCATGATGATGAGAGCCGGGTAACAAGACACCCATTAAGGCGCCCAGTCACATCATAATTCTCTCCATTTTATTTTAAATGAATGATATAAATAATGTTATTTTCACTATGATACGCAACATTAGTTCTTTCTTCATTTTTATATATCATAATTTTCAACTGATCAAAATATCTTAAAATTTATAACAACTTAAGAATTTCCAGATAGAAACAGCAAATACGAAATCAATCACTACTTCATTCGTGTATCTTTTCTTTCAAAATGCGACTTCGGTTTGAATCATTGACTTCGGCATTAAGATCATCGAAACGTTGCTCTTGTTTAGAGGTGGAATCAACTTTAGGTTTGTGGAAACAAAATTGATGAAAATCCCACAAAATCGTTACAAAATTTAGCAACGCCACTTCACGATTACAAAATTCAATTAAGATCACTGTAAATGACACAACAACAAACAAGGATTAAATTAATGTTTATATGAGTGTGCAACAATAAAATCCGTCTCCGGAGGACCAAAAATTTAGAGTGAAGTGGAGGTATATATGTATATGAACCGCAAACCTTCATTCCTAATAAGGGATGGTTTGTTCTTCCTTTTCTTCGATGTTATTTAAACGCATATATTAAACTTTGTAAAATTCATTAATCTTCAACATAAACAAAACTAAATTGAAAAAAAGGAAGGAAGGAACTCGTAAAAACAAATTTAATTAATTTTAAAAGATTTAATTAGTGCACACTGTAATCATATTTATGAAAAGAGATTATTATTATAAAAAATGTTAATTCTGCTGGACATATCTAAATTAAAACAAATCTTTAATATTGAATCTTATTTGTTTTAATTAAAAATATTGTAACGTTTCGTAATAAACGAAAGTACTTGTATTGAATAATTACAATTAAAATGAACAAAAGGAACAGTTCATGACTTTATCTTATGCTGCTAAATCTAAACTATATGAGTATAAATAAAATGTTCAATTGATTAATTGTAAAAATGAATGTTTTTTTAAAAATAAAAACACTAATAAATGTTCAATGGCCAAATGGAATATAAAAAAAAAAAGAATAAACATTTCTTATCTCTCGGAGAGTTGATCGACGATGTAAAGAAGACCATCTATTTTCCATCGACTGGACGATCAAAATATCTCGGATACGTCTTAGATCTTCGCTACAGCAGGGCGAGCGAAGATGCTCGACCAATACCAGGTCGATTCGATGAGGTCCAATCGACGGTGAGTTTCAAACCAAACTGAACTTAAATCCCAACTGCCGTAGGGAAGCGAATTAGATTGTTCAAGTTCGCAATAACTATTGTTTTATGGTTTATAACACGCACTATAATCTACACGGTCTGGGTTTATATCGAACAGGTAAAAGAGTAGCCGATCGAATCCACTATCGACATGTTTTATTTTTTTTAAACGTATAAATTAAATTAAATTCTTCTATTAAACAATAACTATAAAAAGAAGCATAACTATGGAAAATATAAAAAGAGTATTACATAAATGTTAAGACCGTGGAAAAATTCCATCGAAAACCCTTTAGTCTCCAAACTAAAACAGAAATTAAAATTATCTGTCCAATATTTCGCCCATTCAGGCATCTTCAGGATAGATAGAGAAAAAACAAAACAAAAAACAAAAGAACAAAAACAAAACAAAACATGAATAATGCACCCAAGAAACATCCCACCACCTCCAAGGCTCAAATGCAACTAATGAATCCTTAGGAATGAATTCTTTGATAGTTAACAGATTAAATAGTTAATCCGAACTATACATTTGAACCCGGAACCTTTGACATGGCAGCTCTGCACTCTACCCACCGAATGATTAATAAACAATAAAAATAAATAAAATGAACCTTATTTAAATTACTTATAAAAAAATAGTAATTCTAAAGCTGATTTGATTATTGTATAGTGATAAATAATGACACTTTCTGAAAACTTGCAACTTTCAGTTTTAAACTGAATAAACAAAAGCATTAAAACTGATTACGGTGAATGGATAGCTTATAAAATGCTCGAAAAAATCGATTGATTTCAGTAATGTTAATACTTATTCTCTCTCTCTCTCTCTCTCTCTCTCTCTCTCTATATATATATATATATATATATATATATATATATATATATATATATATACATAATCTGTTGATAAGATCCATTTTATGCAGCCTTGGACCAATCATCCACCAATTTTTTGCTATTCCCCTCTCCTTTTCATCACTAAATCACCATAAGTGGTTTCTTATTTTTTTTAATGATTACTTTAATTTATTTGTTTTCTTCAATAAATTTAATTCAGTTGAAACTTCAGAATTTTTATTCTCTTGTGGTCTATTATGCGCCTTAATTTAACTGTTAAATCCTATGTTGAACTCCGAATGCATTATTGATAATAATCTGAAATATGATCTAATCATTAGGATTCTAAATAAAAACAATAACAAGGCAGAAAAAAGTTCAAGTAACATAAGTCCAAACCGCATATAAACAATGTGAAAAAAAAATTAAGAAAGTAGTGAGAGAGGATATACAATATTAAAATATGCCTGAAGAAGTCCTGCGATATGGATCGAAACGTCGGCACCATAATAAACAGATCCCTATATAAGAGAATTTTTTGACCTCCACCAGGATCATTTTCTTTCTGATATACAATATACAATACAAGTTATGAATAATAAATATTACATTTTTTTTTTTAATTTTGCATACATATAGTAAACTCTATTGCGCTATTATATGCATATGCTATGAAATATATTTATAATATTATATATTCTACGAATGATAATTGCAGTTGATAATGGCATACTCATTGAAGATGATGTAGAGAGTTGGTGAGTTGGAAAGCAATCAAAGACGAACCTGGAAGCTAACTACTTCCACGCCTCTGCAAATCCTCACACACTCGCTATCTCTTCCTCTAATAGCTACTCTCTTCTGGAGAATTCCAAGTAGTTAAATATGGCATATAATTTTGATATTGTAATCAATACTATAGTTCTTTAGTATACTCACTCATAATTTATGATATTGCGTTTAGATCGGAATAAGTGGATTAAAAATGAAGTAGAAAACCCTAATCTGTCATTGTATTAGACAGCAGAATCATTACAAGAAAAACAACATGTAAGGCAACAATCCATAAAGGGTCTTAGTTGCAGCAAGTGGCAGTGACTATACAGTTTAAAGACAAAGTTTGAGCAGAAGGGTGATATGTACCAGATGTGTATGTACCAGTAGGCTATGGATCTCAATCTAACTTAAGAGTATTCACTTTGTAGAGGCTGAATGAGCCCCAGAATTTAGATACCTCATGGGCTATCCCCGGCTGTTGGCAGATGAAATAAATCTGTCAGGGATTTCAACCTTTGGCACAGCAATTCCCGCTACAGTAGTTATTTTAATATTTAAAAATACTTATCGAGCATTGAATATTTAAAAAAAATATGAAGCCTGTTATCCATGAAATGAGTTTAGGCTTTTAATAAATACCATTTGCTAATTCTTTAAAAATGCAACGGAGGGAAAATTTAATATTTCTTCCGGCTGTCTACAGTTCAATTAAGATATATTATTTATAAAATGAACCGGATTTGTTTCTTAAAATCATGATTAGAAACCTCTTTTTTTTTTTTTTTTTTTTTCTTTGCCCCTATAAGTTTGAAGATTTCTAATCTGGATTAGGATTAGGTTGGAGAGGAATCTCTTTTACTGTACTGCGCACATTTTAAGAGGAGGATGAGAAAATGGAAGGCTCTAATTTATTTCTCTATTTCTTTATCTAATTTATTTAACTTTAGATTTTTCCGGTGATGGAGCACACCGTGTCCTTTTCCTTTTATTTGTTTATTTTATTTATTTCTCAGTTTAGGCTGAGACTTTGTACGTGATATTGCCACGTTTGTGGCACTGTGGACCTCAGTTTTTCGTGCCACTGTGCAGTCCTCCATTGTTTTATCAGGCTGCGAATCTGCGCGGTAAGGGAATTTACCACCGATTTTGCCTCGAAGTGAGGAGTGAGTGTCCTGAAAAGAGGATTAGTACTGTATTTCATACTGTCAAAAAATTTAATGTGTCTGCGTTTTATGAAGTCTGTAACTGTCGGTAAGTTGAGAGTAGTGTGTAGGAGGTCCATTTTTGTTTTGTTTAATGTTGTGTGTCTCACTATGCGCTGCAGTACGCCATTTTGTAACTGTTGGAGCTTTTTTTGCTGTTGCCGGTGTGATGGTACTTAATAGTGGTGCTCCGTGGAGGAGCGCCGGTCTTAAGATGCTCTTGTAGATGGTCAGCTTAAGGCGGAGGGATAAGTTAGGAGATGTAAGCAGGTGGTTAAGTCTGTAAGACTTGGTCCTAACCGACCTGAGCTTCTTTCTGCAGTGGTAGGCTAGTTTCAGGTGTCGGTCAAGTGTGACACCTAAGTAGACTATGGTGCTCGCTGGTCTGTTCTCACGTCCCGCTACCCTATAGACCTTAGGGAGAGGGCGGCGCTTTTTTCCCTGAAATGAGAAAATTATGCAGTCCGTCTTTTTAGGATTCACTGTTATGTTGAGTCCTTCTAGCTTCTGTGTGATGCTCGCACAGACCTCCTCCGCCTGCCGTAGAGCTCTCTCTGCGCTGATCGAGTTGCTGTAGATCGCTATGTCATCGGCATAGGCTGCTACAGCAGCTTTTTTGTAGTTGGCTCCAACAGTTTCAGCTGTGTATAACGAGAAAAGTACTGGAGATAGCACAGACCCCTGAGGTACTCCGCAGGTGAATGCGATGGCTTCCGATGATATTTCACCGATGCGGACTGCTGACGTTCGCTGTTGAAGAAACGATCGTAGGACCGAGTAGGCTATGGGACACTGAGTCGAACGCTTCCATGCAATCTATGGATATCATAGCGGTCGCTTCGTTCTTGGCTGTTCACTGGCTCACTTCCGCATGTATCTTCGCCAGGTGATGATCCGTGCAGAGGCCTGCCTAATAGGCGGTTTGCTCCGGTGGGATGAGAGCTATCTCTGAGCAATATGTCTTGAGATAATTGAGGACAATTTTCTTTGCCCAGATGTGGAAGCAAGCTGATGGGCCTGTAGTCTGTTGGCTGCTGGCAATCCCGACTTCATGGGTTTGAGTAGAGGAAAAAGAATAGCTCTCTTCCAAATGTCAGGAAAATATCTTAACCTGAGGTAAGTGTTATATAAATTGGTCAAGTGAGCTATTCCTCTTCTTGGCAGTTGTTTCAGCAATATGGTTTGTATCCCGTTTATTCCCCTTCGTACGACGGAGAATCGCCTTCAGCTGCTTCGGAGATACAAACATATAGTTGTTTCCTTTCTCTTCAGTAGGTAAATCAGTTTGTGCAGGATTAGTTCATCCTGCGATGATTCCACCATAGTGATCTGAAAACTTGGAAACCTGTTCTTCTACTGTCAACAGATTGTCCCCGTCGTGGAGTAGTGTTGAACTTCTCTTCTTCGTGCTGGTTTTTAACAGCTTCCAGAATTTTCTGTAGTCACCGTGCGTGGACCTCAGTTTTTCGTGCCACTGTGCAGTCCTCCATTGTTTTATCAGGCTGCGAATCTGCGCGGTAAGGGAATTTACCACCGATTTTGCCTCGAATTGTATTTATTTCATCATTAAATTTGGGCAATTGCATTTTGCGGTCTTCTAACTGTTCAAATTAATTAATAGATTCATAAAAAAAACGAGATGAGGAAAATCACAATATCGATGAAATAATTATTTCATTATAATTATTTAATACTTAATAATTCTATATAATTCTACCATAATTGTTTTCAGGAATTACTCTTTCAGAATGATATGAGAATTTTCGAAATAACAGCATTTCTATAGAAAGCGTAAGGTATTGTTTTTAGAGTGGATCTTCTCAAGGCTAAGAGGAGTAAGCGGTTTATGAGAGAGATGCCTGAATGTTAGAAGGTTACGCACCAGTTCACTGTTGGGGATTGGATGCACGCGCACCTACTTGTAGAGGCTAAAAATTTTGTAAGATTAAAACAAACAGTTAAAATGAAATAAAAAAGCAATAATGCTGAAGTAAATGATATGAAAGTAAAAAAGTCGGCTTCATGAGTAAAAAGATATTAATGATACATTGGTTCAGGTAGTGGCAACACCTCGGTGAATAACGATGGATATTCTTGAAAAAGAGTTAAAAGATTTGTCTGAAAGACTAAGACTAGGCTTTAAAAAAATGATTACAACTATACTTACCTACGGTTCAGAAACATTGACACTAACTGCTGAAAAAAATAAAAATAAAAAACTCGGGTGATAGATTTGGAGGGAAATATACGGACCGGTGTTTGATAGTGTAAGCAATGCTCTCGGACTAATGCCAAGGTGAATACCTTGTATAAGAATGACCGTGTGATGCAATTCATCAAAGCATGCCTTATAGAATGGTTAGGCCATATTATAAACATGACTGAAGAGCACTTAGAAAGCTCCGACAGGGTGCTACAACTGGCTAGAGATGAGCAGACAGATCACGTAGGTGGTGGATACAAGATGTTGAAAAACTTTTAGTTTTCGCTGATTAGAAACAAAATGACTGAAATCTAAAAGATTGGAATCAAATTATGCTGTGGTAGTATAATACTGAAATGTAAAATCAATACTTATGAGATACAGTGTAACGTTATGCATTAAAAATGATTTTGCGGTAATAAAAATGCAAATTTAATCAATTTAAATGCAGCAGAGATGACAACCAAGAGGCACTAGAGAAGAGAAAATCAGAAAGTCTCTGTAATTCAAAAAGTTTTTGTTGAAAAATTGAAAGCATAGGAAAGGTTTTCCTACTACTTTTTCAAGGTAGAAAGCCATGTCTGGTTATACTTAACGTATTAGTTCCTGTAAGCGCTGTGTTGTCAAAAATGTCTGTCTACCTTAACGAAAAATGTTATTGTATTCTTTTATAAAGCTTTAAAGTTTTTTTGTTTTTTTTAGACTAATTTCCATTGTTTTTTTTCTATATTATTTTGGTAGTAAATGGTTTAACTGAGATTTATTTTTAAATTTTAAAATCACCCGTGAAGAGGTGAAGGGCTCAGTACAAGGTAGAGACTGTACTGTTTCATGGACATCGGCTCTGCAAGGAAGTGACGCCCTAGGACACGCTCAACCGCCAGATTTTCCCCTTACTTTCTTCTTCTTCTTCTTTTTTGGCGCTACAACCCTGGGTGGGTTTTGGCCTCCTCAATGAGCCGCCGCCATTCGGCTCTATCTTGTGCGACCGCCTTCCAGTTCCTGATCCCAAGTAGGCTTTGAGCATCAGCTGCCACACCATCGGCCCACCTCAGCCTGGGCCATCCAGCTCTTCGGGTTCGATGTAGTGTCTCCTCAAGTACCCTCCTCTGGATTTCTTGCTCATTCATTCTGGTCAAATGGCCTGCCCAACCAAGCCTTCCTAACTTCACAAACTCAACCACATCCGGTTCACCATAAATGACATTTAGCTCCTTGTTCTTCCTTATTCTCCATTCAGCCGCATCCCTGACTGGTCCTAAAATACGACGTAGAACTTTCCTTTCAAAGATCATCAGATCCCTTTCGTCGTGTTTGGAAATGGTCCAGGTCTGCGAGGCATAAGTTAGTACAGGCCGGACAAGAGTCTTATAAATAATAATCTTGATTTGCTTGCTGATGAACCTACTGCGAAAGATCTTGAGAAGGCCGAAATAGCATCTGTTAGCTGCAGTGAGGCGCTTCTTAATCTCAGCAGCCATATTATTTCCCGAGGTAACAAGTGATCCCAGATCCTATAAGATCCATCTCCGGCTGCAAACAGACTAAATAAAAGTCTTGCCTGCAGCGGGAGTTGAACCAGGAATTGCGGCATGGCAACTCTACCACTGAGCCACTCCGCTCCCTTCCGACATGCTTAGGTTGAGTATATAGATTGAGTATACGCGTTGTGTGAGTCTGGGAGGTTTTATTTTCGAGGAAATAAATTGGTGTTATTCATGATGTTATATTTTTAAAAGTTATTCTGTAAACTGAGTACAGTTTTCGTAAAAGAAGCTCAGTGAAGTGAGTGTGTCTGTGGTGATATTATTATTCCTTTCTCAATCACTACAACAATTAAAACCCGGGATAGTAAATATTTAATATCACAGTTTGAATAAATGAATTAAGTAATGTTACACTTATTTCGAACATATTAAGATGGAAATATAATGTATTGATGATATATTATTATGTATTATACCCCTCCAACTAAAAAGTTTAGAGTGATCCATCAGGCACGAAAGAGAGATACATCCATTGGAGTGATACGCCACTGATTCGTTAAATTAATCAAATCGATTTGTCTTTTCTAATTGTTGGAAAACAAATTTCAATTAAGAGAATGCTGATATCGATAGCCCTTTCATTGTGGCGCTACAAATCCGAGTACTCTGCCGATTGGAAAGATGTTATAATTTATTAAACAATATTTATACTGTATATATTACTATATTTAATTAAACTTATAAAATTATTTAACTAATAAAAAAATTAAAAATATATCTTTATGTATGTGTTATATAATATATTGATGGATAATAACTAAACTAAAATGAGCAGAAACCCAAAGATTTAATTAAACGTCTCAGTTTATGTTGCGTGATTGAAGACTGTTAGGACTGTTGACGTGAGATGTTCTGCGTTTGATCTTCATAGATGTGAATTTTCGTTGTTTTTTTTAATGAGGATTTTTAAATTTACCGAGCATTGACTAGTTAGTTATTGTCTAGCATTTTTAGACATAACTTGAATTTTGAAGTTTTTTCAAATTCATAAATTAAATACTAATTAAAACTTAATAAAATGATGTGAGTTACTGACATCATGCATACGAATGCTCAATCCTTCTACCTCAATAGAGAAAAATGCCTCTCTTGCGAGAAGGTCTCAAAATTTAAAAAAAAAAGAAGAAGAAAAATGCTGGGATGGAGGTAAAAAATGAGACCAAGATGATTCTCTATTACCAAGTACATTTACATACAAATCTTAAACCCTCTGTCTTGATCATGAAGGGCTGGAAAAACCACAGGAAAAACTGTAATCTTATAAACCATGGAAGCCGAAGGGGATAAGAGAAGAAAAGATGAGACACACTTTAAGGAGAATCTTTTACAGCAACTCAATCAACCCTATATCTGAATTGGGGAGGGCGTTATTGAGATGCGAAACACCAAAAGAATTTTTTTTTTTTGCGTGCCAACCATAGATCAATAAAGCCAGTGGATATTGGTGTTGTTAATATTGTCGTATCTACTTAATCCATTTAATTTATTTAATAAAAAAGTTTACAATTTCAGAAGATACTTTTCTAAAACCAACTAAATTCTCATACACCCTTTATCGAGGGGTCAAAAAAAACATTGAAAACTCTTACTCTTTCGATCTCGTGAAAAAAAAGGATATTCTTTTTGGGATCAAGACCAAAAAATATAGTAATTGGTAAGTATAGCAGTTCAAGAAATTTGTATGTATTGAGTGGTTTAAAGCAATAATACACTGATGCCAGCAACCTTTCTAAGTTCAATCATTTTTGTAAAATTTGAAAACAATAGAGATACATGAGTTTTTACTTAAAAAATGATACAATATAGAATAGAATAGAAGAGTAACTTTATTCTGGGACTAAGTCCCTTTAGAATAACAAATTGGAACAGAAAAAGAAACATAATGTATATCTGGCCAGAAGGCTACATGATGCAAATCATAAAGCGTGTAAAAAGTGACAGAAAACAATTTAAAAGGAAATAATTAAACGTAAAATAATAATAAGTCAAAAAACAGTACGAATACTGGCAAGATATTAAGCAATTAAAGAGAATTGAAAAATCCATAACATCCGTTACATGCATGAACAAGCATGCAATAATTTCTTTACATGATGTTCATCTTCTTAAAAACAAAATTAAAACAACTAAATACCACACTAAATTATTCTATACCTCACATTATAAGCAAATGACTAACCTGCTTATAGAGCATCTTTTTGGGAAGCCAGGAGATGTTGGAAAAACAAGGATTTAAATGATGATAGTGAGGGAGCATGACGGATGTTAGGAGGAATTGAGTTCCAGAAGGAGCGGGCGAGAAAGGAATGTCCAAATGCTGTGGGAACGAATGTAGAGATCGGAAAGGTGAGGTCTTGTTTTATGGCGTTGAACTAAGAATTTGAATTGGAGGAGACTGTAGATATATGAAGGATGTTGAGCAATAATGGATTGGTAGAAGAATGAACCAAGGAAATATTGTCTTCGGAAGGGGGGGGGGGAGAGAGCCACTTTAACTCAACATAAAGGTGATACACGCGCGATCGCCTAGGAGTACCAAGTATAAATCTTAGAGAGCAATTTATTATTCGCGTTAAACTGTCTTCAAGTATTCTAGAAAGGCCTCCATATACCACGAAGCTACAGTAGTCAAATTGGGGGAAGATGATACGAGAAGCTTACTGGAAGATTGTGTAAGATATCGAGAACGTAGGACTAACTTCAGGGAACTAATTGACCGTCGGGATATTTGGGCGATGTGGGATTTCCAGAAAAGGTTTTGGTCGATAGTAATTCCTAGGTTTTTCACAGAGGAGCTGAACATGATGGGGTGATCGTTTAGGATTAATGTTGGGAGGGTGTAGATGGATGTAAGGAGGGAATGGAACCTAAAACAATGGCCTGAATTTTCATTGCGTTCAACTCCAGTTTGTTCAGCTTTGCCCAGGCACTGATACTATATAGGTCTTCCTGAATACTGGCGAACGCAATTAAGAGCTCAGAAGGAGGAAAGGACAAGTGTGTGTGTGTGTGTGTGTGTGTGTGTGTTCCTACATTCTCTGCTCATTTTTATTTTTTAAACGAATAAAAAAAGATTTTTAAATTTTTAATTGTTGGCGAATTTCTACGATGAGGAAGTTACAAGTTATATTTCTCCATTATAAACTATGTTCCATGGTAGCTCTGTATGAATAATAAATTTAAACATTGAAAACGTATTTCTTTTGATTATTAAAATACGCTATATTATAAAAAAAATGTTTGAAAAGTAATAAAACTAAATAAATGGAATGAGACATTGAATGAAACGAAAATATATATTCTTCGACAAAAAGGTATGTACATAATATGAATACCATACAATATACATTAAAACACTATTGTATAAATCTCAACTTACTAATATCCATAACATGTTTTTTTTTGCAGCATATGTCTAAACATTAAAATATTTTATGTACATTATATCCAATTACAATTCGAAAATATAAATATATGTATATTAGACAAACATGTGTTAGAAATTATTTTATGACAAATAAATACACATCAACACATTGAGCAACATAAATTTTTTGACAATAACTATTTACAAAAACATTCCTTAATTTTTTATTATTTTTGCATTCCAATCGACTGCTCCAGAAACACGCAAGAGGCGTAATTTGTTTTAATTATTAAATTTTACGTCATTCACTAAATTTTTAACTTTGAAAAATATAGTTGAGCCGTTCAATGCACAAATTGATCAACTCCATAAAAGAAAATGTGGAGAAATACGAGAAAATAGTGGGCATTGTTTTTTGAAATTCACTTCATAATATAATTTCAAATAAATATAGCAGATTGCATAAATAAAGATGTAGCTTTCAACTAAAAGTATATAAAATTAATAAGAAAGACTAGCTATGAAACTATCATTTTTTTTTTAATGTATGGTCAACTGTTTTGATTTTAAATATTCGATCGGGATTCGAACCTCGGCCGGGCGCATACATTTTCTCTTTAAAATAAAAATATTTAAAAATCAAAACAGTTGACCATACATTATAAACAATTATAAATAGTAGTCTGACGTAAGCCAATAAGATCCTAAAATTAAAGTAATGTTCTAAGAACATTCGTTCTCGTGTATACATCGCAATAAAATTGCGAGAACACAGGGACATGGGATGGGGAAAGATAAAGGATTTTTCCTCTGCCGGCAGGAGACTCCGGTGGCTCAAATGGTTAGAGCGCTGTCACAGAGAGACAGAGGATCCGGGTTCGAATCCTGGCCGGAGCCATATCTTTTCTATTTAAAATAAAAATATCGTCAGAAATGTTACAATTTTTATGTGGCAGATTAATCTATTTGGCAAGTGAAAAAACTAATAAATTTAAATTCAGTGTTTACATTTTTAAGTTTCTTATAATAGAGAAAGTTAATTATTAGATATTTTTGTTCAGAATTTTCTATTTTCTATAAAAATTAATATGGTCTATCTGCCACAGATTTCCTTAAATTGATAGCATCAAGTTTTCAATTTTCATTATAGTCACATTTATATTGGTTAAGGTGTGGTTTGGACCTTTCTAACTTGATAAAATTTATCATTTAATGCTTGCTTGTGCATTTAAATGGAATTATTGCTGCAATTTGCATCAGAGTGCAGTTGGCCACTTATTAATAAGTGGCCAATAATTGTTTGCCATTTAAATGGTGTTAACCTTTACTGTTCGGGAAAGATTTTATTAATATAAAAACTTATGACTAAACCAAGCGCTTTTACAATTAAATATAAGATTTGTAATGGTGTAATTGATGAGTAATTCAATTTTTACACAGAACAGCTCAATTATACATTCGAATTATTTAAGTAAAAGATACCCTAAAAAAATTCCAGCAATATTGATAACCAAATCCTTATGCTAAATAAAATCATATCTATCTTAAAATATCAAGCTTATTGAAAAATACAACAAGGAAAATCCTGCTGATATAAACTGGCAGTGTAATTTGGCTTGTGGGCCGTTTTTAAAGTTTTAGTTTCAAGTTTTAATATATTTTTAATTAACATAATTTTAGAAAAAATAATTAATCAATTAATTTGCTGAAGCAGCCGATATGGCATAGAAAACATTTTTACAAATGGGTTTATATACACTAAAAAATTTTATAGTACGAGGGTATGCTTTTAGAGGGGCAAATATCCATAAAATCATCCATGTCTACTAAACAACAATATAATATTAACATTCAATAAACTATGTTAAATAAACTATTCACAGATAATAAATATAAAAGAAAAGGTAATATGATAAGACCCAAAAAATGATAACATGCGTCACTCATATCGGTTGTTATATACAGTCACGTCAAGAATGAGACAGGTAACAGACATTTGCCAATCCAAGTGTTTCTAACCACTCCATCGTAACCGTGGTAAGATTCTGAACAAACCAATAAAGTAATTGTTTTAAAAGGGTAATTTAATTCAATATTCAACAAATCAAACAAAAACATTTTAAAAATAATATACATTTTCGATCAAATTGGCATTTATTTAATGTTAGAATATTGCAAATCCATAAATTATGATTTTGAAATCATCTAAAAAATATTTCATAATACGTATCAAAATTAAAAAAAATATTCTTTTACCACATTAGGATATAATGCCTGTAAAAGAACTTCGTGAAAATAGTGAAACATATAAAGAGAGAAAAAATATAAAAGAAAAATATAAATAGAGAAAAAATAAAAATCATATGTAATATAATGAATTTTTATGAAATAAAAAAAAAATCAAACCAAAAATTTACTAGCGATTATTAGCTTTTAGCTTAGTAAAATTTTATATTAGTACATACTTGAATGATATGGCACCTTCATCAAGTGATGTCTGTTACCCGACTTGTTGGTATAAAATCGCTATGTTCATAATTGGTTTTATATAATTTATAACAATAGAATATTAAACTGTAACATAATACATTCATCGAACTATAACATTAACAACATCAATTAATTAATTCCCAAAAGTTATATCCACCATCTTGACAATTTAAGATAATTTTAATATAACATAAAATTTAACTCTTTTTAAATTACCACATATGATAACAAATTTATTTTATATTTAGTTGATCATTCACATATTAAAAAGTTTCAATTTCCAAGAGAAAAAAACAAATATAAAAATCTTAAAGTACACTAAAACAGTTAAAATCATTCAGGTAATTTTAGTGATCATTACTGTCCCCAGTACACATATTCACTTTTTAGAGCAAACATTTTTGAGAATTAGAATGTAGTAATAGTACTGTATCGATAACTACGGGTGTTACAGAATTATTATCGTCGCTTTAAAAATACCATTAAAATTCTAAATTTAAAGAGGTAAGAACCATAAAAAAATACAGAACAATTCAGGGACATAAAACTAAAAAAAGTAATTGGAGTAAAGTGCTATTAAAAATAAATTATAATATTAAATAAAGGGAAGATAATGGCTAGGAAGTCCACACGTGGAATATTTGATTTTCATCATTCCTGTAAAAGAATTGGCAGTTGATTTCACTTTCGCATTTGTTAAAGCCAAGGAAACATCTATCTACTCCTTACATAGATTTCAGTTTTATATATTATAGCATAAATGGATCTATTTACAAATGTTTCTTTAAATTTCTTCATAGAGTATTTTTTTTAGGCTCAATGATGTCCTCCTGAAAGATTTTAACTTGAATATTATTCAAAGAAATTAAGATTTTTTTACACACAATTGTGGTGATGTTTTGGCATTTTCCTATTTTAAGCGAATTTCAATTACTCGATTTTTTTTTTTTATCTGAAACTCAAAAAACGACGTTATTTCGGATAATTGATGCTCTACATAGTAAATATACTTCAAGTAAAACGATGATATAAATTATTTTAAAAATCGTACGTAAAAAACATTAAAAAATCTGAATATAACATTTTATTTCAAATTATATTTCTCCAGGATCTTAGACCCAGATCTAATAAGGCCTTGTAACTTGACCTGTTTCTAAAAAAATTGTTGGCAGATTAGAAAAGTTCATAACCCCCTCCCTAACTCGTTAGGTTCAGATTAAATATTCAAGTTTTTTTTTTCCAGTTATTGCTTCAATCTTGGCTTCCTCTCTGAAGATTTCCAAATGATGTTCTTGTACCCTAAAATTAAGCTCATTATAAATGCATTGGGCCCAGAAAAGCTCTCATACTCAATGGTTAGACGAAGCCTCATTGCCAATCACCATATACTTTCAATTGTACCACCATGTATTTAATCACCATATATCACCCTTGGCCTAGCTACAAAGGCGTATGTGGACTTCCTACAACATACCAATTACATTTTACTTTACAATAATTGTTGTTACTAATTAAATTTACGCCATTAATTAATTTTAAAAAAAATAAAATAAAATTCAGGCTACAGTATATACGTATATATGTATATTATACTGTGAGGAAGGTCAGGTTCATTCGATTTATTACAGAAATAAAATTCAATTAGACAAACCCCTGAATAACTATTATGATAGAACGCCGACGTTTCGGACTATACTTGTGACCCATCATCGAGGCTAGCTGATCTGGATATAATTCAATTTTTTCTTGAAAAAGTTTCAGAACAATTAGCCTTTTAGATAATAAACATTACTCTGACTGCACCCTCAATATTTATTCTATTACATAATTCTATTACATTACATAAGGTCACAGCCGACCAGCAAACATAAATCGTTCAAAACGAATTTCGTACATATCAATTAATATTTAGATTATATATTCGAATCATATAAATACGGTATTGGCATCGTTTTTTCTTAAATATTACAAACATTTAAGTACTATATAACATATCATTTCTCAAAAACAATAAGAACGTAAAATTTGTGGAAATGGGAGGCGTACAATCATTAAATTTGGGAACACTTTGGGAAAAAACGTTTTAGTGCAACAGGATTAATTGTTATAGTTAACTTTTATTTTACGGGATTATTTTAATATGATTACAACTTTTTAAACTTCAATAGATTTAATTTTATCAAAATGTTCAATAATAACTTATTTTTTTAACTCTTGTCAGATTGGTGGTCGTGATTAATGAATTGTGTCAAATAATATCAAAACAAATGTATTACTAATACAAATTATATGCCACAATCGATAGCGGCTTAAGAGTCAACAGTCGAACACAAGCCTTAAAGTCAATCAACCGAACCATCAAAGAAACGTCGGTGATCCTGTTTCCTTCCGCAGCAGTCCCCGTTCACGGTCACATCCTGGAGTCAGGTCGAAGACAGCCTGTACGCAGACTGAACTGGACTGCAGGCTGGACTAGAGTGAAGATTGGACTGAGCAGCCAGTCTTGGGTCATTCACTACCTCCAGACGCAGAAGAGGACAGCTGCTAAGAGTAAGGTGCTCCTCGAACTTCGGGGGCTACTACTCGGCGAAGTAACTGCAACAAAAAATAAGTATAATGTGCCAAGCATGCACAAAATTACTATTATAAACATACCAATTTAAAATGCTACTAAAATGAATAGTTCATCAGCTACAATCAGTCTTGTGCCGGAAAGTTTCGATTGGCAGAATAGTGCACTTAGAAAATTAACTTCTGCAATAAAAAAAATGCAATGGAAATATAAAACATTGATTCCTATATTCATATCTAAATAGTCAAGTATGCTAAATGTATATTAGATATTTAGAATAAAACTATCATTAAGGATCTCTTCAGTACACAGAAAAAAATGTTGTGGTTTGGTTTGAGTTAGAATGAACATATGCCTTATTATGGATCGATTCTGTTTGTTATCGGTTGTTGATCGCATATGAAAGACTATTAATTGTTGTAAACTAATATTGCTAATGAAAATTTGGCCATGTACCTAAAATCTATCGACAGGATCATTTTGAACATTGAGTGCTCATATTTGTGTGGATCAATTGGCTTCAAAGTGTTTTAGATAACGTAAAGTATGTAAAAAGAATAATATCGTAATGTATTCAGTATGTCATTTTTATCTACGATGGTTCAATTAAATTGTTGTGCGATGTGAATTGATGATAAATCCGATGTTGAAGCTGGTTGACTGACTTGGAGTTTTAGTAAATAACGAGATAGAATAGCATTACTTTTATTATGTGGTGATCAAGGTTACAAAAATATGTATTTACTTTCAAAAATCTAACTTTTCGTTAAATGTGAGTGCTTAGTTCTGGCTTTGCTTCAAAGGGTTCCCGGCATCTTAACTCCCCCCCCCCAATCTTGCCCTCAACTAAAGCTGTATTTTTTGGTTACAGACCTCGTGAGACCTTGCTCTACCTCCTCAGTGACCCTTCACAGATTTATTTAGATATTCCTAGCATTCAGAATAGAGCCACATATAACAGTCATTGACGATTGAAAATTCGCTTTGATATTGATCCGATATTGGCAGAAACTTTTGGGATTTTGAAAGGGCTTATTTCAACTATGTGTTAAATTGAATGCAATCGTATCGATTATGATACAATAATAACGATTGATATCAATCAGAAGAAATTATGAAGTTAAATATTTAATTTAAGATTTAGATGTAAATATTGATTTGCTCTAAGTTCCATTGTTCCGATGACGATTCCAATTTTTTTCGAACTTAGCGTTAAGTCGTATCAAGTCACATCGTTAGCTTGTAGATCATGACAGATTCCTGCCATTCTCCGACACCCCTGACAGTTTCCTATCAGGATCGGACGATTTCCTCGAGACAATGGACGGGTGATGACCGTGTAGCTGATATAGGAGAGCGATATATCACCGGGACGGACTGTCGCTCCGTCAAGCACTCCAACTATTTGCGATGCTAATCCCTTCTGGGCCACTGCAGTGCCTCTGCGGATCGTTCATAATCTTCATCATGAGGATATGAAAACATATATTTTTATATTTGCATACACTCGTATGTACACGTCCAGATTGACATTTTTTTGTTTCATCTTTAAAAAAATTAAATAGACAGAAGAACAAAAGAATTCCAAACTCTGGCATTTTTTTCGAATTTTTTAAGCAATTAGAGTCTAAATTATTCAAATTTCATGTTTGTAAATATAAATAATTGGCATTAATCTAGCTTTCACATATTCCGACACTCCGAACAATAATTAATTTAAGAATGAATCAACTCCCAATAGGAAAAAATAAAAATAATTAGTTATGAATAATTATAAAAATGAAATCTGCCATCATAACTGTTCTTTAGAACCGTGAAACTAAATTCCTGAAATTAAAATGATTAAAATTTATATTTCATTGATCTATTTAAAAGTTTAAAAAAATAATAACACTTAACAAGTATTGAACACTGTATAATGATGTATGAACGTATTGTTACGGCCAGAGGAAGCAAAGGATTAGCGGCTTAAATCCGTCGGCGGGAGAAGTTAAAATAGGATTAAGACCGTTCTAAATCGTCTCCTTTTGTCGGAAAAGGATTAAGAAGATTCCAGAATTTTCTGGCCCCTCCGTGTTCTAGAATGTTCGGCCTTGCCTACTTAAATACTTCCCTCACCTCGAGGCAGTCAGTCTTAGCCTGAGAGTAGACCACGTAAGATCTGTGATAAGTGAATGTCAGTGTGATAAGCTAGTCAGTGTTGAACCGGCCCGTGTAATAAGTGTATCAGTGAACTGTGACAGTCTCGCGAGTGTAATAAACTGTTTCTGTTTGTTACTGTATGTCAGTTTGTCATACTTGGAGAATCTTACGGTCGGTGGACTAGTGAACTGTAAGTGTTAACTATTAGTTATAAATTGTAGTGTAATTTTATAATATTCATAGAAACTATTGTAACTAGTTAAGATATCTAGAATTAGTAATGTCTTATATTATAGTAATAATTAAATAGGAGTTAGGCCTACATTATAATCTTTAGAATATTGTCATTATAAATTTATATTAGATTAATAATTTAATTGTTAATAGTTTAATTGTATCCTTTTTATCATATTGTTAATAAATATTAGTATCTTTAATTAAGGAATTTTTTAATACCCAGTAGCCCGTAACAGTATATATGTAATTTGGACACTAGACAATTTACAGTTAGTATCATATCAGGTATTATAATTGTATGTTTAGTATTAGCTATAAATTTATTATTTTTATTTCTTTTGTATGACTATACAAATAAGTAGGTTTTACGGAGCATAAGATTGTGGTCGTATTTAGCATATTTCAAAATATAATATATGCAAATATCTATATTTGTTTCTAAGTTTTGATTATATATCATAATGATAATGATTACTGACCAGTAACAGACGAATGTATAATGATATAATACGGTTATCAATTTCTTCTCGATGATGGACCGTAACGTATAAATGTGGTTTGCATATTTATTTATAAACGGAAAATGACAATACAAGTTATTAGATATTTTGACATAATTTCTGATATAATCCATCGTTCAAATGTTTCGAATGATTGTGTTTTTTTCTTTCTATGTTGAATTCTATTTTATTGAATGCCAACTATTATTCATTAAATGACAATATATTTAGTTAAAATAAGGCTTGTCACTAAATAAGATTAGTATATTATGGTTCGTCAGGCAGGTCTAAGAACGAAATCTCTAAGGTCTGGAAATATTTGACGAGTAAGTCGAATTGTCATTTAGTCTTCCAGGGAGCCAAAGAGTCATCTTCAAGCCAAAAACTGCCTCCTTTTTCTGCTTCATTTCACTTTCTTTGAGCGTGAGGGGTGTTAGTGTCTTCTTGTCGGCTTTATTTCTTTCCTAATGTGTTTCCTAAAAATCTCCATACCTCAATTTAGGCTTTCTTAGATCATTTTCTAGTTTTAAAGGATTTATGCGGTTGACTTTATAAATTGAATCAAGACCCTTTCAGAAATGCCGATGATTAGTCCCTTGTCGGCTTTATTTCTTTCCTAATGTGTTTCCTAAAAATCTCCATACCTCAATTTAGGCTTTCTTAGACCATTTTCTAGTTTTAAAGGATTTATGCGGTTGACTTTATAAATTGAATCAAGACCCTTTCAGAAATGCCGATGATTAGTCCCTTGTCGGCTTTATTTCTTTCCTAATGTGTTTCCTAAAAATCTCCATACCTCAATTTAGGCTTTCTTAGATCATTTTCTAGTTTTAAAGGATTTATGCGGTTGACTTTATAAATTGAATCAAGACCCTTTCAGAAATGCCGATGATTAGTCCCTTTGTTAAGTTCTGTATGGGTTCCATTGAAGCTATTAGTATCCTGATACTTAGGCCCTTTCCACTTTGCAGGTATTATGATTTGCGATTCCACTTGTCGCCTCCTCGTAGAACAGATAGTCTCCTCAAACTTTACTAAAATAGTCCACTAAATTGTGATATGAGCTTATTTTATTCATAGAAGAAAACATGAGTTACAATTGTATCTAAGATTATAATTTTTCTTTAAGAGGCTGGCCAAGACCAAGTAGGTTATCCAACATTCCAAAGAATCCATCCCAGGGTGTTAGCAGATTAAATAAGTAAATAAATGTGGCACAGCTGCTTTTAAATCCGGTACCGTCAGGAAAGTAACTCAACGCTCTACCACGCTTCCAAATGGATATTAATAGTTTTTATAAAAGTCATAGCGAACCCAAAGGCCCTTTCCCAGTACAGCCAGTAGCTTCCACCCCAACCCCGAAATCATAAGATCATCCCTTACAAAATCCTTCCACCTACGACTTCGTCTACCGATCGAATATTTTCAAGTCCACTCAGCGCTTTTAAGGAATTCCTTCATTACTAAGTTCATCAATTTTACATTTTTCCGTCTCAACTTTCACCATGCGATCATTTTAATTATACTGACCGGGTGCGTACTCTAATAATTTAATGAAACTTACATGAGTTTACACGAAACACGCGAAATGTCGTCGTTCCGTGAGATCGAGATACAGGGCAGAAGTTTCATTTATTATGTGCTGACATCACACAAGCGAATTACAAGATGGAGTGAACTTCTGATCGAATACTGTAGAAGAACATTTCTTATCGGAAGATTTGTAGACGTTAAAACGATACTGGATTGTTTCCAGCTTTCTTCCCAGTTGCTTTTGTGGTTTCTCGAGCCTCGAAACTCAATAAGTTGCTGTTCTGGTCAAACAGAACTTATCTGATGGGAAACTTATTTACTTACGATTCAATGCTTCCGTTGGACTAAGGCTCGAAATGAGCTTGTCAGGGGGCAGTAAAGGGGGGATAACTCGTAGTTAATTTCGAAAAAAATATACAAAAAAAGGAACGAAAATATAATTATGATTACCTGCTCTTTATTTATACAGAAAATAGCAGTGCCCTAATAAGCTTGCATAAAGATAAAGTATAATGTAATACGAACGCCAAAAAGATAACTCTGTACAAAGCCATTCCTGATATGAATAATTCTGGGATAATAATAACTAAACTAATTACGTAATATTAGATCAGGGAAGTAAAGCCCTTGGCTGAGATAGTAACATCCGCCTACTGTTAATGTTATATTTCAAAATATTCTGAGCTCGATTTAGGGGGCGAGTATATTATTTAGTATGCGTAATTAGGACCGTAGGTATTTTTACAGCTGTTTAATTCGTTATCTCTACACTCTTGTTATATGATCATATTACATCAAAGCACCGTCACCAGGCCAATTTTTTTTTAACTTTATGAAAAAGTACGTACATTATGGACATTATCAAACTGTAATTAATTGTTTATTATCTCAATTAGAAACATAATTGAATTAACAAAAAAGATGGGTAAAACGGATATTTCTAACGATGTTATGGTCCTTGCAGGACCTTGGCCTCCTCAACAATTTCCTCCACACAGACCTTCCTTCTCCTGCTCTTCTACATCCTTGGACACCGAACGAGACGTAGGTCGTCTTCAACATCTTGCAACAAACCGAGTCTATGTTTAACTCTGCTTCTTCTTCCATCCGGATGAATGATTCTTCGAACATGTCCCAGTTATATTCCTCTGGCCTTTTTGTGGTTGAAAAAATATTTTATGCCTCAAAGAGGATTCTTACTCATCTTCTTTCATCTTTCATAATTATTCATCCTCCACTGCTTCTTCTGAAGATTTTTCTCTCTCAAATATTTTATGGCCTTCCATCAGTAAGGATCAGCCTCCACTCTTATTTGGAGAGTTCTGTACATACCCTAATTTCGAACAGAAAATCATTAATGAACAATTGCATCTATATTATTAGCAGCTGTTATTCTTACCTTGATTTCGTGTAACATATATATTTTTTTCTATTTGCTTTTAAGGATAAAACGCATATAACATTAATCGTGGTTCGTCGTTTCAGGCTACTTCAACATTTACTAAATAAACGCTCGAAGCTTCCAATTAATTACAAAATTCTCATATACATGACTATTATAAAACCCATTTGGATTAACGGAGTAAAACTTGGGGATTCGCTAAGCCATTTGGGAAGCCATCGAATTCCTCTCGTATCCTTAAAACCAAAATCCTTCGGAGAATCCTCGAATGTCCTTACTTTTTTACGATAATCCTCCAATATTTAATATTTTCAATATTTCTCTTTTCTTAATAGTGAGTTGTTGTTGTAGGTGGTTTTGCTAATGGCTTTCCGTGTTATAGGTAAATCCATCATAGATTATGATTTTTTATTAGTAACAGTACAATCAATGGATATTTCTTCAGAGTTTAGGATTAATATTTCGAAAGCAGGAGTTTTACTTTAGAAAACATGCATATGTACGCAAATAACAAATATATGTATCTAGCATAAATCAAACTGGATCTTCGCGAGGGCAAATTCTTGCAAATTGAATGATTAGATTAGTGGAATATGCATTGACCAAGAGCGCTTGGGACCTTAACATCCGACTCCAGCAGACCCTACAGACCTTGGTGCGGTCCTAGAACTGGAAGGCCGTGGGAGGATTTGCATAAGCTGGCGTGTAAGTGTACATTTGTAATTATCAGTGGGTCGTCAGGGTTCTATGGAAATTGTTCAAGCGAGGATTATAAATTCAGATCGATGGTCTCTGAGAATTTCAGATGAATGCCAGAAATGGTTGCGACTTAGTTCACCACTTCCTAAATAATCCAAAACAGTTCCCTCTGATTTGATTGGAATAATGTTATGTACGGACGTATATCTACCTCGCTTTTATTAGAAATAATTTTCTTATTATATATATATATATATATATATATATATATATATATATATATATATATATATATATATATATCCTGTATGTAGTATCTATGGTTAAAGCTTCGGTGAAAAAAATGAGGGAAAATGGAAAAAAAACCCGCTGAAGAATGGAAATAATCTATACTTATATGATCCACAAAATGGGGCCAATTATCGACTGTAATAATTATCGCGAAATCTCACTCCTACCAACTTTCTATAAAATATTCTCACTAATCCTAACTTGAAGAATTATGGTATACGGCGATCATCAGTGGTTCGGATATTATCAATGTGGTTTTAGATGAAACAGTACAACAACTGAAAAAATATTTTGTTTACGCCAAATAAAAACGATTTTAAAAATCCTTCACCGGTCGCCATGATAACCGTATTGATTGACCAGGGTACACCAAAGAAATCAGTAAGTCTGGTAAGGATGTGAAGGACCGAAACTTAATAAAAGGTTAGAATTGGTAACAATTTTTCTTGGAAGTTCGAGCTACGTTCAGGTTTAAAACAATGTAAATCGCTTTCATCTCAATTTAACACTTGACTGCATTATTGGAAATGCGATACACACCAAAAAGGGTTTAAATTTGAATATGAATAGTAAAATATCCGCACTTGGGTTTGCGAACGATTCAGTAGTGTTGAATGAAAACTAGGAAACTATAAAACTAAATAAAATATTACAAATGGAAGCAGGTATCGAAATAGGGCTGGAAGTAAATTCAAACAAGACTAAGTATATGGTTAGTAGCAGAAAAGGGGAAGATTTTGGTGATATTGTAGTAGAAGGGAATAAGTTGGAACGTGTCTAGAAGTTTAAATACTTAGTGCCAATGGTAAACAGAAAAAAAAATTCAAGAGGAAATAAATGCGCGAATGTATGAGAAAATTCTTGTTGTTAATCGGTAGCAGCAGTACTATCCTCGCGTCTTTTGGCCCGATATCTAAAAATCAGAATTTATAAAAACCATCCTCATTCCAACTCTTCTTTAAGGATGTGAATAGTAGCTGTTTAGTCGCGGACCTGGACTACCCGCCAGATGGAACGAACTGATCCTTGCCTCTTCGATCGGAAATGTACTGTACCTCCAAAATTAAGGAGAGGGGAGAGCGACGCTATTGAGTCACTCACTTGCTGTTTGCTCGCCGACCTGGACGGTTCTACTCGCTCGCTGCCTGACTGGCCTGGATCAACGACCATCGCACACTGCCGCTGATCACTCCGCTTTCAAGCCGCTATTCCTATGAGAACGTCCAGAGGTCTCAAAGCTTATCACTCGCCAGAAGCTATGCTGAGATGCTAATTGGGTCTACATCACACGAATTGTAAGTCCCATTTCATTATCATAAGGCCTCAAATCGTCAACTAATTCTTCTCCTGATGATCAACGGATTACATGGTACCGACCGGACAGTTAATTAATGATATCATACTCATTGCTCCTTCATGCCGTGATCACTGGCGAAGATAATAATAATTCGCACATCTTCGCGCCTTATTGAAATCTTCACTATAACGTTCAGGTCCATTTTGTTGTTATTATATCTTTGGCCATTATGCTAGCATGGAGCATTTCTGTTATTGTTAATTATCGCTCCCATTCATGTTAAAAATTGTTTTCTTCTTTTTTTGTCTTAAATTACTTTTGTTCATTAGATCGCTAAGTTGCATGTTTAGTTTTAAGTTACTCTTGTAGACGCTATTATTAATTTTTATCCTTTCTTACATGTATATTTCATAGTATTTAAGAAAAGATATCTCGCATGTTATTCAAATTAATAAATCAAACGCTTTGTTAATATCTGAGATTTCATTCAAATTCCCGTGGTACTTCCATTGGCTTCCTATTAAATTTTATTCAGTCTAATCACGCCTTAACAGTGGCGGCTAGCGCTGTTGGATGAACAACGTCTTAAAGTATTTGAAAATTAGGTGTTGAAAAAAAAGGATTAAAAAATTTAGGACATTACAGAATGAGGAATTGTGGAACATGCCTCCGGTCAATATTATTGAACTGATAGCGTCTCGAAGATTAAAGTGGTAATGAAAAGTTTTTGGGCTCAGTAACGAACGAATTCCTAAAAAGTTAATATGCATCTGACGTAGGAGAGAGGATCGCGTCAAGATTGATCTGAAGAATTACCGAACCAGAAGGTTTAATAACTTTATTATTATCATTATTTGTATTCAAGAATCTGCCCTTAGTAAATGAAATATGTGTAAGCAATAAATTTGCACTAAAAGAAAAGGAGAAAACAAGAAATAAAATTATTGAATCGAAATAAAACATGAAAGTTATCCCTAAAATAATAGGTATAATATTTCAATCACTCTATTTTCAATTTTTTTTTATCATTTCATCCTTAGTGATGTTACATACTACAACAGGAATAGGTAATATAACATGTTATCTCATAGGAATACCAGACTCAAGATATGAGAAATAATAATAATATGCTACGAAATGCCAACTCGCAGAGTGCGGATATTAACCGGAACTGCTTCAGACTCGGGAATACTAAGGTGACGCCTCAGGATTCTGGCCCATTAAGGTCTTATTTCCTACTTGGTAAACAAAATGTTGCCCTTGAGCTATTTTAGGCTTCTTCCGCTATAATTAATGCTTGAAATCAAATTGTATAGTCTTTTTGACTATACAGTCCCTGGCCATATTAATGTGACCACTGGATAGATTCGTTCTTGTTACATGTTTGCATTATCTTTTTGTATGCGTAATGATGTAAATCTAGTTCAAATATTAGTTTTATGGGTAAGTTAGTTATCTGATAATAATATAAAATTGAAAAAAATAGTTCCGAAAATAAATCTTTTTTAAATTTTTTTTTTTTCAATTTATTTATTGATATCTACAACTGTATTACAATAATACAACAAGTAAATAGGCTAAGTGATATATAATGACATGATAATGAAATGTAGAGAAACTACCCACTGGTAGTACTCAAATCAAAGTTCAAGTAAGGAGGTCTCGTGGCCATCTTTTTTTCAGACGCCGCGGAGGATTATCGGGAATTGAAGAGAAAGCTAGGTTTGAAACTAGAGGGTTTGAGTGGTAATGAAGTTTGTTATGAAAGGATAGATACCGGGTTCGGGCCAAATCAGCAACAAAAGGGACATTAAGGTCGTTATGGATGAGTTTATTCTTACCAAAATAAGGAGCATTGAGGATGTTACGAAGGATCTTGGACTGTAAGGATTGGATACGAGAGGAATTCGATGGCTTAGTGGAGCCCCAAAGCTCTACTCCGTAAGTCCAAATAGGTCGTATGATGGTCATGTAGATGAGTCTTTTGTAGTTAATTGGGAGCTTAGAACGTTTGTCTAGTAAGTGTTGAAGTAGCCTGAAACGTCGTGCGGTTTCTTGTCTTTTCAGTCTTGTATGAGGATTCCAGGTTAATCGTTTGTCAAGGTGCAACCCTAAGTATCGGATCTGTTCTAAAGGCACCAGAGGGATATTATTAAAGGATACTGTAGGGCAGGAAGTCATTGGTTTACGACGTAAGGTAAAAGTGATTTGATGCGATTTTTGAGAATTTATTTTAATTATCCAGTTTTGACACCATTCTTCAAGATCAGTGATATGGGATTGGAGGCTTTGGGATGCAATAACTGGATTGGTGTTGACTGATAATACACATGTATCATCAGCATACGTGGTAAGGATAGTATTAGGATGAGTTGGGATGTCAGCTGTATAAACTGTATAAAGGATTGGGCCAAGGATACTACCTTGAGGGAAAAATAATTTTTTTAAAAATATTTTGTGGTGTCACCGTATTTACACCCTATTTTACATATTGATGAAAAAAAACTATCAAAATAGTTAAAATATATGATACAAATAATAAATCAATAATAAACTTACCGAATCCGACTTGTATTTAATGAAAAAGAAACCATAAATCCACAAAAATTTCAAACAAAAATTATGCATGCCGTCACTCGTAAAACAAAATGGCTGTACTAAAACCAATGCTGCCATTACTAAAAAAAATACTTTAAAAAACTTATAACAGTGTTGCCATTACTTAAAACAGCAATTTATTAAGACACGCGAAAGTATATAAAAAAAATTTGGAAAAAACAAAAAGAAAATAATCTTTCTAGGTGGTCACAATAATATGGCCAGGGACTGTACAGCCTTAGTTGCTTCCATACATCGTTATCTTTATTTTATTTCATTCCTAAACCCTTAAAAAATGATTGGAAATGGCTTAAATTAAAATAAAAAAAATGGCTAATTCTAAATATATATATATATATATATATATATATATATATATATATATATATATGTCCTTCATGAATAGTAAAGGTATTATTTATATTATACTTTTTTTTCGGTATTGTATTTGTTTGTTAATTTTTCTGTCTTCTTGTTCCCCACAGGTCCGCTAAGGGCCTCAACTTTCAACCATTGCGTTTGGTTAGGGCTTTATTTTGCAATTTTTTTGGATCCTCGAAGGTTGTCTGGTACCTCAATTTCTTTAGCGTCCTCTTGAGAGGTGCCTGATGTTTTAATATTCCCCTACTCTTGCTGATCGTTATTCATTTTCGTCTTCTGTTATCAAGTAAGAAGTTTGCTTCTAAAAATCAATCCGACTGGATGTATCACGCAGGTCTATGTATAAAATATTAAACTAAATTCCTAGTTACTTCATTGGTGATTACTTCATATTCCTTGTAAAGTTTTTATTAGATAGTCATTACTGATTTTCCCGTGCTAGACCTTGAAGACTAATTAACAACAATTAATCAGAAAAATTTCATTTACGAGGTTTTACAAATTAAAAAAGTTTTAGATTACCGTCAAATAGGGTGAAAATGTGCCAGCTGGGGTGAGAAAAGTTCGTAAAATTTCTGGTCGTAAGAAGTTCGAGGTACGAATTGAGACAGGTAAGTGATTTTAATTCCCTATATATTCATCTTGATTACACTATAATACCGATATCATAATAATTTTTCTTTCTGATTTATACAATTTTAAAGCCCAGAGCACAAGTTTGCGTGGTGAGAATGTGTCATTTATTGGAACATTTTCACTCCATATTTTTAAGCCCAAAACCTAGAGACTTTGGAACAAATTCATACCAAAATTGGATAATAAAGAAATTCTGTTCGTGGATATACTGCAAAATATGGTATTCACAGAAATGTGCTAAGTAATAAAATAAAAAACAGTGCTGTTAAGAAGAAGAATGAGTGATAGTAGCACACATCCAGTTCTAGGTTTCCCATAAATAAACAGTCTTCAAAGTTCCTGAATTATTTTAATTACCTTTATGCCTGCCTATATCTACCTTATCAGAATTTGGTGTATTTTTTTTCTTAATAGTTATTCTTATTTGTGTCATCCTTAGAAAATAAATTAGCATTTAGTTTATACTATTTTTTCCTAATAAAAGATTTTTTAGTAGCAGGATTGTGTAAATTCACTGAGCCATATATTTTTTTCAGAATAACATGGTTAGAATATGACAGTTGCATTTCCTTATTAAATTTTCATTAAAAGCATTTGTGGCACATTGTCAGCCTATGGGGTGACAGTGTGCCACAAAAAATCAATTTTTTGAAAATCATCAATCAATCATGAACTATGTGGTGTTTTATTTTTATTACATTTTACTTGACTTTTCTCTAACAATACGTTCACAATAACCTAATAAAGCAAAATGGTGGCACATTATCACACTATTTAGGTAATTATTGAAATAAATTCCCTCAAACAAAACGTCGACGAAATAACACGTTAGAATTCAAAAATGTGGCCAACATTTAAGTCATTTATTTGTCGGACTCCTTCATAAAGTACTGTATGAGGCCTCCAAGATTAAAAACGGATAACTCCAAATTTCAAAAATGTACTTTTTCACATTTTTCTATTACTGTATACTATACTGCTTACAGTGTCTTAACAACCATTAACACAAAAACCACAATGCCACCCTACCATGTATAGAACGCAGGAACGTTTCTGTAGTTTTAGTGTTTTATTTTTAATTTCAATTAACGATTGTGTTTGTTGTTCTATGTCACACTTTAGTCTGAATTAATAAATCAAAAGAGCACTGATGTTTATGTTTTACCTTCTTTCTTTATAATTTCAGTTTCAAAATTGTTTCAATTAGGAATAATTATAATAAAAGTGAATGACAGAAGCGGGTTTGGATCCCTATTGAGAGGGGAAGTGCAGTGATGCTTTCAACTCGATTCAATGGCCTCAGAGGGTCAATTTCAACGAGCTGCATTTACATAAAAAGGGTTTACGTAAAATCCTCAATGTCTTTAATATTTCAAACGTGAATACACTATCGACATGCAATGCAAGGGAGGTGATAAAACGAGAATTTCAATAGTCAGTAGTTCAGAGGAAACTGCTTTTGTTATTCTGTTGTTCTAAGTAACTATAATGTTGAATACCAACATGGAGGGTTCCGTGAACTCACTAAGTAGCGTACTATGCTACTGGCCTTTAAGCATTGAGCTTGAGGCCAGCTGTGGCAGATAAATTATTTATTCTGTTTACAAATGTATAGAATGTTTATGTAATGGCTTATCACATTGTTACCTACGATAGACCTATATCGTTAGTCTATAGACGATAAAGAATATAGTTCTCAGGAGCCTTTGTCTTAGTCTTGTAAATATTATTTCATTTATAAATTAATAGATAATTCAAGGCAATTTTTAATTAATTTTTTGAACTACAATGTAGTTTTATGGGTACTTTTTTCGAAAACCCTCTATGCGATACCTTCGCATTAAACTTACACCGATTGAGGCTAGACTTGTTTAAATGTAAAACGACTGTACCGATTTCAGAGAATTCCGTTTTCTGGAAGCACAAACAACGAGGCGAGCCAATGAGAGACGACGAAATCACCGCCCTGTGAAATCAAAGCCAGCTCAAACCAGAGAACAAACCATGGTTTCGCTGGCATCGGGTTAAATTTCCATGGAAACCATTCAAAGAGAATTTATGAATTCTCCCTATATAGCGGAGGAAGAGTAAACTCTAAATCTAAAACTGTGCATGATATGACAGACCTAATTCACTAAATTATTTAGCGTCATTCGTCACTGCCAATACAGAATTTTTACTATTTATAAATTTATCTAATCCTGTTAATATAGCCTTCCCAGTCAGGGCTTCTAGTAAAATGAGTTGGGGACTTTGAATCAAGAGCCCGGAAATTTATAGTTTTCTTTCTGTTTCACATAGGTAATAAAATTAAAAGTATTCACTATTAAGCTATTAGAAGTAATTAAGTTCCACTTGAACTGTCATAAATAGTTAAGATTCAAAGGCATAACTATACGATTTATAAAAATATAGTTATTAAAGTATTATTTATTTATTTTTTTATCAGAGCTTGTGAATGTTTTTTTCAGCCAACTGAAGAGCTAAAATCCCTCACTATATTACACAGGAAATTGGTCCATTATTATAAAGGTGATGTATTATATTTAGTCAGCATTGTAAACATCTTTAACTTTCCCCATTGATAAGTATGGATGTATACGCTTCTAAAATAAGCATCCTTGAAAAATAAGCTTGACATTTATCCTTCTTCTAGCCAACTAACCTGCCCACCCAACTCGATTTATTTTTATCACGGCAGATATATCAATATCATTGATTAGGTAATAGGCATCTTGTTTTTTTTTTCGTCCATTCTCCGTTCCCACTCCTCCCTTTTGTAAACTGGACCGAAGATTCGTCATAGTGCTTTTCTTTAAACAAAATTTGAAGCTTTTTATCTTCCTACTTTCAGGAAGTCTAAGTTTCGGAACCATTGTGCATATAACTTTACTATTGTTCAAAGCTAGAATACGATGCTATCCAATTCGTGTTATATCAAGACATGCCAAACAACTCTAAGGGTGATACAAAAACAGTAATTTGTTTTTACTCAGACGCATTAAACCACTTCCTCCAATTTGCCTGATTAAAATTTATGTCGAAAATACTAAGTGTAATATCTAATCCAGAATGTACAGGAGCTTGTTTACGTTCAAACATGAAGTGATTAACCACTTTCACGTTGTACAGTAACTAGAGATTACGAATTTTCGAACTTCATCAACAGTTCAATTTATAGAACGTCAAGCTTTCACGACCAATCTTCACTCCCCCCCCCCCACAAATATGTATTTCTCTTACCGATCTAATTCCACTACCAAGACCGCAAATGTATTTGCTCATTAATGTTTAGCAAGTTTTAAACGTTGCAAAGTAAAGGAGTTATGTTTTGCAGGTCGAGTGTTATAGATTAGTACGCGTCATTCGCAACCAGGTTTTCATTTTATCTCTAGACTTAATCTGTCTTCTCCTTGAAGAAGTGTTCTTGAAAAAACTTGACATGAAGCCACTTGGAGTCTGCTCGGGGGAGAGAGGTTTGCGCTGGACAGGACTTAGATAAATTGACCCTAAAGGTCAAGATCCTTAAAGGTTTACGGAGAATGATATCGGTAAAAAAAACTGGAAACTAACTCGTAAAACTTGATATTTTATTTTAATCGTTTAGTATCGATACTGTGAAAGAGTAGACTGTTTGTTAACAATAAAAAGAAATTTTGTAGGCAATAAGCCTGCGGCCATGGCAGGTTAAAAAAAATTATTTAATAGAGACAATAATACCCAATCATATCTGACACTGATTTAAATAACAAATAAATACAATTATGGTTTTTTTAATTATACTACCTATTTTTAATTTTACAGTAATTAAATAATTATTTTTAATAGTAAGCGGTAAAAACTTAATGGCTGTCTTAACTCTGACCTCTAAACAAAAACAAATGCAGTTTCACTCATTCTTAGAAAGTGTTACTCTCTACTGATCAACATGGACGTAAGAAGACGTTCCATTTCCAGAATTCAACACATCCCTAACATTACAATGTACAATGTACAATATTAGGCAACTGACAGAGCAGTAAACAACTATCCTCCACAAAATAGAAACTGGGAGATTAAAATGGAATGGCCACGTAAAAAGTCATTGTAAAAGGAACGATGGCTTAAAACAATCTTTTAATCGCCCGAAAGAAAGAAGGAAAAGAGGAAGGGATGAAGAAAAGGGTTGCAAGATCTGGAGGAGAGCGAGGGGACTTTGAGAAGGAGGCTTGAAAAATTAAGAAAAAATTAAATGGTAAATGAACAAGACTTATGTGATAAAGTAGAAGCATTTCTGCAAGTTATAAATTATAAAGTTTTAAGTAGATGCCATTACAAAATTTTAAAAATAACAAAACAAATGAATGATAACAGAAAAAAATCTTTTTGAATACCGTCTTTGATATACTGAAATGTTAAATTAATCTATTAAAAATAAATAGACTAAGAATCTTCGTATTAGTGGAACTATAATAAGAATTTAGAAGGTAATAACTATTATAAAGACTTTTATATTCTATCAAAGAGCTAAAAAACAGTGAGAACTGGAACTCAATAATATAAAATATGAAAACAACAGACAGTTAAATAAATCAATTCCATTTAAAACGGTACCACATAAGCTCCCATTAACTTTGCAATTGCAGATCAACTGCATTTAGAGATTGTTTTATAACAAAACAATTGGATAATATTGGTAAATAAAATTTATCAAAATTAATATCAAATAAAGGCAAATATTCATAATAAAGACAGCAGAACTAATGAAAATAGCACAAGCATTTGTTAATAGATTCATATCCCTGAAAATACTAACAAATTTTAAATGAATGTATTGAATGGGTTTGAAATATTTATTATGCATTCGGCAATAATTTTTACTTGACTTTGAACTTAGCGTCGAATTCGTGGTAGTAGGGAAACGAAAATCCATTGTGTATTATATCGGTAAGCCCAACATTTTTTATATGATCTTATAGTTTGAAAAAGGAAAACCTCTCAGATTATTTTAAGCAATTTAATGTTTTTAATATTGTTGGGATCGCTTTATGCGGTATATCGACAATAATCTTTCTGGATATCACCAAAAGCAAACTAAATTTTTCAATAAAAAAGACAAATAAATAACTAAGTTCACAATCAATATATTCCTTTCATGTTTAAAAATTGAAAAACGTCAATTTATCCTTCGTATCAAGTAATAATAATCATAGCTGGGCAGAAATGTTGTGCGGATCAACTATCTGCGTCTATTACAGTCAGGGTGAAAAACAAAACTAAGTCATAAATATTCGCTTCGTTTAAAACTTCATCCATTTAGAAAATAAGGTGATATATAAAAAATATGAACTGTTGTAGAGTGACAAAAAACAAATTAATACGACATAAATAGATATAATACAAGAAGAATATAGTTTTTATCCCTTTATTGCTAAACCACTCGTGGCTGACACAATCAAGAAAAATTACCGAAAATTTCATGACTCAGTTCAGTTTTCAAATGAAGATCGAAAATACAATATGTGCCAAATGGCATTTGTATGACTTGTGAAATAAACATTTTTTATTATTATTATTTATGGTTAAAAAAAAGCATACCTTCATATTCTTGAGAAACCACCATCGAATATATTCGCACATGGGGCCTTAAAGCATTCTTGGCATCTTAGATAATATTGATAAAATTATAAATTTAAATATACTTATTAAAAATATTATTAACATACTCGAGAAGTAAATGAAGTCTTTGGCATGTTTCAGATGATGATTATGATGTTGTTTTTTTTGTGAGATATGATTCTTTAATCAGCTCTATTCAATGAAATTGTGCCACAGACTGATATTTATAGATATGTTAACCAAATCGTGAAATAAAATCTATTAATATGTAATTTCACTAAAAATGCAAAAGTTTAAACCTAGAAAGGGAAACGTTCAATTGAATAAACTCCATAACTCCTCTCTCCTACGGGAATCTAGTTGCCTTTGATATGTTATTTTCCATTCTCACTTCTAAGAGCTTATTCTACTCGTCTGAATATTTTATCAAAAGCTAGGAAAGAAGGGTTCCTATTATAGTTGGGTATATATATATATATATATATATATATATATATATATATATATATATATATATATATATATATATATATATATAAATTAACGAGTTTGACACACATAAACTAAAAAAAGGGAAAAGGTTTTGAAATAAGAACGCACAGAGAGAGGATTAGGCTCTACCATTGCCGAGCCTTGGTACTTAACTTATATGTATATATATATGTATATATATATATATATATATATATATATATATATATATATATATATATATATATATATATATATGTTAGGGCGTGATTAGACTGAATGAAATTTAATAGGAAGGAAATTGAAGTACCACGGGAATTTGAAAGAAATCTCTGATATTAACATAGCATTTGATTTATTAATTTTAAGGACATGTGAAATATCTTTTTCTCAACTAAGCAAATATACAAGTGATAAATGATTAAACTTAATGGTAGCAATTATACATCTATCCTGGTGCGTGACAGGCTGCAAGACCTCCTGGACGTTCTCAATAAAGAATATCGGCTTGAATGTGGCAAGCGGTCGTAGCTGCGAAGGTCTAGTAGAACAGTCCAGCTCTGCGTCCCAACAGCAAGTGCTCGCAGCTCCAAGCGTCATTTCCCCTCTCCTTGGTTTTGGCGGTAAAGTATATCTTTCGATACTAGAAGCAAGGATCGGTTTGTTCTTACAGGCGGGTAGTACAGGTCCGCGGCTAAACAATATATATATATATATATATATATATATATATATATATATATATATATATATATATATATATATATATATATATATATATATATATATATATATATATGTACATATTTATTTATTTCCTCTTTTCTCTTTTTTCATCTAGTAACCCCATGAAAGAGGAATTTCTTTATTTTTAATATAAAATCCAAGGGAGTTGAGTAGCTCAGTGTGTAGAATGCTGAGATGATATGCTAGACATTCCGGATTCAAAGCCGGCTAATTCTGATAAATTATTTAATCTGTTAACAAAAACGAATGGACATTCCATGATCTATAGATCTCTTATAAATCCCCCTGGGGTTCACAGTGTCTTAGTAAAGTGGGGACCCTTTCTTATGATTACCCGGTACACTAGAGACCAACTGAAAAATATAGATCTATAAAAAAGCTAAGGTGTAACCTATCACTACGATACATAACTCCACTAAATGTAACAAAACTTGTAGGTAACGAGAACATTATTAAAGGTAGATTCAGATCTTAGTATTTTATGCAATTGGGTTCCTGAGACGGATCTGCTGTATCTAGGATAATATGATCTATTACTGAGAAGTGGTTGTCATAACTCGACTATCTATTTGATCAATCTCCGCTAGCGCAAGGACATTGCAGTTCATTGAGAACAAGTGGTTTTCACCTGATCGGATATCTTCCACCTTTACCAGTCCCATAGCCTCGTCCAAAACCACCTTATGAACCAACAACTAATTATCTTTATAACCTTACCGCTGACTTTGAGGTCGCATACAGGAAGTGGCAATACCAATGAAACGAATCCTTTAAAAGCAGGATAATAATAAGGATATAACAATAATAAGGATCGTAGTGCGGATCTCATGAGATAATGTATTAATATTCCTTTAATTATAAAGCACCCTAAATGAATTTAAATGAATTTTCAATAATAAATAGTGTTTTCGAAATACCAAAACTTATCCTTCTTTTTTAATGGGCGGAGGAACAATCCTGTTTTTCTTAACCTCCTTTCCTTAACCGGGGTTAAATCTACTCACTACTACGGTGACTAACTCACCTTAACTGCTTTAGTATATACTCAGGCATATACAAACGTAAGTACGAGTATACCATTTCTATATATATATATATATATATATATATATATATATATATATATATATATATATATATATATATACTATATAGTAATAATACATAAATATTTAGAATAGTCACGGTTGTTCCTTCCATACTCCATAGTCGTGCCGAGTTTCCTGGAGGAGTTCTAGATACCATAGTTACCAAGCTCGGCCACTATCAGATTCAATGAATATAAGATAAGGATTTGGACCCGAGACCCTCACCACGGCAACACTCCGCTCACTGGAGCCTTAACCTTAACTCTCCTGTGAATTTTCTTCAAGAATATATTGGATAGAATTTATCTAAAATAATTTAAGATTTGATCAGAAAATTTGAGTATTAAGGCTCAAAATCATTACAATTTACTCAATAACACTATCCCAGGTTTCTTCATGACTTCTTTCTAGTTCAAGATTTTCTTTTTTAGAATAATTTATTTATATTTACAATTGTAATTATATTACATGAAGTAAATCTGCTGTATGAACAAAAGACATGAAAAAAAAACCTTGTGGATAAACTGTCCATTGATAGCTCTCCAATAAAGTTCTATAGTAGAAGGTCTCGAGGCCATCTTCTTTTCAGACGCCTCGGAGGGTTATCAGGAATATTATGAGAAGCAAGTTGAGAGACTAGCAGATTCAAGTGTGTATGGAGCTTTTCGTGGAAGGATAGGTATCTAGTTTTAGCCAAATCAGCAACATATGAGATAGTAAGATCATGATGGATGAGTTTGTTTGTGACATAATAAGGAGCATTGAGGATTTTACGTAGGATTTTGGATTGTAAGGACCGATTACGAGATGAATTGGATGGTTTAGTAGAGCCCCAAACCTCAACTCCGTATGTCCAAATAGGTCTGATAACTGTCATTTATAGAGTCTTTTGTAATTAATTGGGAGCTTTGAACGTTTGTCCAGTAAATGTTGAAGTAGGCGATAACGTAGAGCTGTTTCTTGTCTTTTCAGTCTTGTATGAGTTCAAGAATAAATTCAAATATGGCTAATGTAATTACTTAATGTGATGATAATGATTACCAGCAACAACTTACGAATATCAATAATGGTCATTTACATGGTTTTAAAGTCTAATTCTTTAATTACTATCATATATTTTCACACGCATTAAGATCGTTATCGTAATAAGACTCACCATTGATGAAATGTACCTCCATTTCTCGTCACTTTTTTATAGTTTACAAACCTATTTCTATCTTTCTATAGAGTTTTTGCCTACTTCTTTTTCCCACTAATTCTATAAAAATTTCTCTGTCTCCATGGGCTATGTCAAGTAGGTTTTCTTTATTGATGTGTATTTTCTTTAGTTGTTAACTAAATATCTCCATTGCAGATGTTCTCGGTTGCCGGAAAGAGGTTCCAAAAATTTAGTTTAATGAATTCAGGCCTTCCAAGAAAGTCTAATATTTTCCCTTTTATATCGCATTTGTACGGAACTCGTTAACTGACCTCGCTGTCTTTCGTTAAAGGGGCCAATTATTTTTTCTTCCTTCTTGTGAACTTCTAAAGAATTCCTTCAAAGTTTCGAGATCTGGAATATTACGATCCCAAGGTAATAGTATTACTGTGAGATGTCCTCTTCCATTGCTTTATATTTCCCTAACGATACCGATCCTCCTTCTCCCAACTCATCAATTACCTTCACGACAGCTCTAGAACTTGATAGACCTTTGTTCCCTGTAGCCTTTGTAAGTTGTAAGTTCCAGGTAGGGAGTTCCAGGACTCCTTTTGTGGTTAAGACTGGGACACCTTACTCAGTACAGTTAATTCGAATATTTATTTGACGATTTATATATTACATGAAACTCATAATTTCATTGCCCGTAAAATCGCATTAAAACATTTTTAGAAAGATAGTCATCAGGACTGTTGAGAGAAGTGCAATTATTTAAAAAATACTTTGAAATAACCGCATTATTTTCTGAACTATTAAATAAATTGTAGCCTTAATTATTCAAATTATTAACGTTTAATGTAAAATTAAATTATTAATATTAGTCTAGAATTCACATATATTGACATTTCGAACAATATGTACATTTTCAAGTAATTTATTTATTAACCAAAACATATGAGGGCTTAATATTGATGCACAAGCTCAATACTAAATATCAGTAATTTAATTAAAATAATTAGTGTATTTGTATCAATTACACTTATTCCTTGTCAACTTTATATAAATTATACTTTATCAACAGAGATTTTATTTTCATTTTAGCATTATTACCATCGTTTAAGTTCAACAAGACATTTGGCTATTTCTGTCGAAATAATAAAATAATGTTTTTTGGGGGAAATGGAATTTTTAATGATTTAAGTTTGTATTAGTATTGATTTCACAACTATTAAATACATTTTTAGATAAATATAATCATTTTTATATCAATGTCATTCCAACTTTGAGCAAAAGTTAAATTAAAAGCTTTTGATTACTTGTATGAATGAATTAAAGACCATTGTGTAGGTCATGCACAGGCCCCTAACTATTGTAAGTCTCAAGCACGTTGCTGACACGAAGCTATAAGTTTACTCCAGCTATATATATCATACCATCATAGCGCAGGAGTATCCGAAGGCGCCCAGATCGAAGACCTATTTATAGATGTAATCTACCCCTGCTTCACAAGATAAGTTGTAATTTAAGTTTTGTATTTGTTTTATGAGAATTCTCTCTATATATCTGAATCATTAAGCGTACTTCGCTATGTACATAATAACTCATCAATACTATTTCAAACTGTATTAATAAAGTATATTTATTATAATTCTTTTTGGTGCTTACTGAACCCCAGATGCACTAATTATTTGTAAATAATATATCGATGGTTTAATTAAATAGTAAATTGGTAAACACACAACCAACCTTTGGAGAATAATCCAATTAAGAATAAATTTAGAAATAACAATTTGAGTGATCATTTTAAATGATTACTCTGGCATTCCGAAATCAATTAGAATATTTAAGAATATAAAACATAGCACCCCCTACCAAAAGTCGCTTAAGGCGACTACAGAACTTTTCAGTTCGAAAATAGTGTATTTATTTTAGCCAATCAATGAGTTAAATTATCACTGTTCTAAAAACAAAAATTATTATTAAATTGTTGGAATATATATTTAAAGTGTTGGAATGAACTTTGATAAAATAATAATTATTCAATAATGCAGCTTCAATGATTAAACTTTGTTCTCCTTTCCTGGCCCGTGAATTAGTTTTTACAGTTGAGCAGTTAGCATAGAGTAGGAGTAGTTAAACACAACTTTGAGGGTTCCTGAAACGAAATTTTCGAGCAAGATAGCAGGAAGACAAAAATAAATCGTTTAAGTTACTTCGTGAAGGAAGTATTAATAAGGGAGAAGGGTGCTTTGTATTGTGAGCTTCGTCTAAGTCCTTCTTCTTGCTTCAACTTCTTCCGCTCTTCCTAAGTTGCTACAGCCTTTCCTCTGAAGTCTTCTTGAGTCTCTTGTTGGTCGCTGTTTAATTATTGTTTGACCAAGTTTTGTCGCTGAGTGATTCTTCAGCAGTCCCCTGGATTCGCCCAGGGAAAACGCTTTGTCAGAGGCGTGAATAGACTAGTTCCTTTTATAAATTATTATATTCCAAAGGATAATATTACTTGAGAATAATCCTAAAAAACAAAAATTGTAAAATATTGAAAACTAAAAACAGACCTTACATAAATGTTAAGACCGTGGAAAAATTCCAACGAAAAGCCTTAAGTCTCCAAACTAAAAAGGGACAGATAATTTCTATTTCTGTTTTAGTTTGGAGATTTAAGGCTTTTCGTTGGAATTTTTCCACGGTCTTAAAAAATTGTAAAAGTTAGGAAACTATTTTTCAACGATTATTAAAAATTAAATAAATAATTAATATTTATATACAATTAGATTGAGCGTTGACTTGCTAAGCTGAACGTTTCACGTTCAAATCTTCCAGATAAAGTACTGGTTCTGTCAACAGCCATAGATTATCCGTGTGGTGTCTCCAGACCCTTCTTGTGGGTGAAGAAAACATTTGATATCTTCAGATGGTTTATGTTATTAATTAATCTCAAGAAAATCTAGTTATTGAACATATTTCATATATTATCTTCACAGCATAATCACGAACCCATCATTTAAATTAACGCTAATCAAATAAAAATTATGATTAATAGTTTTCAATATTCAGAATATTAGGATCGTATTAAAAATATTGGATAGTTCATTAAAAGTGTTGAATAATTTTAGGTTACCTTTATATAAATGAGGGAGAATATGGCCCGGGTGGAGGGCATGAAAATTCTCTTCCATAGGGAGAACGTTTTATTGGTAAGCCCACGATTGGACCCACATTGCAGATAAGATCGGTGTTTGACACTAGACTGTCCAGAGTCAACCACCGTTCTTATCTGAGCCCTACAGAAAACCTGCAATGTGGGTCGAAACGTCTGCTTACCAATAAACAGTTCTCCCTATAAAAGAGAATTCTCTTGCCATCCACCCGGGCCATTTCTTCCTCTCTTCTATTAAAAACATTTATGGGAAAATAGTGTTTCGAACATATGAAGACCGCAGAGGTAAAATTAGGTTACTCACTTCACCTTAATGTTTAGGAATTATTATTATTGTCATCATCACTATCATTATTATTGTTAATTTAATTTTGTAAGTCCATGCAGATTGCTGGTCCTATCAATCTAACAACGAAGATATGACCGAATGTTTGAGATGACAGAAGCCCAGAACGGAAGGCACGTTACTTCGTTAAGAAATAATTCTTAAGCCTTTTTGAGCTGTTTGAACTCGTTTTGACAACACCGTCGGGTAGGCCACCGAAAATCAGAAACCACTGTTACCAACTTTTTAGTAATAAATTCGATTTTTCCTCTGCACTCTGCATATACACATTGCCCTTCAGAATGGAAGGATTCAAGAAATGTTTATTTTCGTTTTTTATTTACGTCGAACAGTGCACACCAGCTATATTTGTTATAACTCGCCTAAGCTACTAAATCCTGGAATGGAGTTTTCTTACTTTCGCTGTCTAACTGTTGGATATTTATAGTATGCAATGACTGATGAAGATTCTTCCGGCTGAGCTTGCTCCAGTACGATATAGAATGCATTAGCATCAAGAGATGACTGGAAACTTTTGATTAAAATTTCTTCTTCTAGTGTCCTCCCCTCCCCTTCACCCCTCCACCCTCTCCTCTTCCTGACAAATAGAATTTTTCATTTACAAAGAAAAAAAAAGGTAGGTCCTCTAGTATCCAATTAGTCCCCTAGAGTGCGCCGAGTCTAATTCAACTCCCCGGGCGTACATCAACTTTTTTTTTTATCTACGCTCTCTGTCATCAACATTCCGATGGTACTGCCCTCTAATGGTGCCTAATTACGATTGTACCGAGCACTCTCTGTTCTTGGAAGTTTCTTCGGAAAATAGTCAAAAATTGAATACTACGTAAAATTTGGAGAAAATAATAAAATAAGTATTATCATGAATATCTGTTTTTCTATATCAGTGACTGAAATCCGGAATAAAAGGGATGAATATATATATATATATATATATATATATATATATATATATATATATATATATATATATAACAAGTAATCCATTGTTCATAGATCACAGCAATTACAATACAAACAATTTATGCTGTTTTAAGAGGCAACAGATTAATGAAAAACTGATTCATTCTTTAGAACATGTAAGTACACCCTATCTTACACAAGTCATTTTACATCTATTTTAGTGTGCTGTTTGATGTTTTTTACTAAAAAGCTCATTTGTTCACTGTCAGGGCATGAATATGAGACTAACCAGTCTCGAAACGTCACCTGAAAAATTAATAAAGAAATAAAAGACTGAAACTCAAGATTTAAATATTATATTATTTCCATAACAGTCAAGAAAAGTAAAAAAACAAAAAACAAAAAAAAACCCAATATATATATATATATATATATATATATAAAAGATATACATAGATTACACAATACATAGACTGAATAAATATATGTACTACGTATTCTACCATAAAGCGCTGGAATGAAGCCCAGCGCGTTTTCCAAGTCCCATTATAGAGCTACAAGTTTAGATTTTTATTATAAGTTTATCTGACTCCATATTGGAAAAACATTTTCTTAGTAATTAATTTACTTAATAGAAATGCTAACGATCAATTTTTCATTCCTCTTTCATGTTCATAGACTCACAGACTTAACGTTCATACGTTTCACGATCTGAATAAAGTTTTTTTTCCGGTAAGTTTTGATGTAACGTGTTTTTTTTTTCCATTTTAATCACTATTAATATTGAAGTTTTTTAGATAAATGTACAATTGTATTTAATTTGTTTCTTTCCTTCTTGCTTGACTCTACAGCCCATCAATGAGCCTTGGCCCCCCTTAATACGTTTCCACCAGTCCTGTCTGTTCAGTGCAGCGGCCTTCCAGTTCCGGATGATGAGCAGGCTCCTGGAGCCCTCACTGACTGCATCCAGCCATCGCAACTTGGGTCGCCCTACTCTTCCGCTCTGAATCTTTTCTTCTATTACTCTTCTGAGCCCTTCAACACTTGCCACATGGCCAGCTCTGCATTGGTATGTCTTCTCCATGCTTCCCCCTCTATAAAACGTCCATTAATTCGCCATAAAATCCTCCTTTCAAATCTATTTAAGTTAGTTTCGTTAAATCTTTAACTCTATGATTTTTTTTCTAAATACATACTCGGAAATGAACATAGAGAATCCACTAATCCATCAATACATTTTGTATCCGATCCTTACAATTCAAAATTCTTCATAAAATCATCAATACTCGTTACTTTGCTAGAAATAAAGTCATCCGTAATGGCCTCAGTGTCCATTCGTAGCTGATTCGGCCCGAACCTACAATACTTCCATGAAGAAAATTTTTCCCACTCAAACCCACTAGTTTTAAAGATAGGTTATTTATTACTACATTTTCAATTCCGATGTATTCAAGTGCTCTGATGCGTTTGAAAAGATGACGGCGTCATGACCTAATTTATTATTGAATTTATTATTTGAGTTGATTCTCGACTCGCCTTTCATGATATTAACTACAAATCATTCATCTAGCTACTTGTACAGCTATAATTTTAAATATTTTGTTTATAATGATGTTTTTTATCTTAAAGTTCTGTTTCTTTGCATCATTTCTTAATTATTTTCCTCTTTGATTGTTCACGTAATAGTTACTTTGTACACCATGTTTAAATCAATAAAAATATAAATTAAATGCATGCTCAATTTTATGATTTTCGTGCGAAATTTGGACACTGTGAATTTGCTATGGAAAAGAAAAAGTACATTCATGTATTTTCTTCATGAATTTATAATTAGTAATTTAGTCATTATAATATTATTGTCCATAGAGGTCCTTGGCCACCTCAACAATATTTTGCCACACTGAACAATCCTAAGTGGCTCTTCTTATTCGTAATGAGTTTCTTAATCAGAATAAGGTTTTCTTTTTTCCTCCGGTGAATTCAGATGTCATCTATTTTTTTTCTCATCATTGTAGCGAAACATTAAAAGAAAATAGAGTAGCATTTCTGCTTAATAATTGAATAATTTAGTTAACGAATTTCCTCTGCCTAGGGTTCTTGGAACTGAAATGATTTACTAGAAAATCCATGGCTGCTCTTCCGAAAGGAACAGATCCAAGCCAAGATCTAAGCAGAGGGATTAAACCGCGCTGTCTATATAGAATTATTATTTATATCTTCTCTATTCAGAGTAACTTGTAAAGGCAGTGGCGACGTATTCATTGGCTCTTCCCCTAAGTTGAGTGCTTTTCAGCTATTCACTCTATCGTAAGGCCGTTGAAGCACTTTGTTAGTGGATTATTCCGACCATTGTACCATTACCGAGACACTATTCACATTCAAATTTGCTAAATATTTGTTTGATAAAACTAAATGTAATTCTGTTTGGTTTAAATAAAAAATAAATATAATTTGTACCATTCAAAGTGGTATGGTTGATTGTACCAGTCATTGTTTTCAATTTCAATGTTTCGTAGGCAAAATTTTAAAATTTTAAAAATGTAAAATTTTCGATTTTATTTACAGTAATCCACATTTGGATTACGTTCTTACTTGGGTAATTAAAAAAAAAAATAGTCCTGAGAGATCATATCTCAATAAATAAATCAATGTCACGTTAATTTGTCTTATAAGGTGTATATCAATAAAGAAACAATCGAAGAAATTAAAGAAAGAGGATTATTATCTTGATATATTCACAGAAAAATAAAATAATTTATATTTTAGAAGCCCAAGTGTCAGTCAAGAAAAACAGAATATCATTTATTATGTTACTAAACAATTGCCCCATCCAAACACAGCTAGCATAAATCGCACTCATTTACGTGAAAATTTCAGTTATCCAAACTTGACGACATTGGATCGGATAATCGACGTTCTAATTTATATTTAATTATTCGAACGTTAAATCCCTAGTTTAAATAACTAACTTAACACATTGAAAATGAAATTTTTACAAAAGTTATATTTTTATTAAATGATAACGGCTCATTAATTTAGCAGAGTCCAGAAGCTTACTAGCTGGAAGCACGTTTTATCTAACAAATATATCAACAAGGGCACGTGGACATCAACTGATCGATCGGTTGTTAATTACATCGACCATATTCTATTACAAAGACGCCATAGAAGCAATCTACAGAATGTGAGAACGTTCAGAGTGCTATTGAATAGTTTAGAGTGATACGCATTACTTTTTGGGTATAGTACATATGAAAGCAAAGATCTGCACAATAGGGAAGTGCAAAACGTTCAACCTCAGACAGCCGAAAGATGCAAAATCTCAACTCAAGTATGCTGAAATTCTGGATACTAAAGTACGTCTAAGAAGCAATGAAAGGTCCGGGTCACACTGTTATTAAGAAATAATGGAAACAGCTGAAGAAGACCTGAAGCGCCGTTATAAAAAAAAGTCCAATAAAAAAAATTAAAAAAAGAAAGAAAGAAAAAAGAATAATTTGTAAGTGATGAACTAGTCAACGTTATATTGATTCCGGTACTACCGCTGAAAACAGTAAGCTAAAATTCCACCATTTACAGCACATCTCATATCATTCTAAAAAGCACTAAGCAATTAGAGATGCTGGCCATTATTCGCCACCCCAAAATAATTTAATACATTTACAGACTATCGATTAATGACACGATTTCTGTGTTGTGCATATACTGCTATATATATTACGATATGTGGGTGTATGATATGAAACCTAGAAGTACTAAACGGGGGGGTAAGGGTAAGTAGAAGGCGCGGAGTACAATAAGCCGAGAAGTGGATGAGGGGCGAGGGGGGGGGGGAGATCTAGGACTAAGGGCTTTTACCGGAGCCAACATATCCGGTTTCATCTCCTCCTCGACATCCGAAACCGTTTCTATAAAAGATCCTCAAGTTGGCCCTGCAGCTTCCTCAGTTATTTGGTCAGTGGGCTCTTTAGCGTTCTTTGAATAAGCATGGTAGCAGGTTTGTGAATGAAGTACTTTTTCTAGTATTTTATAAATATAAGTTAATTATAGATTATATTAGCTCGTATTGACATAAATATTGAACTTTGAAAATGTGTATTGCAAAAATTAAAATAATGACCATGTAGAAGGTTATTATTAACGAAAATGACGGGTAAAAATGTAATCCTTATTGCTTATTATATAGTGATTTATGAAATTAAAATTATTAAATGTTGTTAAAAATGCTCATATACCTCGCTCCGGTACTGGCTCAGTAGTCCTAGGCCCTAGACTAACTTGGGTACTCCTCCTGTTGAGGACACCGACGAGGGCAGTACACCTGAGGACCACGTTGGTACCCGAGAGGTGTCCTGCCTCCAGCCGCACTTCCAGGCCCAGCTGGCTGATCGTGAGGCCGTCCCCGATCTCGTAGATCCTCGTTCCTGGGAGACCCACCTGCAAGGGAAAACCAAGCTGTAGTTTTTGTAATATTTCAATAATATCAAATAAAAAATATCTTTTCCTTTACAACTATAGCTTATGCAGGAATGTGAGTTCACTTTCGGTTGTGGGGGATCATGACATATAAATAAGGGTGCTCACTATAAAGAGATTGGCTGATGGGACCTGGTGAATTAGCCAAACAGGATCGATATTTGTATTATAATAGAATAAATGGATATTTTTCATAGTCTGTTTCGAACATCGGGTCGATATAACATCATGACCTTAACACTGAAGTACTTCGCTCCATATTTTTGGCTTATAAATAAATAAAATCAATAACTGGACCTGATTAAGAAGTCTTAGGCTACTGTTAAAATACTAGAAAGGATATAAATAAAAAAGTTTTTGGATTGATAACCTGACAGCTATACACCAATCCAAATATGGCTCATTCGCGAGACGTCTGTATTAAGGAATTGATGATCGATATGCTGCTCAAAGGAATTCAGGATTCGGAATTAACTAGCACATTACAAACCAAGAATTAACTATCCAGTTTAAGAAAATCGTAAATTACTATCGTGAATTTGTTTAGATACTGTTTATTCTATTCATACAACAATTCTTTACTATTGCCGGCTAATAAAAGAACGGTGTTTTACGAATTTTATATTCCACAGGGTGAAGTAAAATTATACAAGGCCGGACTAGCGATCTTAGGCTTATCACTAGCGAATACTACCTTGTCATTAACATTTTTTCTTATTCTTCAATATTATTCAAATCATAAATGAAAAACCATCAAAGCCTGGTCAATATAGTTATTCTTTTTGCATCATAATTAAAATCATAAAAATGAAAACAATATCACCATGTTTTTTTTCTTTAATAACAGGATTTCTCTTAAGTGATACTAAAATAGCATTCGTATTATAGCATCATTGAAATAATTTATTAACTAAAAAAAAATTGGGTCTAGCTTGAATTGCTTACTGAATGAATATAGTTGAATGTTAAATTAAATGTTAAATGTTAAATTAAATAACAAATATTAATTTAGGGTAAATAATGTATAAGGAATTGCTTATAAATATATAATTATATTAGCTGATGACAGTGCGGCGCACCGATACAGTTCTGCATGATTCGTAGGGCATGCTGGTTTTGTCTACTCGGTCAATAAGTCGCTGCCAAAGCTTCATCAGAATATATTCATTAATAAATTTGAATTAGGAAATATCAAAACTAAAAGAACTAGGAAATATCACCGATTATTATAAAATATAAAAAACAGTTTTATTAAACTCTTGCTATAAGAGCATTTAGACTTAGAGCACACTTGGTTAATAAAACTGTCAGGGTTGTTATTATCGTGTTAATGATTTTTTAAAAATGTGTTTATTTTGATTTATCTTATTTCGCCTCAACTAAGGCCTCTTACATTTTTTTAAATAGACATTTTCAATTTGTTAAGATTAATAGTTAATAGTTCATATAAATGTATAAACGCAGATTGTTTCAGGATTTAGTAGCATATCTGAAAAATCGAACTAAGGACTTTTATTTTTTTTTATTTATGGCATTGGATATTTCCATTCATACAGCCAGATACGTATTTATTTGTTTATCTGCTAAGTTAGTTGCCAAAAGTACGCGGTTTTTTCCAGATGGTTACCGCCTGTTTTTCCCAGGCGGTCACCCATCCAAGTGCTAACCACACTCGACGTTGCTTAACTTCGGTGATCTGACGGGAACCGGTGTGTTCAACGTGGTATGGCCGTTGGCGAACTAAAGACTTCAAAACAAGAAAAGAATTCCTATGGAGGTTTGTCTGACAACTCTTTGTTTAGGAGATATTCGCAACTTTATATTTTCATTATTATGAATTATTTAGGCATATTAAATTAATAAAACTTATCTTATTTGTTCCAAATACTTTATTCATAAAAAATAAACATTAACATTCATATTAAACCTTGTTCAAAGTGATTTACTTGAGCATTAAGACAGGCTCGGCATCTTTCTTCAACAGCAGCTGTAGCAGAACAACACTGGATATGTATTATTGTTTCACAATTCAATTATTCTTCTTCTTAAATAATCATCGATCTGATTTGCATAGACATTTAGTTTAATTTCAACCCAAACAAAAAATTACAGTGGTGGCATGTTTGGATAGCGTGCATATCATGGCCCTGGTCCTGCATGGGCAATCCACTGATTTTAATAATTAACATTTAGCCATTTTCATGGACCTCTTTCGTAATGTGCAGGGTGACCAGCTAATTGAAACTACACGTTCCTTCTCAGCCTCACTGTAAAATCCTCAACAAAATCATATAAATCGTTTTTAATAAATCCCAAAAATGTGTCCACGTAGAGTCTTAATTCTCAGTGAAATCAACTTGAACAACATTTAATATGAATGTAAATTTTTAAATTTAATGACTAAAATGTAAAACAAGTAAAATAACATTAATCGCTATGCCTACATAATTCATAACAATGAAAATCTATAGGTCTTTTGAATAAAGCGTTTGCGGGTATACGTCCATTGGGGAATTTTTTTCTTGTTTTGAGGTCCTAAGTTCAAATTTTCAATTTGGCTACTTAACACTGAAACATCCTGTATGCGCATACGTATATTTGCGTATCTGTGTTTGTGAATGTATATTTATATATAATAATAAATCATCCTATTAACCTGCACCATAAAAAATATTATAGTAGACTGGGGGATGGCAAGAGAGAGACAGAGACAGAGAGAGCCTGGCGCTATCACTATTCAGCTAGTGAGAGGCAATTTCCTGGGAAATGAAATAAGGCGGGCTTGGGCCGGCAGTGAAATATGAAATTGGCATTTTCTATTCCTTAGGCCATTAGCCCGCTTGGTAGTTCCTCCTCCTCATTTCGGGGGGATTGCGCCTCCCCCCCGCCTTATCAACCCCCAAATCTACTCACCGTTGGGGTTTTTAAGGCAGCTCCTCTGATTGATTCTGTCTCCGGATCTCGATAAAACTTCCGACCTCCCATAATATTTAACTCCGACTTTATTCCCATCGTTTTCAGGTCACTGGATAATTCAGGATTAGTACTGCTTTCAAAGGGGACCTACCTTATTTTAAACTAAACAATTTTTTTTTATTCTTTATAAGATTATTTAAGACCCCATAATAATCTTATTATAAGAAATGTTATCAAAATTGATTCATTTATAAAAGAATTTTATATTTTTCTCTTTGTATTTGTAACCACATATTTCAAATACATAAAATTGACAATCAGCTAATTGGCTGACAGTAAAATGTAACATGACATGAGAGGCATGAAGAAGAACATTACCCATCGATACCTCTCGCGTGGTTTTCTTTAATTTCCTATGATCCCCTATGATCCCCCATCCACATCTTTTTAGTCTCCTGCTAGTGTCCTCAGGCAAGAGAGTAATAGGCATTTATATTATTGATGGAGTTGTTTTTAGTTTTTACTTGAAAGAATGTTCGTATGTGTGTATTCAACCGTTTGTATTTTTTATGTCAAAATGCGGAATTTTGTTATTGGCATACCAAGGTACTTTGGTTACAAGTCTGAGTATTTTTTATTGGAAAGTTGGTAGTCGTTTTCTGTGGGTCTGTTTAGCGATGGCGTAAATTTTTAATGCATTTCTCCAAAATAGTTTTAGTAACATTTATATAATAAATAAATATTATTCTGGATAATGCTTTTTGAGTTAGTAAATAAATACTACAGGAGAAAAGCGAGGTAGTCTCAAAAAAAAAAAAACTTTTTCCTAAATTCTATTAGTACCATTATCATAATTATTTTTGTTAATACTCATGCAATTTGCTGGTCCTGTAAATCTGAAAATGAAGAGGATTTTTGAGGTGCTTGAAGCCCAACTCGGGGCTTATTATTAATATATTTACTATACTAATTATTCCACAATTATGTTCGCACAAACCTAGCTTTCCCCATACGCACGTAATTCTCCAGTTATTTTTAGTCGTTTCAACTCGTTATAACTACTTTTTACAACACCGCGTTGTTCGCCAGTAGCAAGTCTATCAGAAACCATTGTTACCTGTTTAAAAAAAAAAGCACCTACTTCCCTCATTTTTCCCCAGTACTCATCAAATAATTACAGTTATCATACGCCTATACAATAACTAACGAACCCATAAAAGTATCTATTGATTTTCTGAAACTACAAAAAAAAAGGAGAAAAAAGACAAGACTTTAATTTATTTTTTTTTGTTTTTAATTTATTTATTGATATTTACAACTGTATTACAATTATACAACAAGTAAATAGAATGCGTGTTACATAATGACATGAGAATGACAAGTAGAGAAACTACCCACTGGTAGTACTCAAATCAAAGTTCAAATAAGAAGGTTACGTGGCCATCTTCTTTTCAGACGCCTCGGAGGATTATCGGGAATTGAAGAGGAAGCTAGGTTTGAAACTAGAGGGTTTGAGTGGGAATGAAGTTTGCTATGAAAGGATAGATACCGGGTTCGGGCCAAATCAGCAACAAAAGGGACATTAAGGTCGTTATGGATGACTTTATTCTTTACAAAATAAGGAGCATTGAGGATTTTACGAAGAATTTTAGATTGTAGGGATTGGATACGAGAGGAATTCGATGGCTTAGTGGAGCCCCATAGCTCTACTGACTTTAAATTTATGATGGAAACTAAAGGAGAAGTTTCACTAGGACGGTAGCATACCGATATACTTTAGACCAAAAACTAATTTTATTTTTCACAAAGCATTATTAATTGCGTTGAAAATATGAAAGCATTGTGTTAGTAGTTTTACTAATACAGTGGTAGCAAATAATGAAGGAGCTTAAATGTTTCCAGTTAATTTGGGTAGGTAAATATTGCTATATCACATAACAAATATATGCTAGGTTATCGTTAATTATAATTTCATTGTTTTTACGTTTATCCTACATTTTAGTGTATTAAGTATGTCTAAGCACACAACACACCATTGGAGCTCCATTGGTTTCATTGATAATATAACTATTCAAATTCATTTATGTTGAAGCAAATTAATAAATAGTCGAGTATTTCATATAATATAAAATAATTCTGAGCGATTATTTTCTACTCGACCAGTTTAAAGCATCGTTGGAAACATTATCCAGAAAACAGGGAAAACTAGAAACCCCTGTAGAAATAGCAGACAATTTTAGAGCGTTGTCATCTATCAAAGACAGGCACGAAATGAGGTGTTTACCTCAGCCTGTCTGCTAAATGTGTCAACAAAATGGTTTCAGCAAATATGTACGTTTATAGCTGAGCTAACAACCGTGCATCGAATAAAAAGATTAACATAATCAAAATCCATAATTCAACTTCGTTATATAATATAATTATATCCATGATTCAATAAACTAACTTCATTTAAACTTTTATTTTGTTTAGAATAAAATATGTTTTTACGTTTTATCTCTAGTTGGATTTTCATCAAATAATATTAAAGCTTTAATTGTTCTGTTTTATTACATCGGTCGTAAATAGTAAGTACCGTGTCATTTTATCAGATTTATTGTATTAGTTCTTTTTTTTCCAATCCAATGTGTGAACTATTATTAGAACCAACTGTACGACATCTGTACAAATCATCAGTAAAATTTATTACACCATTGTACTAAATCGGGAACAAAGCCTGACATTTTTCTCATTCAATATAAAAACGTGCATTTTTTATGGTTAAAATGACGAATGATTAGGATTTCTCCCACTAAATTATATTTAAAATTGTTTACTTGAAAATATTAGTTGTTAGTGTCTTTATCATTCATTATAGAGAAAAGATGCGAAAGTTTCGGTAAGAATGCGGTAGATAAGGGAGGGAAAGAAAAAGGAAATCATATTTTCCGTATTAGAAAACTTAATACAAACCTGAAATAATATAATAGTTAATATAATAATAAAAAAAAAATACTTTAGTTACACTTTATCCATATTTATATATATATATATATATATATATATATATATATATATATATATATATATATATACTTACATATATTCCAGTTAGAAAGGATTAAAACAGCTAAGTGTATGGAGAGCTAGGCTACTGAGCTGAAGCTCTCCGAGTTCGAATCTGGCTGAGACACATAAACTATTTAATCTGTTGTGTTAATTATGTAACATCTGTGGATCAACTCTTTTGGGTCTGTCTGGGGCTTACCCAAACTCTCTAAAGTGGTTACTCTTAATTAGGGAAAAACTTAATTTGCTGAGAGTATCAACCTATTTTTGTATTATCGAAGGTCTCAGTAAGGTCTCTTCCGTGTAACGAACTCAAGACAGTGGTATCATCTTTTTTCGGACCGAATATTCTCCGAAATATATTATTTGTGAATAATTTAGAATGTTGTTCATCCTCCAGCGTTAACAGCCACGGTTAGCATCAGTAAGAACTGTTGGAAGGCTGATAGTTTTATAAATTACCATTATTCGAGACAAAAGATGGGAGCTTAGTGATGTCGAGTTGGAAATATTACAAGAATGTTCTGCATTTATTAAAAATGAATAAAACCCGATACACTAAAAAATAGCGGTAAAGACTGAACTATTTATTGGATACCAGTTGCAGAGGTAAGTGATTAGGTCAAGATCACGCTCAACAACCGTGCTTATCTCTCTATTTTGGGTACCCCCTTCACAGAGGCAGGGTGAACCCCAGGAGAGGCCCAGATTTCAATGCATTGACCCCCGGCTGTCAGCCGATTAAATAAAATCTACCACAGCCGGATTTGAACCTGAAACGGCCAGTACCACTCAGCTCCCTCTGCATTTAATCGACTGACTTTATTTCTTTTGAATATGAAATTCTTTGAGTATGAAGTTCTTACTTAAATATCGTTGTTGTTATTATAACTACAACTTCAACATGTTATTGGCTTTTAAAGAGAAAATAGAGTTTGGGAATCGATGATAGCAGATCTATCCGACTGGATGACGCGCTGAGTTGAACTCGTCATGGCAACTGACAACAAAGAGGATGCCAGTCATCGAGCGACAGCTTAACGTCCCCTTCGACCGATTCACGTCAATGCTTTATCTTCGATGATTTTACACCTCGAGTGATTTTATCAATAGCGATTAATCTGTATAAAATACCAAATATTTTATTTGTTTATTCTTCAATTTTCATTTGCTCCTAAGCGATCGCGAAATCCACCAAATATGTTCCACATATTCTTCTCTTTGCTATGCTACTGGAACATCAAGTTTTGGAAATGGAAACATCAATAGCAGGCCATTGTCTTTTTAATCTTTTCCTATCAACCCGGGAAACCGGTAATAAGTAGAGCAGGATAGGAGAAAAAGAAAATAGTGGATTTTGGTGATTTTGCGTTGATGAGTGGAATGTTATAAATATATGATTTTATAGTGCGAATGTTCATGTCGTTGCGTACAGTTTGATTCGAAATATAACAAGGGCCATTAAGAATTTTTCTCAAAACCCCAAAGTTCTGCTCCATATTTCCAATTGGTCTTAGTATACTGTAATAGATTAGTCGTTTGTTTCGTAAGTGAAGTGAAGATCTGTAGCCCAGAACATGTGATAGTTGTTGGCACCGTCTTGTCAATTCTTGTCTTTTTAATTTTTTACGCATGCTCCATGTGAGTTTTTTATAATACGAAATGCCCACTTTGAGAACACCACAAATGAGGTGTTCTACAACTTACTTTCTTTACAACAATTCATAACAACAATACATGATATTCTTATCAATTAAAATATATAACCTTACCTATCCAAGGGTATATGCAATTGATTGACGTTCAGTTGTTTTCAAATATTAACATTCTCTTTTTTTAAGATAACACAATAAATCATGGTTACAAAAAAACGTATGCCTGCTAACTAAAATGCCCCTCTCTGTTACACATAAGTGATAATATCTAAAGGATTCTCACATGAGATCCTAGGTCATCTTCACGCTCTTCTTTCCGGCCTTCAGAAATAGGACAGTGGTTCTACCTTTTCTCGGTGGGTTCTTCACAGGCTTACATAAATATTCATACCATTGTACAAATAACATCATGCTGTTGATTTTGAGAGATTCCTCCTATATCTTTTGTGTTTGTAGATATTATGCCCACCATAAACTGTTCTAGAACAGTTCCAAACATGTTCTCAGTTAATAACCAGGAGGTAGTGTATAAGACACCTCGGAAAGGGACATCATCCTCGAACTCCCCCATGGGTCCTCGCTAACTAGGACACTAACAAAGAGCTCCTATCCGTTTTACGATGGCAATCTATTAATACCTTAGTGGCCCGCTACTGTCCCCCGGAGAGCGGTCCCTGTCGTTAACAATGTACGTCCTATCGCTTTCAGCTAACTCCAGCCTCAATTTATTCATGGGCCTTAAAAGCTGTTCAGTTCACTGTGTCCTATCCTCCTGTCCCTACATCTTCTTCTCAACAGGATTCCCTATATTTCGGATAAAACGTATCGACTAAATCGTAACAAACTTATTGGTTAAGTTATTCGTAAAAGCGAAAAGGGCATGAACTTGGCTCTAGGTGATAGTATGCAATGGTCTTAAACGGATATCTGAAGGAGAAAATGCAGAAAATTTAATTTCAAATATATACATATATATATATATATATATATATATATATATATATTTATTTATTTATTTATTAACATATATTTTATAGTAGTGTACAGATCCTGGATCGAAGACTATAATAATGTCCTCAAGGCTTACATTGTGTAGAAGGACAAAAGTTTGGACCACTCAAGCCAAGAAACATGGGGTATTTGATACCTGTAGGGTGAATGCAGCTAGCGGATCTATCACATCATTAATTTTAACAATTATTATTATTAACCTTTATTCACCATATATAAACTATGAACCCATTTTATAATTTTCTGTTATTATTATACATATTTCCTTTGTTATATGGGATCTTATATCTAAGTGCTTATCAATCTTCCAAAAGATACAAACTATTTTCCGCAATGTTGAACAATAGTTATATTTGATAAATTAGGTCATAAAAGTTGCCACCTATTATTCTTAAATATAAAATTGTGTTTGGGTTTATTCCAGAAGCTAACAGAAACTAATTTTTTTTCTACATTCTATCCGATTATTATTTTACAGAACTAATAATCTGTGGCATCTTTTTAGAAGATAAATAATTTGATTTAAAAAAAAAACTTTGTACCTAGATATTCTTATTCTTCTTCTTCTTAATGGATTTAGTTTCAAAGAGAAGTTATAAAAATGTTAGAAGGAATTCTCGAATTAGAGGTAAAAAATAATTGAGATTCATAATTTAATTAATAAGGGAAATTTCATTAAAATATTATTAGGGAATATAAAATACTGGAGTGGAATAAAAGGTTATATTGCTGTTGCTGATGTGAAGAAAAAAGGTAAAAGCTATCCTTAACCAAGTGGTGCTGTGTAGAGAGCGGGAGCAGCAAACAGCAGAGTGTCTCGAATAAGAGGGGATGGAAAAATCTTGTGAAGAAAATTAAATTTGCAACTGCTAGGGACCCGAGCTATTGGGCCGGGCTGTGAGGGCATAGCGGTCCGGCTAATGCGACTTTATTACACCATTAGGATTAGCTTCTATATCAGAATATTCTTTCATACAATTTAAATTTATATTTAAAACAGAGTTTACGTGTAATTTTATTTATCTGTTGAAGAGTAATGTTTTAATATATATTTTTTTAATAATCAGTAGTTTCTTATAAATCGTGTTGGATCACAGGTTTGAAATAAATCTTCATTGTTTTATTATTTTCTTAATTATTTCGAGACCTAATTATATAATAAAAAAACTCAACATTAGCAAAAATATGAAACCATGTAAAATGAAATTGGCAAAGACAACTTTTTTATTTGGCGATTGGATTTAGTTTTTTGAGATAAGGCAAAATAAAAACGTAATGATTTCTTAAATTATAGTTAATAAACAATGGAGTTAAATGATAAAATCTTTTAAAGTATGTACATTTCTAAATAGTTATCTATTCGAAAAAAGTAATATCTAGAATTGAAAAAAATGATTAAGTGACACCCTTAACTTGGGGAAATGTTGGACGAAATTTCGACGAGTCAGTATTGTTCTCATCTCCCTTTTACTTATAATTTTTAGTTTCTACTTCCGGGATGTGGGCTAAGGCTTAGGGAGGGAGTAGGATTTAATGCTAATCTAACCGGTTTCGGTTAGGCTTATTATCTTCATTTTTCAAAATGATTATATTAAATACCTAATACTTTAAGATATAATATAAAATAAAATAAAAAATAATATTTTACAGAGATCTGCGTTGCCTGCATTCCCGCAATTTAACAAAACAATTAAATAATGTAGGTGCTTTTGGATAACTAATAGTGTCGGTAATGATAGCATGGAACAACAAGTCGACGAACCCTACATTATTTCTGATTGCATTGATGATTGGATTGATCGGATCTTTATCCTTATCACTTATGAAAGAGCTCTAGTTACGCGGAACACGCGCCATTTGTACACGTTTCCAAAGCGGCAATGGCTGTCAGAGGGACCTATTGGTACACAGGGGAGTCACCGCTCCCCGATCTCGTACACAACTTTTTCAATTTCCTACGATGACAGACCGTTGCTGAAATATCTTGGAAGGATGCCCCTTCCCTTCTGCTCAAATTGGAAAATCTTCCCGACGAGGCAGATCCCACTTCATCGGGTCCTGTCAATTCATCTTCAGTCTCCGAAGGCGATAAAAGCTCTCCAGTCTGTAAGTGCCATCCGCTGATTTTACGAGTAATAAACCGCATCATATATCATCCTTAAAGTGATGGTTCTCCTTCAAAATCATATGAATGATATTAAAGTTTAAAATTTAAATAAAAATAAGAAAAAAATGTTTAAAAAATTGACATTAAATAATTGAATATAACTGAAAAATTCAAAGCTTCAACTATATTTTTCTTCTTTCTGTGCCCTTTCCGTATCGGACTTCGACGTCAAACCTCTTAACTCTCTAAAATACTAGAAAATGTTTTACCAACTCATACATCATCAGGATATTTTTAAAACTCTTTTGCAAGTTTATATGGGAAACGTAGATTGATCAGTAATTTTCCAGTATTTTAGATAATTAAATATTTTTTGTATCGAGTTTTCCATATATTTAAAAATAATTTTTAGCTCTGAGCTGTCATTAATATTCTGCCGCATACGATCACTAAGTAAATAATCATAATATTAAATAGATCACTGTAAATGATTCGGATCATAAATGGCACGTTTATTTATTTAATTAAAAACATTTTATAACTGTTACTAATCATATTTTCGTTTTGTTAAAAAAAAATGTGTACATTACTTAGTAAGTGATGAAAATTTCTTTTATATGTTAATTGAAAGCAGCAAAAGTTACTTAATTGCACTATAAATAGTAGAAATCAATTAGCAGAAGGAGACCTGGAGCAGAAGCCACAACCAGCGAAGGTCCGAGTTGAGAAAGGTCCTGACCGCAACCGCAGATTACGATCATGTAACAAGTTGGAAATTGTTAGTGAGAGTTGGTCCCAGGCAGAGCTGTTAGGCCACTTAAGGGCTACAACAGCTCAGGGGTCGTATATCAGGAGCCATGTGAGCTGGGGAATAATCTTCTCCATTCGGGAGGAAGAAAACCTCGCTGGAAATGGATGAACCCCAGGAGTCGTCCGGAGTGGCTTTTATTGTAGGCGAGGAGTGGACACTCCAGCTCAGTAATGACGGCTTTCTAGGTCAGCTTGAGGAGGTGTCATCAACGGAGGGCGTGATGACAGCGATTAGTTCGTCGAGGGCCGGGTTCGATTCACGTCGAGGAGGTCCGCAATGTGAAGGGGATGAGCGTAATTGCTGCTCAAAGTATCAGGTATTTTTTTGTCTATTCTTCTGTTCTACACATTTAATGACGTTCTCTCTCGTAACACCTAGTGAAACTTTTCAGTCCATTCTACTAAAATCTGATTCTATACCTTGTTTGAGACATATCTGTATATATTATAGAACACAAAGAATAAATAGTCCGAAATTTTGTATACAATGTGTTGCTATATTTATTTTAAAAACTGAACCTTTTATCATCATAATATTTTAAGAAATAAGTGAATTAAAAGAAAATCCGTGGAAGGCAGTTTCTAAATAGTTATTGATAAAAAAGTCATCGAGCCTTAGAGTTGGCAAGATCTTTATTAGAAGTAAAAATATTTGTACTAATACAGCCCAGTTTCACTATTTATTGTTTATTATTTATCAGACGGATATTTAAGAAATTAATTTGCATAGAAAAAGAGAGCTTAAATAGTTTTATTATTTAATTATTTATTTTATTATTCTTTATAAAACCTATAGAGCTCAGATAACGTATGTTCAAGCACACCAAATACACTAAAAATGATTTTTTTTATTTCAATAAAAAACTGTACCATTACCATCCTTGAAGGTTCCTGGACACAGCACATGGTAGAGACAGTAATGTTTCTTGAACAATGGAAGTGCGTAGAGCTGATTTGTCCGATAAGTTTTCCGTAACTAAAGGTACATGGTTTATAGAGGCTGGATGCGTCCAACAAGGATCCTCTCATCTCAAGGTACAATTATGGCTGTTAACCATCTAACGGAAAAGCGAATTTCCCTGATATAAAGGGTAAGTTGGATTGGATTAGACCCCACCCTAAAAATATCGATTTTTTTGGGTAAAATAAAAAAGGATAAAAGGGAAAAGTTTTAATATCGAACATAACACAATTTAGATTAGTTATAACAAAAAGTTTTTTTATTTTTATATAATAAATAGGAACTTAGAGTAAATAGGAACAAAAATAGGATCTTAATTACAAAAAAACCGGAAATAGAAATATTCTCTAGAAAGGTATTTAAAACATAGAATCACTAGATTCAGTCAACAACTAGGAACTTGATTGCTTCAGAACTCCTAAAGGTAGGCACCAATTGTATAAACATAATTATTGTGTCAGCAGTTTTGAAATAAAATATTAACTTCTAAATAATCAATGTCTTTATACAGGTAATGTAATAGGAACAAATAAAAAATGCAAAATTTATCCTGGAAATGGGTACATCAATTATTGTTATTGTTATCATAAATTATTGTTTTTAATGCAATATAATTTGAACTTATTATTTATTCAAAGATATCTATAAATATCCTGGTGTATCATTTGACTGGGAGCCACTTTATGTAACCTGAAAAAAACCTGTAACCACTACAACGCGTGAACGAGACTGGAGTTTAGTACATGCTAGAAACTGGACTGTTTCACGGATAACGGTTCCGCTATGAGGTGACGTCGTAGGTCACCCTCAACCGCCAGGTTTTCCCCCTTATTTTGGGTACCCTATTTTTATAATATTTTATAGAGGCTGGGTGAGCCCCAGGAGGATCTTAGATCCATCTCTAGTAAATTAACTGCCTGCAGCGGGATTTGAACCAGGATTTCCAGCACGGCTACTCAGTGCTCTACAACTGAGCCACCCCGCTCCCTTACTGTATGTAATATAAAAAGTAATATGGGGTTGAAACCTCCCAACATTACTATTTTATCCTCTAAATAGCTTTCCAAATAATGCATTGTACTTAACCAATTTTTTATCAGATATGATGGGCATAGTAAGCTATCCTTAAAGGATAGACATTTGCTATCGCAGACATTATTGTAGATCTAAAGAAGAGGAATATTCTACCATGCAGTTTTTTTTTATTTCAAAGGGATTGGGCAGCGTCCAAAAGGCTCGACTTTTTCCAACACTCACAACAATTATCCTTGTACTCAAAAAAATTTACACAAAACCATGGCAAATTAAATACCTAAACTTTCCTCATGTATCCGCTCTATTTGTTTGTGAATACCGTGTAATAGTTTTTGAGCTTATGGCGAACAGACATACGTGGCGGAGGACTTATAATATGTATATCCTAATATCAGATATCTTACAGGGTTTTTATTGTTTGTTTATTCATTATTGGAAAAATAACCTTAAGTATCTAAAACTCGAAAATTAATATCTATTTATTGGACAAAAATGTCGTTATTTCTTTTCAAATACATCATTACATTTTAGTTAAATTAACCTGAACTGACCTGAGTATCAAACATGCAAAAGCTTTTAACTTAAATAGAAATTACAACAAAGCTAAAACCAAAACTTCGTAAAATTAAATGGTCAATTACACTAATGAAACGATACTTGCATTAAAGTAAAATTCATGTTGCGTATTCGACATGGGAAATAAATAAAATAAAATTACTGAATTTTCCATTGTGTAAATACATAATATATTTTAAATGTAAATAATAAATTTTTATAAAAATGTTTTGTATATTCCAAAAGAAAAACAAACATTTCATTTAACATAGGAGTTATAATGCTAATAATGTGTGATTTCTGCCTTTTTAACTCTATCTATTTCTATGCCTTTAACGCAATCAATTAATAAATAGCATATTAAAATACATATTTCCTTAATTGAATCCATTATTAAACTGTTACTATGTATCACAATAATTTGGTGTTATTGGTCAAATGATTTTAAGTTTAGTAGTTAAACAACAACCTCATTTGACCGTTCACACTTATTGATCATAGTGTTAATTTATTCGTGAATACAATAATGGTTTAAATGAAGCACTAATAAACCATTATGATTCACATCATAAAACAAGTATTGTTTATGGAAATTGACTCTGGTATTCAATGATGTGATAAAAAAAATAATATAACAAGTAATAATGTCTAAAACTATGTCTCTAATATTAAAAAAAAAAGATAGAATTGGTTAGGGGGTGCGATCAAAATAACAAAAAAATAAGAATAACTTTCTTTTTACAAAAGGCTACAGTGGTTTCTTCTGGATTAGACCGTGTAGCTACATTTTCCGCCAACGTTTCGCCAGACATACTGCTGGCTTTCTCAAGGCTTTGTTGAGGCTCATTTTATAAAGTAGTTTTAATTAATAACAATAATTTGTTTTAATTAATTTAATTAATAATTAATTTTAATTTTTAAAACAAATTGACCAAAAAAACTTATTTTTTAATAGTGCCAACGTTTCGGCCTACGGTATAGGCCATCTTCAGGACTAAGAAAAAAATATATATTATATTTTGGCCGTATAATATTTATTCTTTACTACTTGTTTTTAATTTTATTCCAAAGTATATATATATATATATATATATATATATATTTTTTTTTTTTTTTTTTTTTTTTTTAAGAGAATGAAATCAATGAAGGGAAAGCTGAGCAAACCCCCTTTAGAAATGTTAAGGATGATTCAGGGCGAATGATTACTGAGGGGAAATATTGAAGAGACGCGGACGCCATTATTCTGTATTGTTTTCTGGTACCTCAGAAGAGAATACTGACGTGGAGGACGGGCTTGATATGGGTGTCACATAGGCTATAGAAAAAATGAGGATTGGCGAAGTAGCTGGCAAAGATGATATTCCTCCAGACCTTATAAAATGTTGGGTCTACAATTACATAAAGCTATGCAGGGCCTGTTTCAGAATATTTTCTCATATATGCATGCAGGATCCTCATACCGATCCCCAAGAAGGGTAGCTCCAGTGATTGCCAAAACTATAGGCCTATATGTCTCTCCCCAGCAATCTATAAACTGTATTCCTCTATACTGGAAAGGAAACTTCGATCAATCGTTGAAGACAAACTGGAAGAAGAGCAAGCAGCTTTTAGACCCCTCCGACAAACCGAACCACATCTTCTCGCTGAAGATGATTTATTGAGAAGACATGGGATAGAGGAAAGAGCTTGTACCTAGCATTCCTGGACACAAAGGCAGGATTTGATTCAGTCCCTAGAGAAGAATGCCGGAGAAGGGTGGCCAAACGAGGAGGGACAGAGTTAGGAATGAGAGGCTAAGGGGAGACCTGCACTGAGAGGAACAGTGGAGATGAGACACTTGGGATGGTTTGCTCATCTGTGCAGAGTGGGTGAGGACCGGGACCCAAAGAAGTTATTTGAAGCCTACCGGACGCCCTCCTCGAGGAAGACCTAGAATACGATGGATGGACCACATCTCAAGGATCGGTGAAAGGAAGGGAAGGTGTACGGATGTTATGAAAGCGCTGGCTGGAGATAGAGAAGCTTGGCAGTCTTGGGTTGGGGCACCTCCACGCTGATAGGCACTAAGGTGGAAAATAAATAAGAATAACGCAATCTTTGAACTTTATTTATGGCCACTTCAAAACTTCAAATTGATTTGATAATTTTCACATTTCTCAAGGACCAATGAAGAAAACAATTCTTTAATAAGTTTGTTTCATTTTTCTGACCAGGATCTTCAGGATTAGTGATTTTTCATATCCAAAGAAACGGCTGTGTCTATGGCCAAGTACTAAGCCATGCATGGCTAAATGTATGAGGAGACAAGAATATAATTACTGACAATAAATCTACTAGATAGTTTGTATATTTTTCAATAAAAAATAATAGTTTAAAGAAACTTAAAATTGATAAACAAGATCTTTACCTACGTTCATGGAAAGAAAACGAATGGGGCATGGTTCAATGAAGTAGACAAAGGATTTCAAGAAGTGAGAGTTTCACCGGACGATATTCTTAGCGCGTACCCCTGAAGATGAAGCTTGCGGCTCACTGGAGTTTCCAAGAAAAACCTAAACTTAAAACGGGCAAGAAGTGGAATGAAGAAAGGAAGCGAGAACAACGAGAATTCCTACAACGGTACTGGAGAAAGCAGTTGGAATAACGTTGTCCTTAGGTGGCCGAAACGCAAGAAGAAGAAGAAAAAGAGGTTTAAAGAAACTAAAAACACGCATTTGTAGCTAGCAAAATCAAAAAGAAGAAAATTAATATTAGTATATTAATAAATAGTGATGCTTTTTAAGTTATTTTTATAACTCTACTTTTACTAGCATCAGTCAATAATTGTTTTACATTACATTAACATCAAGCACCCCACTTTTTTACGATAAAATGATTTTTTTTTTGTTCATCACTCTATTCGCATTATGTAAAACTGGTCGGAATCATATTTTATTTCTTGGGTTAGTCTTCAATTGAAGCATGTTTTTTTAAACCGTTATTTACATATTACAATCTTTGCTTAAAAGAATTTTTTCTTCGTCCAGTTACAAAGTTGACATATCCTTGCAATTTACATCTCTTCGGGAATATAGTGTCTTAAATAATAACTTTTCAAGTAAGTAAAACAACCTTTTTCCAGTCAAAACATTTTTTCTTTATTTAAAAATACGTTTCGACTTTCATAATTCATAAATGTTAATAATGACCATGCAGTACATTACAAACTCCAAGTATTAAAAGAAAAATTTAAATTAATTGACAATCTACTAAAAGGTTAATAATGTGCTAATTCGTAAGTAAAAAAATATTTAAATTAAATAATAAATGTACTTATAAGAGATGAAAATTGAAAATGACTGAAGAAGTTGAAACGTACTTTTAAATAAAGAAAAAATGTTTTGACTGGAAAAAGGTTTTTTTACTTACTTGACTGAATGACTCAAAAATATGTACTCCAATAACATAAACAAGAGAATTAAAATAAATAATAACTTTTTTGTTTTAGTTTATTAACTAAACAATGTTAATAAATAAAGAAATTGGAGAACTTTTATTAAACATTAACTGCACCCTTATAATTGCAGACTAGAAATAGCGGCTCGAGTAAAAAGGTAATTATTGTTCTCGGCTAAAGAAAGGAGCTTTCTTTCGAACCTTTGAGGCGGCTAATTGTTTCCTTTAAGTATTACTACTGAGCTTTCTTTTCTCTTTTAGAAAAAAAAAAAAAAAAAGGTTTCCGTTTGAGGCCTAATTAATAAGACGTGAGTATTTGCGCTGAAGTCTTTCGAAGAACGGTTATTACTCCATATGATGCTACAAAACATCATGTTCTAGGCATAACTATGGTTTATTATCACATCGTAAAAGAACGTCATAGATGAAATTCCATTTCTATTATATGATATGATGGTGACTTTGTTTTAATAAAGTCATATTTTCAGTTGTATCAAGTTTGAGTCGGAAGTTATATGGGAATTATGACCATGATGATTTACTTTTGTAAGTCTCAAGTTACAAAAAATGTTCTAATAACTAATAAAACAATTTTTATTATTCCAACAGGAATGCTTTGCTTTACCAACACCCAAATTTCAATTTTTTTAAAACTCATCTTGTATAATAATGACAAAAGCTGGAACTTTGAGATACTTCTAATAAAAAGTTATCTATTTTTTTTTAGTTATTTTAGTATCGTCAAACGTCATTTAACCATATGTTTTGTTTTATTTTCCTATCTCTTATAAAACTTTCATTTTGAATACAGATTGGTTATAAAATACTCCATGTTTGATAACAAAAATTGAATACAATGAGTTATTCATGTTTCTGTGTGTTCCAGTCGATACTATAGTTGTGACATTGTTCTTATGAAGGAGGGATATATGGTATAGATCTTGCAAAACCTAAATTCTCAAATTTTTAAGAGAACTTAACCAAAAATTTTAGAAGAATCACTCTCCGTCTCAGAGCAGTTAAATAAAATTGCTCGTTGCATGAAGGTTTTGAATATTACTTAATTCTTCTTTTCCCTATTATTTAATTAATATTTTTAAAGTTACTAGCGGAATATTTTAAAAATAAAAAGCCTCAAGTCTGTAAAATAAAAATACCTGTCAATATTTAGTCGATTATGCCATCTTTATAAGAGAATAATATCAAAGAAAAAATGAATATAAAACATCTAAACTCAATATGCACCAAGACACTGAAAGGTTTGTTTAAATATGTTAATATGTTAATGTAATACGCTTATGCCTTCTAGGTGATGCTCGTAGAAATACATGTACCTACTACAATTAAAAAAACGAAAATAAATCTAAAAAGTTTGAGAGAAAATTAAATATGTAAAAAAAATATTGAAATAATCCATAAAAAATAAAGCAAATTAAAAAAAAAAATAATGTACAGCACAGTAGGACTCAAATGTGAAATAAAATTAAATAAAAAGGGGAACATTTGTTTGATATAATAAAAAAGTCGATGAGGACGAATTTTAGAATTTAATATTTCCATTGAGTTAGTCAAAATTGTAAAAAAGAGAATAGATAATAAGTCTGGAGGGAAGAATATGCTAACACTTAATTCAGAGTGGAGCAAGCGACGAGATCTAGCGGATCTTCTCAGAACTAGGTAGTTCCAAGATTCCACCACAGGTGGCAGCACAAACTGACTTCAGCATTACAATTGTTTAAGTATAACAGATTTTTTTTTTTCGCATTTGTTATAGTTAAATTAAATTTAGAAATATTTGAATATTATGTTTATATTCTTTGATGAGAGAAATCTAGATTTAGTTTTTTCTCGTTAAAAATGTCTATGTGCTCAGCAACAATTTATATAGACAAATTTAGACATTAGTGACCTGTTGTTTTACAGTTTGAAAAATAAATAGGATATTTATTGAATGCTAAGAAATATAAGAATGGCACTAGCGATAAACGAAACTTTATTTTATTTCTTTATTTATATTATTTTTCAAAGTTTAAAATGCGGTTATGGATATTTATTGCATATAAAACATTTTTATAAAACAACATTTCTTAATGTTTCATACAGTATATCAATAATATATACATGTGGCATGTAGCGTATCAATAGCGTTTACATTGATATTAATTTAATGTTTTAAGTTCTATTAAATTATTTTAACTTAAAAATGCATTTTCCAAAATAATAATAATTGCACTTATATACATTAGTTTATAGAATAACTTCAACCTACGAAATTATTAAATATATATATATATAATCCACTTTAGTTTCTAGCTACTAATTTGATTCGTATATAAATATGTTTATCCTAGTGAACCAGTAAACAATTGAATTTCTTGAATAACTCAGATTCTGTAGTATTTCATGTTAGATTTACTAAAAAAAAAACTCAATTTTTACTAGGAGGAATATTTTAAATATACCTTTCCTCAAAATTGTTTTTTAATTTTTCTAAACGTACCTACATACAAGATGTTGAAAATGGATTAATCAAGTCTAAACCCGCAATAAAGAATATATTGATTTATTTTTCAACGATTTAAAGTATTCGGAAACGAAATAGCTCTTAGTTGTCACTAGATGGCACCGCTGCTGGAATTCTACAAAAACATTTCAGTAAATTATATTCTCTTGTTAAATTTGTTTATTGGTAGCATAAGATAGTAACGATGTAAAATGTAAAAACTGTCATTTGGTTTTTTGTACATGCATGCATAGACCCAATAACAAATATAAAACATTAAAGCATACTTTTATAACTCTTGAACAATTAACTGAGCTGTTCTATAGAGAAAATTAATTCTTAAGGATTATGACAATTTATAGTTTGTTTTTTTCCGTATCGAACGAGGGCATCCTAATCTTGAAGAAAGCGTGAATTTTTCTTTTTTTTTTGGTGAGGGTCGTTTTTCTTTCTCTTTCTTGGAAAATGCAAAATGTTTATTAAACTTTATTTTCCATTTTCTATAAACATAAATCAATTAAACGATGATAGATAACCTTGATTTCGGAGATATGAGAGCAGAAAATTATTACAGTTGGAACTCATATCAAATCGACGAAAATCCGTTTCGACCTTAGGTTTTTAACCAGTAATAGGTTTAGGTTTCCAGGCAAAGCAATAATCCAAATTAATAAAAACGGACATTAGGTGAGAGTTTATGAAGGATATAATAATGTATATAATAAAGTATAAAATTTATTGGTTTGTTGATTGGTTGTTTATTGAACGTAAATTTTATGCTCCTGGAAAAATGGAAAATCGGACGATACTGCATTGGTGCTCTTCATTTTGCCTATCCAGGTTTAATTAGGATGGGGATTTTGACCTGTTAGTACCTGACATCGTACAGACTTGGGATCCCCGTTTAATGTCCCTTCCGATTGACGGCATAACTAAGGATTTTTCACTCCCTTTAAAAAATCCAAGAGCTACCTGCCGGGTAACGAACCCTCGATTTTGGGCTTAGTAGCTTGTTGCGGTAACCACTAGACCACAGGTCGCCCATAGATCCCCATCATATATAATATCATTAATTTTACTCGTAATATCACTATAATGTGTCTTTCTTGTAATTAATTATAATGTTGCTCAAATTTAATGACTTTCTTTCAAGATTAGATTAAGTTAAGTTTCATATGGCCACCCAAATCTTTATCGTCAGTCTTCACTTACATTTTAATTGCTTTTAATGCCCTATTATAAGTTCAACTTAATTATTTTATTTTGTTAGTGCTGTTGTTTCCCGTATTTTTTTTTTTGAGATTCCTTCTTACTTCTATATTTTGAAAATAAATTAAATGTTGTGGACAATGGATGGTGGATAATAGTGGGTAGATTCTGAAATATAGCCAATGATCAGCCGCACATTTCTCATTAAATATTTTGAATTTATATTATTCTTAAACCGTATCTAATGATGACATTGTCTAGTGAGAAAAATTATTTTATTCTAATATTTCTCGTTTGTTACTTTTTAATTATTTTGGGCCATCGGTAGCTTAATATACCTTTAACCATTTAGGTATATTGTCAAGCTGCTTTAAATAGTTGCTGACTTCCTTAGATATATTGATTACATCAGAGAATGATGCTGTTTCCATTAATGCCTCATTGCTTACTTCGATCCCCTTGAACCTCACCTTTGGCGGGTTTCACCAGTTCCTAGACTTAGCTTGTGCTGTCTTCATGTCGATGTATTTACAGTATATTTCGGATCATTGTGTGTATTCGATCTTATAATGATCCTAACCAAGTTTATCTTTCAAATAGTTCTATGTTCCTATACACCAAATAAGACCTTACAGAAAATAGCAGAGATGCGTATTGTGCGTTCCTTAACCCTAAAAGTGGGTCGGACTCTCAGACGATGCGGTCCAGAGGGACTGCGAACAACGAGCGTTTACCATCGCTCTGGACTGAATACTTTTCATTGAAGCCAGCTCTATTGTTTGATTAAGTTTAACGCATAATTATTAAATGGTACTTGTTTCTTAACGCAGCCCTGGTTACTTTTCACTGCTTGTTCGCATGCGCGAGCAGTTACATGTTGTAACGTTTACATTTCCAGTTACCTTCTATTTATTGGGGTTGAAAAATGATGAACAAATACAAATCAAAAGAATTTATTGACAAATGGAAAATAATAATAATAAACTATAAACAATTAAGAAATAAAAGTAATGAAAAATCGCAATAATGAAAAGTTCTGTACAAAAAAATAATTTCAAACAATTAAGAATTAAGAAATAAAAGTAATGAAAAATTATGTAAAAAAAAAATTGAAAAATGTAATATATGATGAACAATTAATTAAAGAATAATGTACAATTACAAAATAAAAATAATAAAAATTTAATTAAGGTGGAAAATGCGTCGAAATAGACTTCTATATTGATTCAAAACAGTCTGTATTTTGTTTTGACTGATGCTGTCGCCATATGAACTCGCATAAATATGATTCAATTTCAAAAAAAACCTTTCACCACAATACAATTTCATTTGATGGGAATTGCTACATTTTCTTTGTTTTGGTAAAATATTACGCTTCTGCAAAAAATGTATAGCTTGTTCTTCTGTTGAAGGCAAATCCCAAATACGCATCATTTTACACTAATTAAATAACTAACTAAAATAATAACAACGAAAAATCTATAACAAACAATAACAAAGAATAAAGAACAAATAACGAACAATAAACAACAAATAAGAAACAATAAATCAGCAATAATCAAAACACAGTAGGCAAGATGAAACATAGAACAAATCAGCTGCTAGAAATTGTAACCGTTACAAAATGTAACTGCTCGCGCATGCGAACAAGCAGCGAAAAGTAACCAGGGCTGCGTTAAGACACAAGTACCTATTAAATTATTATAGTCTTTCTTTAGATCCAGATCGTAAAATAAGAGTACGTTATTTTCAAGCATCAACCATCTACGGAAATGAGTAAAATTTATATTGTTAAAACATTGAAATAAAACAAAATCTTGAGAGACTTTGTAGCTATTTAGAATATCAGGAGATTTTGAATAATATATCAATAGTATCTACCATAAAAGTCATTAAAATGTTAGCATACTATAGATTATTTGAAATATTTAAGATTTTGACTTACTTTTAATGTTTGTATGTATAAACCTCATCGTTTCATAATTTGTCTTTCTATAATTTCCGTAGATAAAGTTGTCCGTATATATCTGCCTCAAATAAAATTATACCTAACACGTCAATCATAATTTCATGTAATTATTGCAGGGAAAATTTTATAATTAAAAAACCCATAATGCAGCCATAGTCCCTTTTGGTAGCTTTCTACAGACGCATATATGTGCTTTTAGATCCCACATATTGCTTTCGCCAGACTATAATAATAAAAATAGCACTTTAAGAGCCAACTAAACTGTTGCATTATTTTGAAATTTTATACTTTCCAGCTTTTTTCGTTAATCATGTAGTATGTATTTCTATGTAAGCACAATTCTACTCCTGGAAGCTGATACTCCTTGTCCAGTAAGGCTGGGGTACTCAGTTATCCTCAAGACCGGATGAACATGCTGAGGCTGTGCTCTGGAACCATAGGGCGATGGTAGTTCAATCCTTCAATGTCGTGGCACCGAACACCCAACTCACTAAGCATCCGCTCCTCGGCTATAGTCTACTGATCTATCGCTTCCAGGGAAAACAACTTCACCACTCCAGATATATATCCATGTTTGTCCAGGTCGCTCCAGACAGAACACTTTTTGTAGTTGAAAGTTGTTTATCAAGTGGAGAAGTAGGTCGATATAGAAAGGATTCAGTAAAAAACTTAAAAGTACCTGTCAATAAATAATGCTTTAAATTTCAATCGCATGTTTAAATTTAAATCTATCGCGAGTTCGTAGCCCCGCAGGAGACCCTAGGACTTTTTAAACGTAGTCAAAAATCCTTCTTTATGCCGTCTTTCGGAAGTGGCGTTAAACGTGGGTTCGGAACTCGTACGATGTCAAATTATTGTTAAATTATATCGTTAAATTCCTTAATCTAATTAAACCTGGGTAGAAATAATTAAGAGCTCCTACAGTAGCATCATGCGTTCAACATGTTCAGCAAATATATTGTCAATATATTGTTTCCTTCAAGTTAACGGTGTATTTAAAATTTTGGTATCAATTCCGCTCGTAGTCGCTCTAGTTAAGTCACGACTTCTAACGTTTCATTCATTTCATTTTTAATGTTCTTGAAAATAAAATATCTCTTCCTTGTAATTCAATTTATCTCATTTAACAGCAAGATATAAATTGTAACATAATTTATGAAGTATGGTATTAACATGACGGAATAGTGAAAACAAAATTACATAGACCGCTGTGACTGTAAAATGTATATAGGAATATATGTTTTTTTTTTAATTTGTAAACTGAACATAGAATTATGAAATCATATTCTCTTATTACAATAATTCCGTTAATAAAGAACGCAGGAATTTTAGAAAACGATGCATTTTATGTTTCACTCCAAATTAAATATATTATTTCATTTGGCGTAACCAGGACTGGCACCAATATCCTAATGTATGCACAATAATTAGAATTCTTACAGTTACTACTTATAACTTATTGCTATACTTTACAGAATTAAGACCTAAAATGCTCTGCGGTGCTCTGCTTTGAGTCACCTCTACAAAACAACCCTGATGCGCCTGCAGCAGTACCAGAACTCCATCCTTAGAGGGATTGTTCGAGGTACATCGCTCGAGAGGGCACGTAACACCACCATCCGGGAAGGACATCGGCTCCACTCGGTGTCCGAGTATACAGGTCGGTAGCACATCAAATTTTTTGATGGACTGACGATCTGAACGAACGTCCTATTTAGAGACATAAAAAAACCTCCCAGACCTGAGAGATGGCAGAGCAGTATCCCATTGGTTGATGTGCTCTCGTTGATCTAGGGATGGTGTGGTGACTGCGTTGTCCTTATCCTTTCTTTCCTTTCATTTCCTTCCTTCTAGTCTTTTTTCTCTTCTTTCTTTATCTTCACCCTTCATCTTCACTTCCTTTCCTAATCCCGTAAGCGGTCCCTCCCCGTTTTGTATAGAGTCAGCGGTTTTGCCGGTTTTGCAGAAACCGCCTTTAGCGGGCTCAAGTAATGTAATTCATCAGGGTAATAGAAGGCTGAAGATTTTTCATGTACATATTATGTTGCTTTATATGTTGTAATTTTAAAATAAAATATAGGAGGTTCAGAAAAAAAAATACAGACTTAGAGGTCTAAGCATCATGAAGAGAATGCTGGGGTTGAAGCAACCTGATATTAAACTTAATTTGTTTTACGACACTTATCGAGACCTGTACGTACCTACATATCTGTATTTTATAACTTTGAATTATTATATTTTTACTTTATTTTTTAAGTACTATGTAGATGTATTTTTAGGTTCTGTAGAATAAAATTTATAAAAATACCAGGCATTTCCATTGTTTGAGTTAAATTCGACTATCGGACTTTTTGATTATCTGAACCACACCTGACATTAGTTCGATTAATCGAGGCTCTATTGTGTTCTAAAACACATAAGTAATGAAAGAAATATTGTGAAACCATTATCCGAAAAGAGATAACTCGTTAAAAAAAAACATGGCAATTGAGCAAATAAACCTGAAAAGATATCATAGTTTTGCTAAAATAAACTGTCGAATTGACATAATAAAAATCCAATGTAAGATGTGGACTTAGCAGTAAAGGCATGTGACCTCTGTTGGCACTCAGTGGAACTAACGATGGGTCATGTAGTTCCAATACCCTCCGCCAGGTAGCAGCAACCACGAAGGATGTTACCACTGTTAGAAGTATGTTATTTATTAATCATAATTTTAATTTTAAAACTATACATAAATATATTATCACTGTGACATTATCTGTAATACATTTTATTTAAATAACGTTAACATGAAAGGTAATATTTAATTAGATTTGTTAATTATATTAGTATAATTATAACATTTATTTTACTGCTTTAACTAGGAAAGTCCAGAAAGTTTACAACACGAGTTAAAAAATAAAAATGCAGACATTTAAATGAAATTTACAAGATATGAGTAAAAAGTTGTCATTATGTCTCAACGTTAACGTGGTTTAGGTCTTAATACCTTTTGGAAGCCTAGAGACAAGCTATTTTATACATTACTCGTCTTATACATTCCGTTACACCTCCGAAACTTTATTTAAATCTTTTTCCATCCAAAAAAAAAACTCCTTCGATTTATTAAAAGTATGATAATCCAATGGTGCCAGTTCCGAAGATTTTACAATATCCCATGATTTTGGCAGCTGGGACGACATTTCGTAAATGCTTGAGGCGGACGATGATTCGTTTTGACCGTTAAAAAATTCCCTACACACCAGTGATGTCAAATATGAAAAAAAAATCCAACGTCCTGCAAATCCTTTGTAACATTTCTTCCTACGCTTCCCTAGTAATTACCTGTTCTTCGCTCCGTATTTGACAATTCAACCCCTAATAGCGGGTGAAAAAACTGCCAGGTAGGATCACTGTAAGACCCCATCTTTTTCTGCCATTATCTACGATAGCATCCATCTAGGAGTAATTATTTATAATGCTGGTAGAAAGAGACTGTAGAAAAGCAATAGCAATAATTTTTGAACCCTCAAAATATATACTTGTATTTACTTTGAAAATAACTCACTTATAAACATGTTCCAAGATAATGTTAATTATCTACTTCCAATGAATGGATGAATATACTATGGCTCTGTGCTCTTTATGTGTGGAAACATTTCAAACAAGTTCTTCTTTTGTGCAATTTTTCCTTGGGCATAAGTAACATATTGCCCTCTTCTCATGTAAAATTTTCATGTTGACAAATACTGACAAATATCAACGCAAGCATAGCTTCAGAACAAATCATGCGAAAGAGAAAGAACTCCATCGAAAGAGTATCAAAGCTTGTCGACTTCCAGAAAATATTTCTTTATCTGGCGGCTGTAATTGATACCCACGCCGGCAGACACTGTAACATATGAGCTAACGCTGTAACAGAAATATTCTTCCAGAAATTGAAAGAGCCTGTGAATTCGGCGATTTGAAATAAGGCTAACACTAACTACTAGCTGAGGTCGTACCGGGACCCCTCACGTTTTTGGGAAAACGTTAATCCACAGTGATTTATTTTGTGCATGAAATTCGTTAGGACTCTACTATTTTTGTTACAAATATTCTGAGGATAAAAGCCCTAGACCCTAGTGAGCATAACTTTGCTTTTGACCTACAGAAGGCCAAAAATATGAGCTGTGGGTCAAAAATAGCGATCCCATCCGATATTAGGAGGGTTAATGGACATACTTGTTCCATATCCCAATGCAAAAATACTCGATACTTACCTTAAAATGCGTTAATGCCTCTTTTTGAAAATATTGTCGTGCAAACCGATGTTTTAAAAACTCCATAAAGTTGTCAGAGTACATTTTAAATTTATATGAGAAATTGGGATTGACAATTTTAATTGACACTGCTAAGTGGTATGTGAGACTAAGATGTTTAATTTGACGACAGTTCCGACTTCATTTCCGAATGAAGTAGTAGAAAAAGTAGTGCATTATAGTAATACAATTATAAATAGAAAAAAAAATTTAACTCGTTGAAAAATGTTAATATTGAGGAACTCTGATAACTAGGAAACAAAACAAAAGGAGTAATGAACGGTTAAAGTCAGGAAATGCTTAGGTTATTTTATGTCTCGACATCATTTAGCTCGATCCTTTTATTTAAAACTTAAAAAAATTAATACAAAAATTTTCTTTCCAACTGTATGTGTGTAAAACGTGACCACTAACTTTAAAGAATGAACAACTTTAAAAATATCAAGGCACTCAATAGAATAATTTGGTCCATAAAAGGAGGAGTGTACCGAATATTGGAGGTTACTCAACGCAGAACAGCAGATTTTTCACACCTTTAATGTAACAGATATATAAAAATTCGAAGATTGAGATGAGCTAGAATAGTTATTGGATTAATAACTACCGGATTCCTAAAAAAAAAAATAGGTCTGATTGGAATGTAAGAGTCCTGAAGTCCGGATGAAATCCGTAATGGATGTGTTGGACTGAAGTGGTAGGTGAGCGGATTTAATTTATTAAAAGGTTTGTACTATGTATTCAGGTAATCATTGGGCGCAAAACTTTAAACAACGATTGATGAGCGTTGAAACTTCGGATTCCCTAAGCTTTTTTTTTCTACTGTAAATTTATCGGACTTAATAGGAGTTCATCCAAGTACTTTTCATTACACGCTAAATGAAAACTGAAAACATTGTTTGAAAAGGTTGAATATAAATTTTAATTAAATTCAGAACTTCCTTACACGAAAATTAACGAAGAATTCTATCAAACTCTCAAAAGTCTAATTTAAACAAAAAACTAGAATCCTACATTTTGTTAACTATTCATTTTTGACATTCACCATCAAACATTTCAAATATCAAAGATTCGGACATAAAGATTGGCTTCTTATCTATAAGATATATTGTTTCTAGAATGGAATTCTAATATAAAAGGAATGTAGCAGCTTTTAGATTTTGTTTCTTTTAGATTTTTTTTCATAACCCCTATTATTTATTAATTAGTACTATTTACATATTTACATGCTTGTTTATTGTTTTTCCTTTTGCTGAAGTGAACTTCATTTCTTCTGGATTTCTATATTTTTTACAAGTTTGCTATTTTCTTATATGTAAAGTTATTAGAAGTGATGGGGCACACTTCATTTATGTGGTGTTTGCATGCATTCTAATGCTTAATACTAACTTATCCTATGGATACTGAATGGAGGTTGAGGTTTTTTTGTTAACAAAGTATTCCATAATGACCATAATGTACCGTGTATTGCTGATTTGGCCCGAATCCAATATAAATATTTTCATGACAAACTTCATTTCTATACTAATACACTAGTTTCAAACCTCGCAACCTCTTCAATTCGTGATAATCCTCCGAGGCGTCTGAAAAGAAGATGGCCTTGTGACCTTCCAAGCTGAAACTTCTATTTGAGTACTACCACTGGGTAGTTTCTCTACTTGCCTGTGTCTCTGGGCATGATTTATATTTACTTGATATATTCTGCATACAGTCGTAAATTTCAATAAATATATATTTTTAAAAAATATTGGTTCAATATCAGTATGAATTTGTTATTAGAAATTTATGTGGTCAATAATATTCCAAATGTGTTGATTTCGAAAGTCAATATCCAGCAATAATATAATATGCAGTTGTCTCACTTTAAAAATTAACGGATATAATAAACACGCTTGTCTTTTACAAAAAAAAAGTATTGTTGATTCATAATTTGGAACTAAAAAGAAAAAGGAAATAAACCAATTGGAGATAAGAATTTTCTTTTTACTTTTTTTAACTAAACTGCCATTTAAATAGATTTATACATCAAATAGTCATGTTTACAGACTTTTACAGTTCGGTAAAGTTAAATATATATAAATATTGTAGCTAATTTATAAAGCCAACGTTCTCTATAAATGACTACTTCGTAGATTTTATTTATTAAATTGCATTATATGTATTTAAAATAAGATTAATATGCTAATTGATATGTAATAAAACATATTTAAACGAAAACAAATAAATAATAAAGAAGACTTGAAATCTTAGTCCAGGAAGATAATTAGAAGTTGGTGCTACCTAGCGGAGGTAACTGGAACTACATGGCCCGTTGTTAGTTCCACTGAGCGCTGACAGAGTTCGTAGCATTCTACTGCTGAATCTTCATATTTTAATTTAACAAAAATAAATTGTTTTTTATAGTATTAATTTTTTTTTAATTTAGCCTTGTTCTAGATGGTAACCAAATCATCTCACTTAATAAAACCAGTGCTGTCCCTAGAAAGGCCTCCTAGATTTGAAGTGACCGTTTTAATTTATTTTTTTGTCATATTCTCTGATTCTATTAGTTCGAACTAAAAGAGTATTTCTCGAGCCACAGGAGGGTGCTATTACTCGGAAATGAGCAACTAAATAAATGGCTGGGGCCACCTGTGGTGTAGTTTTTGGCATATTAACCTTCAATTCCCAAAGTCACCGGGACGCAGACTAAGACAGTCCTAATTATACCAGGATAGGCAAAATTAAAATCAACATTTTAAAAGAAAAATACAATCAACATTTATTTTTCATAGGACCAGTAGAAAAGTATTCTATAGTTATCGAATATAATTATTAAATTTATTATTAAAAATAATTATTACTTCAAGATTATTATGGGGGAAATATTTTATCAACTATATACACGTTTTTGTTACTTCACGTATCTTTAACTTCTCTGCGTTAAATGTGTATTCATCTATAATCATATGAGCGCACAGCAACCGTTATCAACGGCACTAAACACAGTTATTATTTATTATTGTCACAGTATTATATTATAATAATGTAAATCGCTAATCGGTGGTAACAGCTACTGACGTCAGCTAGCTGCGAACTGAGAGAACTGTTCTGACGCGTCAGAGATGACGGGGTCAACGCTGTCAATCAACGACGCCTGTAGCTTCAACGTTCTAACCATTTCAATAATAATCACGTCTCCCTTCCAACCGAACAAGTTTAAGTATTTACATCGGTACAAAGCTTAAGTGGCTTATCTGGAAGTTTTTGGGATTCCAAAGACAATGGATTTGAAATTATAGTTGTAGGGCTATTTCAAGTTGTTGGCATTATGGATCGTTGAATATTACAATTAAATACTCAATAAACGATTTTTATTATTAATTTATTTTTATTAATTGTTGTTTTGATGATAACTTACTACGTTAATTCAATTTTAAAGCTATTTTTAAACTTTTATACCTTGACATTAATTTACTTATCGCCCTTCAGAAACCAACAATTAATACATTGAAACAGCATACTCAATAAACGATTTTTAATATTATTATATTTATAAATTCAATATAATCCTAAGAGGTTCATTAATTATAAACTATATTTTCACTCAAGCCTACTAGTTTTAAATCTACCTAATACCTCTTCATTTCACCTTAAGAATACTGACCATTTGCAAAAAAATTCACGATAAATTAAATCCTAACTAATACTGTACGTAAATGTACATAACTAACAAGCCATGGAACACTCAAAATTTTGGATAGGTTTAAATATAACGTTAAGGTTATAAACAAAGAATCACGAGCATGCATATTTTATTATTACTGACTGAAAATATAGGAACTCCTTTTGCGAAATCGGAGGTGGGGATGGAGAGATGTCCCCAACTAAGGATCGTGAGTGGTTTTACCTAGCCATTGATGGGTCAAAAAAAAAAATTCTAAATAGAGTACAAGGAAAGCTGAGTGTAAAACGCAATGACAATAACATGTCTAAACTGAAAACAAAGAGTAGCCGGGCCAAATATAAAACAACAGTAGGCTCCAAGATAATGCAATGGCATAACAACAACAGAAATCTAGGAGGACAAAGGGCAAATGAAAAGTACAAGGAAATGGGGAAAAGGGCTTGCCTATATACTGCCAATCAGGAGGCGACTTCTGCGCAGGTTGTTTTTTTTTTAAATTGTCCGCATACGATTCCCTTTTTATTTTCGTTTCTAGGTCAGCAGCTTCGAAATTACTAAGGGGGTTTGTGGAAAACATTTATTAAATAAAAGTGAAACATGAAGAGCTTTATGAATTAACACTCTATCATTATTTTTGCAAATTTGGTAAGCTAGTAAATTATGCTACAAGTAATCAACGGATTTTACGGACAAAACAGTTATTAAATTAGGAATTCAGATCGGAATCACGAGGATGCAGATAATGAAGGGAAATGAAGAGGAGAACCCTAATAGAGTTTATTAAATAACGGTTCGGTGACAGGCAATCACAGTTCCTGTTCCAGTTCCAGTAATGTAGTAATCCAGTTATCATCTATCTCAGCTGCGGAGGTTTTAATTACAGCCGTCAGATATATCACGGCACATTGCTGAGTGACAATCCCGAAGTCTCAACTCTCACCAGGTGTAAAGCAAGTATGCCAATAGATTCAAAATGATCCTGCACTTTTGAAAGGAATAGTCTGGCAATGCTATCAAATTATTTATACTTAAAATAATAATGCATATATAATTTAATAAAAAATATAATTAAAATGCAATTGGGAAAAACCACAATGCAAAGACTTATGTTTCAAATCCAGTAATACACCCACTTACCAGTCGACGTTTCGCCTATTCAGGCATTATCAAGACACAAAAACAAAAAAGGGTTATATGAATCACATCTCAAAGAAAAAGGTGCAATACATCCCAACGATCAACAGCCCAAATAGGCTCCAAACATGAGACAGCACCCCACCACCAAGACTTTTAACATACAACTCATACAAGAGAATGAGTATGAAGGGGTATTCACATAACCCTTTTTTGTTTTTGTGTCTTGATGATATTGGTAAGTGGGTGTATTACTGGATTTGAAACATAAGGCTTTGCATTGCGGTTTTTCCGATTTGCATTATAATAAATAATAGTGTTTCTTTTCGAGTTTTGGCTCTATTTTATTAAAAAATATAATTTAAATGCAACGTATTGCAATATTTTTTTTCTCCTTTGTTTTCACTTTCTCATTTGACCACAACGAAATCTGAATTAAGAGACTTCCTATGTGGGTCGAAACGTTGGCTTTCAAATAAATTGTTCAATCCTATTTAAGAAGTTATTTCTGTGACTTCCACCCAAACCATTCAAGTAATAGTATATATATACACAAAACTTCAGTGGTTTCTGGTTTAGACCATGTTGTTGAATTTTTCTTCGCCAACGTTTCGCCAGACATACTGCTAGCTTCTTCAAGGCTGGATCGAGAATGAAGATGCTCCTGTAACTCGCGGCTTTTTATAGCCGTCGTTTGGGTTCGATCGGGTTCACTCGGGTCCACTCGTAGTTGGTCGGGTCTTTTCGCTAGTCCATCGGGTTCTTTGGCCGCATGGGAAAGAAACATTAAACGATTTCCTCAACCACTTGAACGGAAGACTCAAAAACATCCAATTCACTATGGAAGTTGAAACGGGAGAAGGTAAACCGTTCCTGGATGTTAAAGTGGAAAAGAAAGGTAACCGATTAGGATACTCGGTGTACAGAAAGCCTACCCACACTGACCGTTATTTGAATGCTGGCTCGCACCATCACCCTTCACAAAAAGTTAGTGTGATAAGAACATTGATGACTAGAGCCATCAGAATTTCAGAACCGTCATATTTAAAGAAAGAAGAAAGACACCTAAAGAAAGCATTAATAAAGAATGGGTATCAGGAAGACATCATAAAAAGAGAATTTAAGAAAGTCCAAAAGACAGGCGGACAAGAAAAAATTACAGAGGAAAAAGGAGAAGAAATTAAAAAAGCAGTGATCCCATATGTCAAAGGCACCACCGAGCAAATAGCCAAAATACTGAAAAAGTTCAACATAAAAAGAATATACACCACAGACAGGAAGATAGTCTAGGTTTTACCCAGTGCAAAGGACAGATTAGGGCTCAGAACACCTGGCATATACAGCATTCCATGGTCCGGTGGAAAAGAATACATTGGGCAAACGGGTAGGCTGATAACCACAAGACTTAATGAACACATTAAAAGTGTGAAAAAAATGGATAGTAAAATATCAGCTTTGGCGGAACACTTTACTACCACGAACCATATCATAGATTTTGAAAAAATTAAAGTGGTTCAGAAATGCAGCAATAACACAGAAAGGAGGATACTGGAAGCTATTGAAATAGTCAAGCGCCCAGAAAACTTCAACAGGGAAGACGGGTACAGATTAAGCAAACTATGGCTTCCTAACATACCCATAAAGGAAAAGAAAAAACAACAAGTCAACCAAGAAGAATCTAAAAAACCTAATTCCAGCCAAGCAGAGCCCGAAAAAACAGAAACAACTGAATCATAGTCATGGAAGAGCAGACTCCGACCACGGACACGAAAGAACCCGATGGACTAGCGAAAAGACCCGACTAACTACGAGTGGACCCGAGTGAACCCGAGCGACGTCTATAAAAAGCCGCGAGTTACCGGAGCTCTTCATTCTCGATCCAGCCTTGAAGAAGCTAGCAGTATGTCTGGCGAAACGTTGGCGAAGAAAAATTCAACAACATGGTCTAAACCAGAAACCACTGAAGTTTTGTGTATAAATAATGACCGTGGAAACCTGAAAGAGTGTTTAATAGTATATTATTTAAGAACTATTGATTTTCATTAGATTTTACTACAAAAAAATTGCACATATGTACATACAAAATTTGAAACCAGAGAGTTTAAAATAGAATAAGTAAAACTATGTAAATTAAACAAATAAAAAGAATAAAAGTTGGATATATTACTTCATTATCGGGCAATACAGTGCCTGTGGAATCCTCTATCCACTATTGAAGCTAATTTAACCTGTACCACTACAAGCCATGGCGAGTCTTGGGGTCAGTAAATCATGGAGATAAGAAGAGAATATTTTCTTTAAAAACTTGGAAAATTTTAAAAAATTTGATGTATCACTGGACTAAAATCACTTCGAGTTTTCATAAAAGAAAGAAAAACCATCATCCAGTACAAATGAATTCTTCATTTATTGGTTCTCGAGACGTTTCGACTAACATGAGTCATTTTCAATCACAAAATAATTATTGGTATCATGCATCCAAAAACCAAATTCGTACATTAATACATAATTCGAAAACAGAATTTCTTGATACATTTTTTTTTAATTTTTAAGAAAATTTTTACTTAGTTTTAAAAATGTAGGGTATATCTATTCCCTATAGTCCAATATTTCTATTTAAAATTTGATTTTTTATATAAATGGTAATTATTTTTTGTTTAAATTTAGCTTTTCTTCCACTCAAACGTTCAATTATGTTCTTAGTCATTATTCAGGATGTGCAGAAAATAAAAGAAACAATAATTTAATGTCTAAATTATGTATTTAGTGTTATGTAGAATATCCGTCTTTCAGACGTAGTGACTTGGAGTTCAAGGGCTTTAAAAGACAAAATCCTTGTAGAAAAGTTTTTTGATGTTGACTGGACTAAGATGCATTCCCAGCTGATACTCTTTTAGTCGCTCCGACTCCGGAGTTGACTGCCAGCCCTACAAGTGACAAAAAGGTAAAGTGTACCGTCTATTACACGGCTGTTCCAATCTAAGTGTTAAATAGTACGTAAGGATTATTAAAAGTATAGCTCTGATATAAAGGCAGATAAAACTAGCCTTTCTAAATGCTACAAATAATATTGTATAATAGTAACCAAGTATAGTAAATTAGAATCATTAAAATTTAAAACAGAATAAAATTTGAAATCTATTAAAAATTAAAATAGGCTATAAAATAAAAATAAATAGATTAGCCAATGAATGATTTAGAATTATGCCTATTTATAGATTCAATAACAACAATAAGACAAAAGAGACAAAACGGCACTAATAAACAGGAGATATTAAAGAATAAACTCGCTCTTTCTTTAGGTCGGACAGAAAAAAACAACAAAGAAACAAAACGAAAAAAAAAAAGCAAGAGACAAAAGGAAGAGGCTTTGTTTATGAGAAGCGTCAGGTACAGGCAGCAAAAAAATCTCTCAAAAGCGAAAGATCTCTACTCGAGCCCTCATCTCTACATCTCTACAACGCTCTGTCCCTTCACACATCAATGCTTCTTCACCCACCCTTTTTTTCTGTCTCTGTAAAAGAAATAAATGAGGCCAAAATATATAAATAAATGTGACGACGAGTTATACCAACATTAATAGATCAGTATATCAATTCAGCTATATTCTATAGCTATATCAGTATATCATTTTAGCCGACTGATCGTCCAAGGGGGTAGGTGGGATAATTGCAGAACGAGCAGAGAATGACCCTTGGTTAGTCGCGGCCGATCTGACGCTTAGATCGCTTAGGTATATTGTTTCTCCACCTTCCCTTTGTGTTGGCAGAAATTCTTTCATGCTCCCAGTAGCTGTTTTGTGGATGACCCGGGTGGGTTTAGTGCCTCCCTTACCAATATGCATACATATGCAACCCTTCTGGAGGGTTCATATGAAGCAACGATCTATTTAGGTCACATTAGAACATTATGCCATCAACAATTTTTTTTTTCATAACCCCTAAATATGTTTTTTTTTTTTTTTTTTTGTGCAACTGGGTTTTGTGCTCTCTTATGGGCACATTTATTTTTCTGAGTTCTTCTCCTTCTACTGTAGTATGACTACATTTTAAGGAGTTGAGGTGGTTGGAATTTTTGTTGTTTTAGTTGTATTTCTTATTTTATATATATATATATATATATATATATATATATATATATATATATATATATATATATTCGGCTCTTTTTTTTCAACAAAGTATATAACGATAAAATTATATAGATTATGTTTGTATTTATGAATTGAATTTATTATTTATTATTTGTAGTTCATTTCAGAAATATCATTTCACAACTGACAACCAGTTTATGAGACTGGACTTCAAAACAATCACATTGCATGTATCATAAAAACAAGAAGATTTTCTGTGCCATCTTCCTCGATCTTGATAGTAAACTTTAGTGGTCTATATCATTTTATTGGTTAACATTTTATTATGTAGAGGATTGATTTTTCCAATACAATCTTTAAAGTTATGAAAAAATCTTCTGAGATTTTCTCCTTGCATACGATAAGGGTTATGTAAAGATGTATACAGAATAGAATTATTATACATACATGACATTATTAGCAGAGTATTGTAGTAGTATAATATTCAAATATCGGAAGACAATAAAAAAGAACAATTAAAAGATTCACGGAACTGCAATGTATAATTTAAAAAATGTTATGAAAGTACTCAAATATAATTGGGTCTTTACAATTTAACAATATTTTATTTATTTATGTAATTATAAATACCAATTTTCACATATTGAACGTCCTTAATACCAAAATAAATGGGTCTGCACACGTAAATAATATTCGCGGAATTTATATTTGTAAATAAACAATTTTTAAATCACTTATTTATTTTTTTTGAGCAAGATATTTTAAAAGTATGATGAAAGCAAATTTTCTTTTGAATTCAGTTCTTGTATGTCCTTCATAGAGTAATCTATATAAATAAAAACGTATTACCAAATGTGTTGCTAAGCGCAAACTCGAGAACGAGAAAATTCGGCTAATTTTTTTAATCATAATTTTGTTAAAGCAAAAAAAGAAAGTTCTAATGGAGAGAAAAACCGTAAAAATTATGAGAGAAATAATAAAAACGACACTTTTCTTTTCCCATACAAAGCAATCTGTTCCCAGCTGTCCTACATTTGTCGTCGATCGAAGCAAAACAAAGGTGCGTTAGTTGTTAGTAGAAGCTAATTAGTTTTTGCTTGTCATTATCTATATAAATAATATTATTCCTTTCAAACATACAAAAATATAACTACTGCTTCCGTTGGAGCAAGAATGAATATTGTTGAAATTTATTTTGTTCTTTACAACCTAAGAGTTAATTAATTTTGGTTTTGATTTGATTTAATGGGAAGAAATAAAATGATGATAAATTCAAACATAGCACTAATAATAATATTTAAATAATATTTTAGGTTTCCACGGCCAATATTATTACAAAAGAATTTGTTGATCCCTTCTGGTTTAGACAAGGTTGATACATTTTTCCCCAACGTTTCGCCAGCCATGCTGCTGACTTCTTCAGGGCTGAAATGAGAATGATCATTTCCGGTTCGCAGTTGCCGAATGGTGACTATAAATTCCTGCAAATGAAATAAGTGGGCAATATAACAGAAGAAATTGATCATCGTTGTGCAAATAACAGCTGAGTGAGGAGGTATATTGTTTAATAATTACAAATTTTGTTTCATCCACACAATCAATTGATTACATCTTTTTAAAACTACACTGGAGCGTATGCCATCTGGTAATCATAAAATTGTAATCAGAGCTGATAAAACTCCTGAAGGAGAACATGCGAGATTTTTCAATGCACCAACAATCGATGAAGTTGCCATTGTAAGTGTTGGAGAAAATTGGGAAGCCCTTTGTTTCAGGGAAATGGGGCAGAACAACGTCTGCCGGAACAGCTAGTTTTTAATATATATGAAATTGGAATAAAATAAAATAATTTCTAATGGGTTAAAATATATATAAAAACCAAGAGCTAGTAGACATTATCTAGTCTTCAACACAGATTAGAATTGTTTTAGTTTTTATTTGAAAGCTCAACAAACAAAGCAGTACAATTTCCTTGCAATTAAGTGATCAGAAACGTAATAGGGACAGAAGAAAAACAACACAAACATGGGTGTTTTCAAATTATTGCCGTAACAAATGTAAAATATCAATCTATATCAAAAGTAAACATTATATAAAAAAATAAACTAAGCAAGTAATGCTTACTTATTTACCTTTTATGTGGAAAATTTATGGATTTTTTTTTTTAAAACCGATCATTTTTTCTAATAACTATGTTGTAGTTTAACTGTTAGGGCGTGATTAGACTGGATGAAATTTAATAGGAAGCAAATTGAAGTACCACGGGAATTTGAAAGAAATCTCTGATATTAACATAGCATTTGATTTATTAATTTTAAGGACATATGAAATATCTTTTTCTTAACTAAGCAAATATAGAGTGATAAATAATTGAACTTAATGGTAGCAATTATACAAGAAGGACTTACAGACTAAACATGCAAAATGGCGATCTAATGAATAAAGATTATTAATGACTAATACAAAAGATTAACATTGATTAGGAGCGATAATAAAACATTAATTGAAATTGCTCCATGCTAGCATTATGGCCATGATTAAACAAATAAATATGAACGATATAATGAAGAATTTAAGTGATCACGGCCTGAAGGGTTAATACGATTAATTAGCTTGAATTGTCTTTTGGTCTCATATAAACACAATGAGTTGTTGATCATCAGCAGCCGTATTAGTCGGCGATGATAATGAAATGGGACTCACGATTTGTGTGTTCTCTATAACCAATTATCCAATGGTGTCTCAGCAGAGCTCCTGGTGTGTGACAGGCTGCAAGATCTCCTGGACGCTGGACGTTCTCAATAAAGAATATCGGCTTGAAAGCGGCAAGCGGTCGTAGCTGCGAAGGTCTAGTAGAACAGTCCAGCTCGGCGTTCCAACAGCAAGTGCCCGCAGCTCCAAGCGTCATTCCCCCTCTCCTTGATTTTGGCGGTAAAGTATATCTTTCGATACTAGAGGCAAGGATCAGTTTGTTCCTGCCGGCGGGTAGTGCAGGTCCGCGGCTAAACATTAACAATGATCTCAATTTTTTTGGAAAGGGTTATAAAAAAAACCCAGAAATGACTAACCTTCGTTATAATAAAAAATTACTAGTAGCGTTATACGATATACTTTAAGGGCAATATAAAGCTAATGTCATGATAAGGGGCAGTTCTATATCATCCAATGTTCCATAAGCCCATAATACTTTCATAATATATTATATATTGATAGTTGAAATTATTTAAATAATTTCTATTTTTATTGTATACATTCATCGTATCAATTAAGCTTATCCGTAGGTCTTGACAAAGTTGAAATTCATTGATCTCTGAAAGGCCAGTGGTACATTTTTGACATTCGTTACCTTTGTTTTCTGTCAGTTGAATAATTTTACTTTTAATTACTTTCAATTTCTAGTATATGTTTAACGTAATAAATTAAATGATAAAGGATTACGAGTATTCAATGTATACTTTTATTTACGATAAGAAAATAATTATGTCTTTTAAAATTAGTAATTTTATTTTATTTATTTATTATTTTATAGCATTAAAACACTAGAATGTTAATATAACAAAGATAAATTAGTCAATTAACTAAAAATCAACTTCGATGAAACAAAACGTATTTGATATAGCAGATATTATGCAAGCCATATGGTGCAAACCAACATACAGTACTGTTCCCTTAGACTAGAACCCGGAGCTTTGTTTCTCTCAAAGGGTGTTTAAGCCTCAAGCCTGAGAAAGTTTTCACTGACGACATCAATTTGCATCCTGAACAAGGCATTGGTAGCGGCATACAAATTGGAAACTCGTTAATTACACTAATTAAACCACTCCTAAGCAGCAACTTAGATCACCTTATAATTGATATTGGTGCGTGTTCCTTCTAAACGTGGTGTAATAATCTGAAAAAAGGGTAATTATATATAAATAAGTTAATATTATAGAGTTAAACACTTGGTAATGCTACGAAAATAGTATGAGAGTGAAGTATGTTCAATTAAAGTAAAAACTGAAATAAAATACCTCCTATATATTTTGAATGCTATGCTATCCTATGCTAATAGAGGGGAGTGGATTAGTTCGGTGTGTAACAGAAATTTATTTAAATATGAACATATGCGTTATCGTTTTTGATGAAATAACAATTTAATAAAAAATTAATCTTTAGAAAATCATGGAGGGGAACATTTTAAATATTTAATAGTTTCATAATGTTAAAGGTTTAATTTTCCAACTTTCCCAGATTTTACAGTTTATTGCGCATTAATTACTTTATGGAATCAGAGAAATGTATTTTCAAAGGACACATCATTAAAAAAAAAGGGATTTGTGCATTGATCAAGGTTATTGGTTCAAACCTACACAGTTTCTTCAAAGAAGGACTGAATTAACACTGAGACCTAATAATTAGTGTAGTAAGCAAAAGATATTTTAGTAAAATTTTTAAATAAACAATCGATTTTGATCCCCAATCGATATCTGACCTCGTTTTCAAACTGAATGTCTCTGAGTGACAGTTTGCTTGTTGATTCTATAAGTGAACGCTTCCCTTCAATGAAATTCCCTTAGTTTACACATTTAACACTGTTTTCCTCTCAGAGGTTTATTTAATTATCAAATATTTACTTGTATAATGTTTAATCGGCTGCTTCTATTAAATCATCAGCTTTGTGAGTTACAAATGTATTAGTTAGTCTCACTGTTATTCAAATGTTATTTTCTTTAAAATATAACTATTTTTCATCTGTGATCAATGATAATTGATACTATCAATGATAGTTGATACTACTAGACATGTTAGTATTACCATTATTATCTTTATTGAATTATTATTATTTATGAATGATATGAATTATTAGTATAACAACGTTGAAATTTGTTATGAGCGCCCGAAATGACATAATACAAAATTTTTAAGCTACGTGAAAATTTTCCGCCAACTTTCCTACACAATTGAATCAACAAGGAGTGATTTTTCTTTTTTTTTGGCAGAGCTTGGAGGTGTTAATTATTAGCGAGGCTCGTGGTTATTCTTTTAAAATATATTAAGACATCAAATGAGATTTATAAATCCGACTGAGAATCATTCGCTCTGTCATTAATTAATTTACCTTAATATTCCCTTATCTTAAAAATAATAAACAATGCTTGATTCGAATGAAAATTAATAACAATAATTTAATAGCCTTTGTCACCCCTTCCTTTACTCGCGAGCTCTCTCTTTTTTTACATATATAAAAAAGTTTATTTATTAGAACTATATTAATGAAAATACAATTACCTTCAAATTCTGATTCAAAGCGACTAGGACACCTTGCCCGCTTGAATCCACAGATAATCCGAAAGCAGACTGCGCGGAATCGATAAAGCGGATATCGATATGATCCTGGGGTTTATATTCCGGAGTGGAAGATGCCTCCCAGAATATTAGATGATATCTCGCTCCTCCGACCATTTTCTTATCACCATTCCAGTCACCAAGAGTCCTTCTTAAGCCACAATCTCTGATTAGTTAATTAGCCTAATTGTTCCCACATCAAGGAAAATATTATTTTTAAAAACTTTCCCTATAAGGTTAATCAATAGCGAAACTCCAAAAAAAATATTAGAAAGGAAAATTGTTGACTGGAAGATCTAATGTAGGATGCAAGAATTTGGGGGGTGCAGTAAAAAAGACACCAAATAAGACAAGACTTATTTTTTATTTGTGCCGACGTTAGTTTGTGTTTTTGTATTTTGTTTTCATTATCACCCTTCTGTACATTTATCCTGTATTTTTTTTATTCATTTTCATTTACTCTATATGTTATTATATTCTTGGTAATGTAATGTTTTTTATTGATATTTTTGTTTTGTTTGTTTTTTCTCTCATAGCCCTGAAGATGACCAACAAAGTAGATCGAAATGTCGGCACGAATAAAAAATAAGTCTTGACTTATTTGGTGTTTATTTGACTGTACCCCACAACTATTTCCATCCTCCAAAAAAAAAAAAATTGGAAATCCACCTTATCGCGATTTTTTTTAATTTGTTTTATGAATAATCAATAATAACATTCAGTTTATAACTCAATACTTTTCATAAATACCAAAACTACAACTAAGGTTATCCCCTGTTTGTTATTTGAAATAAATTATTTCTTCCCCTCAATTAGTTCTATTTGATTTACAAGTAATTTCTATAGAACATCCATTTTTATTTGGCTTTGAAACAGGAGTATCCTTTTTTACTGATTTTTTTTATCCTAGAAAATATTTAAAAAATACAAGGTAATAGTATAATTATGTTGTTTTTCCTTTATTTTTTTTTTACTATTTATTCTTCATACCTTCATTGTCACCCTTGAATATCGTCAGTAAAGATTTTCATTTCTGTAACCTTTAACCAAAATCACTAACATATCGGAGGGTTATTTTCCATCGATTAAATTCTGTTACGAATTTTGAAGAAAAGTTTACTCCTCACCAGTACGTCGGGAAAAACAAATCTAGACTACCACATCCGATGACTGATGTCTTTTATGTTCCACGGGTGCAATAAGATCTTAAGCCAACTTCAAAATTTCAAAAAATAAATATATCATTTAGATGTCATCATTCCCATTCATTGAAAATTTTAACTAGAGATATTTATTAAAACATTTAAAATAGAAAGAAATTGATTCCGGAAAGATGATTATTAATAAGAACAATTATAAATCTATTTAGAAAATAGTACTTTAATTTAAGTGTTAAAAGCATGATTAATCCATATTATTTATTACTTAAAAAATACAAAATAAAATTGTTATTAAGAAAAATGTATTAAAAGTGAATATTGTAAAATGCCCCTTGAATAAAGCCTCACTGGCATCATGATACAGTTCTGAAAGACCTCCCGGCTATGCGGGCACTGTATCCTGATACATTTCAGGGGCTACTAAACTTGCCGGGGCATAGTAATCATTCAAGAGAATAGTTACGAGTAAAATACTTCAACAATGTTGAATAAATGTGTGTTAAAAAGATGAAATATTCTTTACCTTGTAAAAGTGTTTATAATGTAAAAGTGAAATTTTTTTTATTAAAAAATGTGACTATAAACAACTTTTTTAATAGTAAACTACTGGTAACATTTTCCCTAAAATAAAATATAGTATAGCTTAATACTTGTGTTGATATCTTTGACAATAATATTTCGAGGTAAATCGATTTAAAATATAGTGAATAATTTTTAGAAGCAGTCATAAACCTTAAATTAAATAATCTTTCGAGATCTCTAAGAAAACAAAAGTTCGATCTAATTTATTTCATTAATTGTTAGTTTTATTGTAATTATTTTTAAACATTTTTGTTTTGAAGAGAAAAGAATTGTCCTGGCCGGGATTCGAACCCCTAGTCTGCGTCTACATCGCGGTGCTCTAAACCACTGAGCTACCAGAGACAGTATCGAAGTCAGACAAATCAGTTCTCTTCACCAATCCTATATCCCCGTATTCTCAAAATCTTTACTATACATATACGGACTGACCAATCGATACGACCCTTGGTAGCTCAGTGGCTTAGAGCACCGCGATAGAGACGTAGACGACCCGGGTTCAAATCCCGGCCCGGACAATTCTTTTCTCATCAAAACAAAAATATTTAAAATAAAAGTACCAGATCATACATCAGCCAAAAAGCAAGAAAAATAAACGTCATGATGGAAAATTGTGAGGAAATTCATAATTACGAATAGCTTAGAATGGTGTCAGAACTGGAGAATTAAAATAAATTCTCAAAAAATCGCATCAAATCACTTTTACCTTACGTCGTAAACCAATGACTTCCTGCCCTTCAGTATCCTTTAATAATATCCCTCTGGTGCCTGTAGAACAGATCCGATACTTAGGGTTGCACCTTGACAAACGATTAACCTGGAATCCTCATACAAGACTGAAAAGACAAGAAACCGCCCGACGTTTCAGGCTACTTCAACACTTACTCGACAAACGCTCTAAGCTCCCAATTAACTACAAAAGACTCATCTACATGACCATCATACGACCTATTTGAACTTACGGAGTAGAGCTTTGGGGCTCCAATAAGCCATCGAATTCCTCTCGTATACAGTCCAAAATCCTTGGTAAAATCCTCAATGCTCCTTATTTTGCTAAGAATAAAGTCATCCATAACGACCTTAATGTCCCTTTTGCTGCTGATTTGGCCCGAACACGGTATCTATCCTTTCATAACAAACTTCATTACCACTCAAACCCTGTAGTTTCAAACCTAGCTTCCTCTTCAATTCCCGATAATCCTCCGAGGCGTCTGGAAAGAAGATGGCCACGTGACCTCCTTACTTGAACTTTGATTTGAGTACCACCTGTGGGTAGTTTCTCTACTTGTCATTATCATGTCATTATATATCACTTAGCCTATTTACTTGTTGTATTATTGTAGTACAGTTGTAGATATCAATAAATAAATTAAAAAAAAAAAAACATTTACAGGAACTCTGTTACTGATTCCCACAGGGTATTTATTAAATTTAAAAAGTAAGTAATTAAGGCAGGAGTAAAAAAAAAATTTTTGGGAAAGGCTGTAGTGAACTCTTAAAATTGATGTTCTACATCTGAATAATAAATAGCGGTAGAACATTAAACGTGTAGATGATGGATGAGATGTAAACACGTATTTAGGATAGCGGACCGAAGAGTGTAAACTGGCTCCAGCTTATTTATATTTGAGTTTACAGTTGAGAAAATATATATGTTTCCCATTTAAATTACAATAGATTTGTTTATTAAGTAAACAAATAATTTTGTTGACTTGTTTTCTGCTGATAAATTAAAATTCAAGTATGAATCAAGTAATATTGGATTGAATTCTAAAACCAAAATGAGAAAATTCGATACAAAATTTAAAGGCCGTAATTAGAAAAATATTTTTAAAAAGTTCTCTAAACTTCAAACCCTTTTTCGTTTTTTAAGTTGATTAAAGGGAGTTTCGCATATAGACTTTGGAAGAGTTGTAGTATTAGTATATTGGATAAGGAAATTAGTGAAATATTGTAAGACAGAGATTATCTGTTATGATTTCTTGTGAGAACTATTTAATTCATTGACTCTGAAATTGTATTCTATTAAACATTAATAAAATATAAAACAATATTTTAATGAAAATATATTTTTTCTTATTTTCAAACTCACTATTCTCTCTCTTTAAGATGGATATATACTTATTACAAAAAGTCTGTACTATAATGATAAGTTCATGAAATCCATGAAATATCCTTCAAATTTTTCATCAAAGGATTATTAATATTGATAATTATTCAAGAACAGTATGTTATGGTATGAGAAAATCCATATGATACTCAATACAAAAGAGAAAAGATAACCTCCCCCGGCCGGGATTCGAACCCGGATCCTCTGTCTCTCCGTGACAGTATTCTACGAATCGAGCTCGGGTGAGTCGCTTACCAGCCGGTGACAAATATGTTCTCTTATCTGATTCCATTTTTCTTATCTGATTAAATATTTACACAATTTCTATTTGCATTTAATATCAGATGTTTTTGTACTCAACATAACAATTCTTTAATTTTTCTAATTGAAATAAATATTTTTGTTCCAACTTATGAAATAAAACTACTTATCATTCATTTGGTGGATATAATATACACTCCCCGTCAAAAGTATTGCAACACCCATAATTCTCGAGATTTTCTTGGTTTCGACCTGAATCCGTACTTTGTTTATATTTACAGTAATATTATTTACTAAATGAGATACATTAGTGACTAGACACTTAATTTTTATTCACTGTTTACCAACAAACGATAAGATTTTGGATATTTCATTTTAAATTTCCTTTCAGTCCAAGTTTATCTTTCGTCTGTCTCAAGTCTGTTTCCTCTTTTCTCTTTAGTCTAGTTGAAACAATTAATTTTATCCACAATGAATCGTTTAAGCCGCGATGATTCTGTCAGGATCATCACTCTCTCTGAAGAAGGCAAATCATTGCGTTACATCGCTAATCGCTTTGGGATTCACTATTCTTCCGTTTCAGGGACCATAAGAAGGTACAGGAAGACTGGTAGTCAATCGAGGCGACCAACGTCAGGGCGTCCTAGGATTGCTAATCCCATAGACGGCCGCTTCATTAAAATGCAAGTTCTTCGGAAGCCTAATTCTACAGCTTCTTCCATTAAAAACTTGATCGCTGGTGTTTGAGGGGTATCAATATCGGATTCAATAGTCATTACAAGACTGAGGGAGTCAAACTTCAGCTCAAGAAGGCCAGTGAAATGTCCTCTTCTCACCACAGAACGCCGCGTAAAGAGATAGAGATTTGCAAGACAACACCAATCTTGGACTGTGCAGGAGTGGAAAATGTTGTATTCACTGATGAGACGAGAGTGGCCCTTAACAGACAAGATGGACGTGAAGAAGTTTGGAGAAGGCCTGGAGAACGGTTTAGTCAATGCTGCACGTTAGAAACTGAGCCATTCGGGGGAGGGTCTATCATGTTCTGGGGCGGCATATTTTAGGAGGCACGTACCGAGTTAGTGCCAATCCAAGGAGGGGCCTTGAATGCTTTGAGGTATGTAAAAATGATTCTTCAACATCATGTAGTGGCTTTTATGCCGTTCATAGGCTCTAAATCGTTGCTCATGCATGATAATGCCCGCCCACACAAGGCAAGATGTGTTTCTGAGTACCTGACACCACAAATATCCACACCATTGATTGGCCAGCAAGAAGTCCTGACCTTAAACCAATCGAGCACGTTTGGTATTATCTCAAAAGATCGGTTCGGTCACTAGATTTACCTCCTACTACCCTTGAAATGCTAAAGGCAGCTGTATTGGAGGAGTGGGACAATATACCCCAAGATTTTCTTCAAATCCTTTTTACAAGTATGCCAACACGAGTGGAAGCAGTCATTCAAGCCAGAGGTGGCAATACGTCTTATTAAATGTAAATTAAAAATTTAAATTGTGATTTAAAAGTTAAAATTATCAGAAATTAAAAGTTTAGAAAGTAAGTTTTCTAACTTTTTTGTTTATTGGAAGAGATATTGTAATTTATTTTAATAAAATTTGTTTATGTACAGTTTAAAAATGCTTAATACAGACTTCAGAACCGTTCTTTATTATGAAAAGACAGACGTTTTTGTAAAATTCAAATATTTCAAAGTGTTGCGATACTTTTTACGGGGAGTGTAAATATATTTGTTTCCGCCCCATTCTACAATTTATAGTTAACTACTATTGCAAAATTAAATATCATCGGTATATCATTTTGTTGGTGGTGTTTTTTCTTCGTTCGATCGCATGCGTCCCATTATTTTATTTTCCCAAAATGGAAAAAAAATATTTAAAAAACAGTTTTCTTTCCTGTAGAACAGTGTCTCATACAGGTCTTAAGAAGAAGTGAAACAGAAGTGTTATCTCTCAACGTTTTTCAACGAGAAGTCAAGATCGAATTAAGTTTTATAAGATTAACCTGGATATGTCTTCCGGGAAATCTTCGAAGGATTGTTGAATTCCCAGATCATTTGAGGGCATCATTGAGGGAGGAAAAGATGGAATAATGGAATCGGTTGGTGCGATTTCTCTCAATGGAGTACTCAGAGAAAGTTTTCCCCATCAACACCTTGCAGCTACTCTTGTTTATTATAATTATTGAATTTAAAAAAACCCTAAGGATTTTTGATCAAAATACCGCTAACTGTATCAGCTAACACCTGGTCGTCTTACAGAACCACTGCTGGGGGAAGATTAATGCCTACAACTGTTAGTGAAATAAAACTACCAGATTTTGGTATTTCAGAATACTTTTAACGGTGTGCCAAGCTCAAAACAGCTCAGCAAGTCAGGTTCAGGATTTTATCGCATTTTCTATTAGAATGTAGGTAGAAAGACGTCAAGCTATGTCACGTGCTTACAATTTACCATCATACATTACAGTAGAGTATAGTAGAGGAACATAGGTATATAGAACAAAAAACAATTCGCTTTTTCTTAAAATTGAAGACTTGCTTTAATCTTATGGCTATTATAAATTTATACTAAAAATCTTCAAGAAAAATTATACATTTACTGAGGACAAAACTCATTTATCTGGTGTTTCTGAGCAAGTGCTTAAGAGATAGCTAAATGACAAAGGAAGTACCTACCTTTTTCTATACTCGTTAAGAATATAACACATTTTATATATTTTATTATTATTATTGTATTTCAACCCCCAATGACAACCTTACGTTATTTAATTCGTGCTATAATCTTTATTCGCTGGGTACAAAGGAATAAAAAAAAATATTCTTATAAACATTCATAAATTTATCGAGATCAAAATGTTAGCATCAGCTACTGAACTCGTGATTAAAATATTGCTAATTGTAAAGGAAAAAGTATAAAAACTATTTTGTTTTTTTAAGAAGTAAGAATTTATATATATATATTTTTATTTCTTTATGGTTCTTTTTTAATTATTTAAATATTTTTTTTTTTAATTTTGAAGAGAAAATATTATGTCTTGGCCGGGATTCGAACCCGGGTCGCCCGCGTTTCTAGCGCGGTGCTCTAACCACTGAGCTACCAAGGAACTCATTCCAGCTAGACAAATCCTTTCTCTTCACTGATCCTATATCCCTGTGATCTCGCAATTTTTCGAGGTATACACGGGGAAGTATGTTCATTGAACATTACTTTAATCGGGATCTCGTTGACTTACGTCAAATTTATATTCAATGAACATACTTCCCCGTGTATACCTCGAAAAATTGCGAGATCACAGGGATATAGGATCAGTGAAGAGAAAGGATTTGTCTAGCTGGAATGAGTTCCTTGGTAGCTCAGTGGTTAGAGCACCGCGCTAGAAACGCGGGCGACCCGGGTTCGAATCCCGGCCAAGACATAATATTTTCTCTTCAAAATTAAAAAAAAAATATTTAAATAATTAAAAAAGAACCATAAAGAAAAAATAAATTATGAATATAAATTTGACGTAAGTCAACGAGATCCCGATTAAAGTAATGTTCAATGAACATACTTCCCCGTGTATACCTCGAAAAATTGCGAGAGCACAGGGATATAGGATCAGTGAAGAGAAAGGATTTGTCTAGCTGGAATGAGTTCCTTGGTAGCTCAGTGGTTAGAGCACCGCGCTAGAAACGCGGGCGACCCGGGTTCGAATCCCGGCCAAGACATAATATTTTCTCTTCAAAATTAAAAAAAAAAATATTTAAATAATTAAAAAAGAACCATAAAGAAAAAATAAATTATGAATATAAATTTGACGTGTCAACGAGATCCCGATTAAAGTAATGTTCAATGAACATACTTCCCCGTGTATACCTCGAAAAATTGCGAGATCACAGGGATATAGGATCAGTGAAGAGAAAGGATTTATATATATATATATATATATATATATATATATATATATATATATATATATATATTCTCTCCAACAAAACATTTGATTTAGCGTAACTTGATGCATATCTCAACAGATTCGTGGCAAATTATTTACAATTTACAACAGCATATTTTATTCGTGTGAAGGCTATTGCACATTGTGCACTATGTGATCTCATCAGTACCATGTGAGATCTGAAGTCCTAAAGGCGTCTAAGATCTAAGGGTAATTTGGGGGAAAACCTGATGTCTGAGCGTCATCACCTCCCTGCACAACCGTTGTCCTTGAAATAATACATTCTCTATCGTGATTCCCTTTGGTTCTAATGATACACATTTTTATTAATCTCTAACTCCTTCATAAAATACAGATGCTTTTATTCTACCCTGCATTCCCATCTCATCAACTGTAGAAAAGTTACGGACAACTGACAACACCTTGCCTTAGAAACCTTAAGTAATTCTCGAAAAGACCCTAAATCTGGAAGCCTAGCAGAATCCTCTCGGCCGTGCTAATTAGTAGAAGCCATTAATTCTCATTTGTCTCCAATAACACGACCTGGGAAATAAATTACTCTGCTAGGAAAGGCGACACCGAGTTTTATTTATTAGCTTTACCTTTTTCTATCGGCCCCGAAGTTGGCCGGCGGGGCTGTCAGTCCAGGCCTCCCTACTTAAATACCCTCATCCTATCCGGTTCTAGACGATACCAGTCGCTTGTAATGGGTTTCAGTTTTAATTACTATTTAGTCTAACGATTTTGAAAGAGTTTACAGCTCGGAAAGGATTACACTAAATAATTCTAAATTTCGTTTTAGGGTTGAATGTCAAGTTTTAATCATCTGAGCAAGCTCAAAATAAACCGTATCTAATAAGAAGCTGCTAACAGAACCAACATCATTTAAATTGTAATTAGTAGATTACTTTTATTTATTCGAGCTTTACTATGAAAGGAAGTACTAACCACTGCATTACAGGATAAAAAGTGATAGGCTTCAAACTCTCAGACTGTTCACACAATCAATAAGATATTTTTAGTTCATTGGGAATGCACGACTATATCTAAATATATGTAATGTATTTCGGCTCTTCAGAAGAAAAGCTCATTTTTCAATAGAAGAATTTAAAAATTCCATGTGAACTGAAAAATTAAATTTGGTTTTTGGTAAAGCAAAGTATTCCTATTGTTATTATGGTATTAAAATTATTTTAATAACTATCAGTAAACTTTTAAAATCTTTTTTGATTTTAGTATATCGATGCCTTATTTAAAATATGTGTAAAGTGCCAACAAAGATTTTCGGCACAAGAAACAGGAGTCAACTTTGATAATAATTTAACATAAGATAAAGAGTTCAAGTTTATGCACACAATATACTTTTGGAAACTTCACAGCTTCTCTAGTAAATTATATATATGATCCATCTCCGGCTTCAAACAGACTAAATAAAAGTCTTGCATGCAGCGGGATTTTAACCATGATTTTCGGCATTGCAAGTCAGTGCTCTACTACTGAGCCACGCCGCTCCTGTAACAGCTGAATAGAAATATTTCTATCTCACTGGTAAACTACAGGCACGTGACAAATCACTCATCCCCTTCCATCTTCTCAACTTATACAACTTTTTCTTAGCATTATTTGTTCTTAAAGTAGCGACCCTTGTCAAAGAACTGTTGGGAAAATATAATTTATCAATAATGGACCACTAGGTACAACCATTTTCATATCTTTCGTAGATATTGTAGCAACTTCATAATAACATGACGAAAATTTATAGCAGACGATACTTAATTTTTATCTTTATTACAGATTTAATTAATTTTTTATATCCTATTGTAACTTTCAAAGTATCCCAGGATAGAGAACAAAACACCGCTATACAACTTTCGTTGTTTCTATACCGTTCTGGAAACAAGCCGAAACGCGCTGCATATTTGTAAATGATTTTCAAAAAATTAAAGGATTTTGTAGCAGAAGATATTTATACCGCTTAAGATAGTTTACACGATTTCTACTTTCTACTCAATCATAATTCTATTTGCATTGAATCAATGAAGTGCACCTTTATACTAAAAAATAATTCATATTGTAGGTGTAAGATGTCACTGATTTATTATGGCATTACACTGTGTATATATGGATAACACTGAATTGCAGAGCTAGAAAATATAAAGTCATAAATAAGAAACTGCAAAAATTAAACAACAAAAAACTAAATTATTCAACAGCATGATAAATAGTAAAAGAATCTGATTCAGCATCTATCGCGATACACTAGTAAACCTTAAAAACCTGTACCACTACAACCCGTGAACGGGTCTGGGGTTCAGTGCTTGGTAGAGACTGTACTGTTTCATAGACAACGGTTGTGCAGGGTCGCGATTTGTTCTAGATCACGCTCAACCGCCAGATTCTTCCCTTCTATATCCCATATGATCCATCTCCGGCTGCTAACAGACTAAATAAAAGTCTTGCCATTAGCGGAATTTGGACCTTTTTTTTAAGGATTTTCGGCTGGTAACCCAGTGCTCTACTACTGAGCCACTCCGCTCTATACAGTAGTGAACCTTATATCTCACAAAATATTTTTTTTAATCATTTACAGTAGTAATACAAAGACAATTTATGTTTAGGTATGTTAGATTGTTGTGCACCCAGACAAGTCCTAAGGGACAAATAAGAGAAGAACGCCATCTTTGATGGAGACATCTGTACTTCGAAAATATATAATTTATAACATAATGACAATAATTACCATAGTATATATATATATATATATATATATATATATATATATATATATATATATATATATATATATATAAGAGAACATTAATACATATAGCATATACAAATGCCTTGTTCAAAACTAAAATTAATTCCCTAACCGGAAGGCAGCAGTAGGTGCTAGGTGGAGAAAATGGAGTGTGTTTTAATTTCACAAATTGGTAGGGAAGGACTGTGGCCATTTATCCCGGAGTGGTTTCACAACTACCACCAGTTGTTATCAGATGGCATCCTCATTTTCAGTCCCCATGTCCAACCCCAGGGTATTCTTGTTCAACAATTAGCCTGGACTATACATACTACATAAGCATTGACCTTATGTAAAATATTATTGATATATTATAATATTGTGTGATGTAAAATATTAATACTTAAACAACTCGTGACAGTAAATATATTAAATAACATAAATATACGGGTCATTTTCATATAAATTGTCTCCAAACAACGAAACGTGCTGCATGATCTACACATCTGCGGCATAAGTACAATGTAAATATATTGCTCTTAGCTGATTAGTAAGAAAAGCTGTTTCAAGTTAATGTCATAATTATGTCCCGTTAGTTACTGTAGCTCGGGGACTTTAAAAAATAAAAAATAAATTAAACACTGGTATAGTGCGGAATAACTATCTATAAAAATGTATCGGTCATCCTTACTCTTCTGAAATATGTTGAAATACACATATATATATATATATATATATATATATATATATATATATATATAGAGAGAGAGAGAGAGAGAGAGAGAGAGAGAGAGAGGATATAGCAGCCCTCGGAAAAAATGAAAAGGATATTGAGAGACTCGCCAAGATGCTGATGAGAGAAGCAGAACAAATCGGCTTACAGGTAAATGAGGAAAAAACCAAATACATGACAGTGAGCCGTAAAGTCCACCCCAGAAAAAGCATCTGCGTGGATCGCAAATCGTTCCCAAAAGTGGATAACTTTAATTATCTTGGCTCCATAATAACCTCAGCCAATGAACAATTAACTGAGATAGACCAGCGTACGTGTATAACAAGCACAAACAGAGCATTCTTCGCTCTTTCAAGAGTCTTGAAATCCCGAAGCATCTCTAGAAACTATAATGCGGTAATAAAGCCTATTCTGATATACGGCTGTGAGACGTGGGCTCTCACTGGCACCCTGGAAAGTAGAATAGAGAGATGCGAAAGGAAAATCCTTCGCACGATAACCGGAGCGGTATGGGATGAGAGTCTGCACTCTTGGAGGAGAAGGGCCAATAAGGAATTGCTCACAGAAACTGGTCAGGCGATATCTCATGATATGAAATCAAGAAGGTTAAGATGGGCGCGGCATGTCGCTCGAAGCAATCCGTCAGGACGCCTCTACGCAACAATGAATGCCACAATAGTTGGCAAGAGACCACGTGGGAGGCCAAAGACCAGATGGATAGACAGGGTCAACAAAGATGCCGAGGAGCTACTAGTAGCAGATTGGAAATCAGCGGCCCAGGATAGACAGAGGTGTAGAAGGCTGGTAAAGGCGGCCAAAGATCTACAAGGTCTGTAGAGCCAAAAAAGTAACAGTCCTACTGCAAAGTTAAGATATAGTTCCTAAAAATACATTTTATCACACATTTCATACACACGCTTTCTCTGAACTCTATTAAAAAGTTGTCTTCAGTGTTTCTTTAGATGCGTATTCGGAGAATGAATGAAATTTAGGGGATTCGATTCAGCTAATTGATAAAGATAAGTCATTATTTTATTATCTTCGATTAACTACAGTTCTTCTATGTCAAGTGAAGTAATAAATGTTTGAGATAGATTATCAGATATTCAAGACGCATTCACATTCTTGATTACTACCCGAATAATACAATTTAAACCTAAATTTTTGAATATTCACAATGTTCAGTTCTTAAAGTTAATTTTGTTTAATTTCACAAACTTGATTTTACTTTAAATTAATATATTTTACCTAATTTATAGTATTAAACTATAAATTCATAATTCTATAATATTATCTTACTGTGTACACAGTTCTTATTTTTAGCAACCTTAAATTTTATAATCTTCTTTAAACAAATGGAAAAATCTTTTTACTAAGAATTACCTAGCTCAGTAATGACCTTGAAAAAAGCAAACAATTTAAATCTTTCAGACATTCCTAATTACGCCTTTTTTAATCTTTAACTAAGCACCGCTATTTTAACACTGAGTAATTATTTTTAATTAAATATTTGAACAGGGATAAAATTAATTGCGCATACTTAAAAGAGGGAAATGAAAATAAAGTGAATTTTGCTTTTTCGTCAGACAAAATCCGAAAAACGTTCAGTTTTCCATTTAAAATATATATGTACTTACTACAAAGTTTATTTTTATTCTTTTGAACTTTTAATGTTTAATTTTATTTAAGAATAAAAAAGAAATAAAAGATTACATTTTATTTTAAATTTAACATTAATGCTAAATCAACTCATGTTAATGATGACTGTAACCACATTAAAAAATAAAGATACCTATACCAAAATATTTCTTTAAAAGCTGTCATGAAAAAAAAAGTTTGTTCACATATTGAGAGATTTTTAATTATCATATGAAAAAAGTAAATTCAAGATATATAAGGCTAGACTAAGAAATGCCAATTTTTTAGTTAAGTCCTTGTTTTTTTGATGGAGCAATAATAAGCACTTTAGGTGAAATTTATAAATATATTACCGTTACAATCAAAGTTATTAACTCAATAATATAACTAATTCAATAGCAAATATTCGGAATGAGCAAGGACAAATCTGGATTCAAATGGAACATGGAATCAATTGGCTGGTTCTGGGGAGGACTCAGAGGGAATTCCAGTAAATGCTAATGACTCAAAGGAATTTGCCCAATCTCCCTGTCGATAAATTTCTCGGATTATTCTATTCCTTTCTTGCTTTGAGGTAGTTCAAGAGCTTACTCACTCTACCATTGAAATACATTTCAGATATTGTTGGCTATAAAACTATAAAATTAGTGTCAGTTATTTATTTGTAATCTTTTTCAGAATACACAAAATGTAAAAATAAAATGCTAATTCTAGATTCCTCTAGCCATGTTCCTCATCTTATATAAATATTTTCCCAAAAAGTCTACCACCTCCATTTCTATCTTGTCAAAATCCATTTGTTTGCCTTTTTCGTATAATTACATTTTCGGAATAATGTCGAACTTCTTCAAGTATTTCATAGTTTGTTTGTTTTTTTAAATGGCTGTTCCTAAATATCGTTATTCTGTTAATTTTAAACAGCCAATAAGGAATAAAAAAAAATTAAATATAATAAACAACAACATAGAAATGTAAATAGACAATAAACACGACAAAATAATTTAATAACGCATAAACAAATAAATCAAATGAAACAAATAATTAGAGAAGTTACACAAGATAAGGACTTGGGTTTAATGCAGCTAACACATAACTACCCAAATTATTTATTATTTCCTATTTGGATATTATGTTATTATAATTCTCGTATCAACTTCGAAAGAAGAATCGAAAAATTCAGTAGCAAGCAAATATAGACAGGAATAATTAAGCAAAAACACTATTCAAGAAAATATCTTGTTTTTCAAACTTTCAAAAAAAAATTTCTGGACCTTATCACGTGATGAATGGATACACCAATTTTATAAACGATTTAGTAATGACGGATTTATATACTTAAGATATTTAAGACAAGAACTTCGTACAGATCTGGAAAGTAATAATAAGGAGCTGAATTGGAAAAATATAATGAGATGTGCTCCTTTCGGAATAACAACGAAAAAATAATCAACCATCCTTCTCTAAAATAAATACTACCAACATCTTATTATAATAAGTAAAGTTCATATTACAAAAAAATTAATGGAAATCGAATACTTAGAAATCTTTATAGTTCAATGTGATTATTTAAATAAAATAGAATGTTAAATTAATGTAATTAGATTTCATAATTTTTTTTTTTTTTTTTTATTGAGTTGTACAACTGTAATACATACATCTAGTACAATTGCTATAAGAGTAAATAATACATGATAGGACATGTAGAGATACTACCCACTGGCAGCACTCTAATAAATTTCTATAATAGAAGGTCCCGAGGCCATCTTCTCTTCAGACGCCTAGGAGGATTGTCCGGGATGGAATTGGATGCAAGGATGGAAACTAGTGGGTTTGGATGGGTTTGAAGTTTACTGTGGAATGATAGGTATCTGGAATGGGCTAAATCGGTAACATATGGAACGTTAAGGTCATTATGGATGGTTTTATTTGTGACAAAATAAGGAGCGTTTAGGATTTTGCGAAGGATTTTGGATTGCAAGGATTGGATACGAGAGGAATTCGATGGTTTGGTGGAGCCCCATAGTTCAATTCCATAAGTCCATATAGGCCTTATAACAGTCACATAAATAAGTCTTTTGTAATTGATCTGAAGCTTTGAGCGCTTATCTAGTATGTGTTGAAGTAGTCGGAAACGTCTAGCTGTTTCTTGTCTTTTCAGTCTTGTGTGAGGGTTCCAAGTAAGACGCTTGTCTAAGTTGAGTCCCAGGTAGCGAATCTGTTCAACAGGGATAAGTGGAGTACTATTAAAGAATACAGTAGGACAGGAAGTCAAGGGTTTTCGACGAAGGGTAAAGGTAATTTGATGGGACTTGCTGGCATTGATTTTAATTCTCCAATTCCGACACCATTCTTCGAGGCTTGATAGGTGTAATTGAAGGGATTGGGATGCAATATATGGGTCGTTATTAACTGATAACACACATGTGTCATCAGCATACGTGGAGATGAATGTGTTAGGATGGGTTGGAATGTCAGCTGTATATACTGTGTAAAGGATAGGACCGAGGATGCTACCTTGAGGAACGCCAGCAGACTGGGAATAGAGGGATGAGTAGGAACCTTTATGACTTACTTTAAATGCTCTGCCAGTTAGAAAGGAGCGAATGATTAAAAAGTATGTAGGAGGAAGGAATTGTCGGATTTTGTAAAGGTTTCAAAATTTAAAATGGTAAAATAGTTTACTAACATGGCAATGGTCCTCGGTAGATGTAATAAACAATGGTCAAGGCCCTGTCAATAATATTATAGCCATGAATCGAACCGGTGAGATACACAGACTCTGCTGGGGCTGACCCAATCTTTTTAAGTGAATACCATTAATTGTGGGAAGAAACTGACGATTGAGCATGATCTCGCACAATTTTCTTCCCTGCACAATCGTTACAGTCACTATGATGTACTGAGCGTAAAGGGCTCTAATATTGTAGTTGTACATTTATTCCGGGTATGAACATGCATTTATATACACCCATAATTTATTTAACTGATCCTACAGCCTACATCCCTCGGTCCTCATGATGGCATAGCAGTTAGGCTGAAACGTTGGCAAAAGTTATAAATAAAAAATCAATGGATATAATTTTATTGATTATACAACAGCTGATCTATTTATCTATAATAACAGTTAATTTTTTTTGTTCCTTTGATAACAATGAATACGTTTTGAAAAGAAAAAGTAAGTTAAGAAGTATCCTTTTTGCTGCAGAGGAGTCGCATCCCCTCCCCCTCCGCCTCCTTGGCAGGCAAATTAAAGACACGTCGGAAGAGTCGGCCCTGGCAGGAACTAGAGAAAACCGCTGCCAACTTCCGGCGGAAAAAGTCCAAAACAAAAGAGACTTCCTCCGGTAAACAGGCCACGTTAAGAAGAGGAAACTTGGATTTACGTGTATTTCCTTTCTCCAGTGCGACAACAAGCTCTTCGCCCCTTGGGTATTTAGGAGCAGTTACAGGATGTTGTTTACGGCTTTGCTAAATGTTGCCTGTGCTGTTTTCTTGCTACATAACTGATTCATAACTGACTAACAATTGTTTAGGGACTATTAAATAAATATTTGTCAGCTTCACAGGTGCCGTGCCGAAAGTCCAGAGTTCAAATCCCGCTCGCAGGCAGAGCTTTATATAATCGGTTAGGTGCCGGAGATGGATTCTATGGGATCTATGGTCCTCCTAAAGCTCCTAATAATCTTCCTGAGTGAATAATAACAACCTTTGTCCAATAAACAGTACAGTCTCTACCACCTACTTAACCCAAGACCCTCCATGAGTTTTAGCGGTACAGTTTCCTTTTTTTTTTTTAATACTCCCAGAAATAAAAAGAGTCTTGAGCTTTAAAATTGTAACAAATAAAGTTTAGTTGGGAAATGTATAAATTTTGTTAATAATTTCATCGGGAAATATGCGTTTCCAGTAAAATTTAAAAATATAGCTAATTAAAAATGTAATATTATTTTAATTTGAGTACTACCAGTGGGTAGTTTCTCTACTTGTCATTCTCATGTCATTATGTAACACGCATTCTATTTACTTGTTGTATAATTGTAATACAGTTGTAAATATCAATAAATAAATTAAAAAAAAAAAAAATATTTTATTGACCATGGAGGACAAATGATCTCCCAAGAATTTTTTTAAAAAATATCACTTTCCAGGTATCTATGCTGATAGTGAGTTATTTTCGGATATTTTATGTTAAATTAAGTACAGTAATGTAATTGTTGTTAATTTATTTTTTTACAAATTTTTTAGACTTGTTGACTATGTAAAAAAAAATTAAAGGATTTTTTAAAAAGATGCAGATAACAAAAAATTGAAAATGGCACGATAGTGTCGAAACGTCTCGAATAAACATTGACTGGAAAATGATTTTTATTTATCTTACCCTAATAAAAAATATAGCTACTTAATTACAATACTTCCATTAGAAAACTCACGACTATTTGCATCCGTGAGAATATTAAAAAGGAAACGAAGCATATATATATATATATATATATATATATATATATATATATATATATATATATATATATAAATATATATATATATATATATATATATATATATATATATATATATATATATATATATATATATATAAACTATAAACTAACTATTTCAGGAAAAGTAAGATGTGCTTGAAAGATGTTGGGAATAGTAACAAATGGATAAATAGACTGAAGTATAGATGACAGAATTACATTACTGATGATCTTAGGTCTATTATTAACTAATCCTTCAGGTAAGCCATACTACTTATTACTATTTAATAAAAAAGTAGTGATTTTTCTAATAGTTTGGTTTAATGCAGACGTTCTTACTTTTAAATCAGTTTCCCTTACCTTGCTCTAACTTTCCAAAATTATATACCCATAAAAGCGAAGTTAGTTTTGAAGCTAGAATAGAAACGTGGACTTGTGAAGGCTTACAAACTTTACAAGAATCTCGATGTAGCTTATCGCGGGCTGTCATGATCCAATGATAAATGGTTAGAACTTACCTTTTTATCATGGAAGATAAGTTTTTACTCTATGCTTACCAGCTCTGTTTTGCTAACAATAGCACTCACTTAGATCGAAATTGAATCATATAAAATCTATCTTTAAGAAATCTTGTTTAACTTAATAGAAAATATTCATCGCAACCAAACGTGGTGTTCAAGACATGCACACAGAACAATACATAGCCGATTTTTTTCTGTACAGCAAAGCAAGAAATCCAGAGAACCCATCAGGGTATATAGTAAATAGGTACAAAATCATTATATGATAACGAAAAACACAGGCTAAGGGAGCACATTTCATTTAAAATTACTATTCAACATCAACATTGCCACGTTATTTATATTTTATTCATAAACACAACACATTGAAAATCGATGAAAATAAATAAATATCTGAAATACCTAGCCTGACTGCCCATTTAAAAGTTTTACCTAATCTTTAAAGTCAATTGATTTCACTATTATTTATTATAATGCAATTGGGAAAAACCACAATGCAAAGCCTTATGTTTCAAAAATACACCCACTTACCAGTCGACGTTTCGCCTATTCAGGCATTACCAAGACACAAAAACAAAAAAGGGGTATGTGAATCACATCTGGAAGAAAAAGGTGCAATACATCCCAGCGATCATCAGCCCAAACAGGCTCTAAACATGAGACAGCACCTCACCACCAAGACATTCAACATACAACTGAAAAGAAGGTAATACGCAACCAGCTGGGAAGGTTATAGAATCAGCTGATCCACAAAACATAAAAAAAAATCGATGATGGTATGCTTGGGTGGTTGAATATTTTAAAAGAAAAAATTGGCTAACTTTGCTAATGCCTATAAATTTATATAGGTTAGTATTACTTGATATGTTTTGTGGATCAGCTGATTCTATAACCTTCCCAGCTGGTTGCGTATTACCTTCTTTTCAGTTGTATGTTGAACGTCTTGGTGGTGGGGTGCTGTCTCATGTTTGGAGCCTGTTTTGGCTGATGATCGTTGGGATGTATTGCACCTTTTTCTTCCAGATGTGATTCACATACCCCTTTTTTGTTTTTGTGTCTTGATAATGCCTGAATAGGCGAAACCTCGACTGATAAGTGGGTGTATTTTTGAAACATAAGGCTTTGCATTGTGGTTTTTCCCAATTGCATTATAGTCAATTGATTTCAATTAAACAATTTAATGTTAACATTAAAAAAAAAGTCTATACAGTAAATTTTGATGTTTAAGGGGATTAATTTTGTGTAAAATAGTATTTATTTTATTACAAAAGAGTATGCATTATATTATAAAAATTCCTTCAGATATACTAAAATAATTATGCACTTGTCAATAAATCGACCGACGCCAAGCACTTGATATTGATATAGGCTATGATATTTTCGACAGAGATATTATTATTATTTATTAATCTCACAGCTACACCATACTGGTGGAGGTATGACTGTCTTGCTATCTGGATTATTATAAGTACATAGATAAATTGGGTAAAGGGCACATAGCAGGTACTGTCCCTTAGGGTTTGTTACCTGTACTCTACAGGTATGAGCGGCAGTTGTTCAGAAGGAGAGGTCAACTCAAGAAGCAAAGAACTGGATGAAGCAATGGCCAAGAAAAACATATAGCGCCCCCCTTTCTTTGCAAGTAGTTTTATAAGTTATCTTGTAACTATGATCAAACAAATAAATGTATTGTTATTATTTAATAAACAACTCCTGGTCAGTCAACCACATCAACCTTTGAAGAAGAGAGGGATATTTTTCTTATTTATTAGGGATATAGAATTACTGTATATATTAAGTGTTTGAGCTCCCGCGAGACAGTAGGACCTCTCGATAAGAGCCCCGAAATATGTGTGGGAAAATAAGCTGAATTCAAAACGCATGCCATTTTTATGAAACCATTTATTGAATTAAAAATAAAAGTCATGGTATACACATAAAAATAAACTTTGATATTAAACCTAATTGAGTTAAATTAAAATTTTGAACGTTTTTGCAATGGAAATAATTACTTATACTAATAACTACAACTACAAATAAGAAAAAAAAAGAAAACAATAGTAAAATAAATTAATGTTTATCTAGACACTAATAATGTTTGTGTTTTTGGCCAAGTGGAATAATAAAAGCAAGAAAATCTTCCTTATCTGAATTTGACGCAGAATTCGACGGCTGGGCGATCGAAGGTGTCAGTACGTCAAAGGAATTCTCCTCCGCAGGGCGGGCGAAACATCGAAGCAATTTTTCCTCAGCAGGGCGAGAGAAAATGACGATACAAATGATCAGGTCGATCCGCTGTGGCGACTTTGACGACGAGACTTTGACTGTCCTGCGCTTGAACTTGAACTAATTCCCAACTGCAGAGGGGCAGCGAATTAGTCTAGTTGAAGTCCACCAAACAACTACACTATTGTTTATAATGTGCACTCACTCGGGCCAACACTGTTTGGATTATATCGACGAAATAAACAATAGCCGATCGAATCCACAGTCGGCATGTCTTTTTTTTTCTTAAATTTAAAATAAAATTAACCTATTCTATTTAATTTAAACAATTATAAAAACAGAATAATAAACAAATAATAACAATATAAAAAATAAATATTTACATTATTATATTTACAAAAAAGGTAAAAATAAAATAAAAGGAAAAATGTTCTTTTCTTTTACAAAATACTTGCTTTGTCAATGATTAAAATAAAATACTCTTTTATAAAACGAATGAACTACCTGGCCTTAACATTAAGTATAATAACCTCAGGGTGGCAACCCATTTTATTATTTAAATATTATTCAGATCAAAGGATCTAACTTTTCTTAGAGAGCATTGCTTGGGCAGTGAAACCAATATAGCAGTATAATAAATGAAATGTAAACATAATTTAAGACATTTCAAATATATATACCAATTTCAGATTACGCTAAGTGGACAGATACACAGTTATAATTGTTTATGTACTAAACATGCATTGAAATATTCCATTTATATTTCTGACATTACATTGTTTTTATCCCGGAACCTGGCGATGACAGATGTCCCTGAAGCTATTTTACGATATTGTTTCGCTTCACAATATTTAAAGATTATTTATGAAAAGACACAATCATCAATAAGATGAACTACACTTTATGCAAATGCTTAGTAATTAAGCTACTCTTAATTAGAAGGAAAAAAATCGAACATTTTATACTGAATACATTTGCAATAGTAAATGTTTTCCATTTTTTAAATATTCTGCAGTAAGTCTCAATCAAGTGTGCTTCATAAAAAAAAATTAATATGCTCAATTTAAATATCTGCTACATTTCAAAATCTTTTACGTGTCCCCTACGATTTATTTCCCTCATCTGTCCTTTAATATTTTCAATATTAAGTAATTTAATTGTTCTTTCTATGTTATGAATAACTTTAATTTGAAATTCTCACTTATACTGTTGGGCATTCCAACAGTACTAAAATGTATTGGTATAGCGTTGAAATTCATTGAGCGAATAATAAAAAAAGAAAATTACTTTTTAAACGTTAAGGCAGGAATTCTTAGATCACAAACTTTCTAACTTTTTTGGTGATTAAATGTTGTTCGGGAGTTACCTTTTCTATGTTTAAATAAAATTATTAGTAACAATCAGCAACTTTGGTCAATGCGTTTGTTTTCTCTTCTTAATAATAATTTTCTATTTTGTAAATGCTTTGTTTTGCCCTTTGTAAGGTTATTTATCTAGTCATTTCATTTGGGATGATATTAGAAAATTTGGAAGACCTACCAGTCTTCTTACAAGAAGTTTCTTCCAATGTCTCTTACTGCAGGTATCTGAATCCCTCCTAGGTGCTATAAAAACTTTCTTGTGCGACCAATTTTTAGCTGTGTTCTTAACGACCATTATCGTCATTTACTAAATTCATGTTTACTTTATATTAAATCCTGATATACCTTGTACGATACAAATCATCCTCTATTGATTCTCTATGTCCTTGAATAAAAAAATAATTATTTATTTAATGAAATTTAAAAAAAAAAGAGCTCCCTTAAGTTTATGAACTAGGCTTTGTAGAATTATTAGGATAAGTGTATCTTAAGCGTAAAGAGCAGAAGTCAACATTATTATCTTAAAATTAAATAATGGGCCCGAACTCAACTTAAAAAGATACGTCGAGTTCTGTAATATCTGGAACGATCACAACGAGCTTCTTCAGAGAATTATAATATTAAATGAATCAGTTTTTTAAATTTTAATAAATATCACAAGTTCGAATTTTACATTAAATTTAAATCAGTTAGTTATTACCGGCTGCGATCGATAGATCTAAACAGGCTGATAACGAGGGCATATTCTCGATTTATACCACATCCATATATGCTATTATCTATTATTAAATAAATATTCCTCGAGAGAAATTATGCGAATGCCAGTTGGTACATATTGTATTTGCGATTTTCTTCACGAGTAATCGTGGATGGAGAAACCTGTCATGATTGTCATATCGTCTCTGTCAAAAAATACCGCCTGTCTAGAATTATTGGTGGAAATGAGTTAGTAACGGTAACGGAAGTATTAAGGTCAGCGACATGGCAGAGTCTGATTTTTTCACACGTCTCTTCAATGTGTTTAGTAATAGTTTCAAAAATGTATAGATAAAAAATAGATTATATATTGCCAAGTCTACAGTCGGCGCGGGTTTTTTTTTCTTCTGTAAAATCGCCCAAAGTGTAATTAGGCGGTATTGCTTTGACAGCGACGATATAAAAAGGATTTTTGAAACAAACCGATCTGAGCACTGACAATATATTTACAATATGGTATGCTATCACTAATACTACGGATTGCAAATCCACTCACCTACTTTTTAGCTAACCAAAACTTTAATTCTAATCTTATCTCAGCACTGGAGCAGATGGCGCTCCAGGAATGGAGTTAGTATTCCAGGAGGAGGGTGTGACGTCGAGGCCAGTAATAAGGAAATTCCATCCATCCCTCTCCAGCAGTCTTCCTGGAGAAAGAATACCTTCCATTCCAATCCCACGGGTCCGCGAAATACACTCCTAGTCTGGGAATAAGACCTTGACGAGAGTCTGCTAGCTAATTTGTAGGGGCGGAGAATAGCACGAGAAGATTGAAATGCGACTTTTTTAAATTGCTGCAAGCTCTGGAATTAGGTGGTGAGGAAACGGCATAAGTTAAGCTGTCCTATACTACACAGAAGATTTTACCTTAGAAAACTAAATCATAAAACTGATCTTGGTATCTCTGAAAACTATTTCGCTTTAACTTCGAATGTCAAAAATCGATAGGCGTTATATTTTACACCAAAACATTAAATAAAAAGCAAGATATTTGTAGGAAAACGTGATTAGACAAATGAAACTAATTCATAAATACCTACTACTAAAAAGAAGTAATTTGTTCCAACCAAATCTTATTTAAGAAACAACCTTTAACGAATCCATAATTTTTACTGAAGCTAGAATATAATTATTTAAGATGCAAACGAAAGAAAAAATTCCGAAAGAGCCAACAATATTTTAATTGTATATTTTCTATTCCAACTAAAGCACATCGATGGTAAAGGAATCGATAAATAATCATACCCAAAATAAAAGGTTTATATTTTGAATATGCACTACATTGTAGATTATCCGAACGTCAATAATATGAACGTTTAAAGATCCGTGATGACTTAGCGGAGTAGATTCAAGGAGGGGTCGATGTTACAAACTAGAAATATTTAGTCATAGGTATATTTTCCATTACGGAAAAATTTTTGAAACCCCAGTCTTGTTATTTCTTAATAAATATGCTTACAATAGGAGGGGGCTAGTTTTTTGTTTAAAAAAGTTTTATGAGACAGTAACCATTTTATTACTAGAAATTGTTACGTGGCTGACATCGAGACATGTGTACAAATGTTAACTAATGGTAGACTCGAATTGTAGGAAATAAATACATTTGTTGTGAAATTATACTTAGATACTTTTTTATATTAACTAACTAGGTTCACTATGCGCTAACATTATAGTTTATCAACTAACATAGTGCCTCAAGCTAAAAATGTTCTAATAAAAATAATATACAGAATATTATCGTACAATGAATGGAACATATTTAAAATGGCATAATTGGAAATATCCGTATTTTCTCCGGGAAACACGGATATTTTCAATTCTCAGAAGTCTCTAAAATCCTTGAAGTTAACCAACCAGTCAACTTGTCGCCAATTCAGGCTTCTAAGAACACTCTCAAACAAGATCAAATACAGCACTCCACATTTCATAAGTTCAAAAGGGAACAGCGATCAGGGGCATCACTCCAAGGGTTCGATCAAACATTAAGGCAGAGGGGAATACCATTGATCAAATATTATTACTTAAGTATGTGTAAAATTAAACCAAATTATTTAAGCAGTAACCTTACTCATATTGGTATAAAATATTGATTATTTGTGGTGGGACATTTTACTGACATACAATTTCTTGTTATTGTCGATGAGGCCTACTAGTTGTCAATTTCTACTTTTCACTTAAGTGTAGGTATTTAATATATTATTTATTATTTACTTATTACTGCAGGGCTATTGACAAAATGCAACAAAAACAAATCGGAAGGGACCTATACTCTCACGACCTTACAAAACCATGCCAGACCTCATTAACTACAGACAGTGAAGAATGTAAACAAGCTGGGTTACTAAGTCCTCCATTGGTTAGTTTTACGTCAAACAGATTACCATATTTTGGACTTCTTCCTTAAGGTAAATTATTTAAATACGATTTTAAAGTCAAAAACGAATGTTCAGACTTTTTTCATCACAAAACAATGAGTTTTTCAGCATTTTATTCTACTGCTTCATCATCCATTCCATCCAATATTCTTTCGTCATTTTACTGACTGCTTCTTTCAGTCCATTATCTACCACTTGATTGGTATTTTTTCACAATCTCTACATACTCCAGACCATTTTTTTACAAATCGATCTTATGGATTACTTTACTCGTAGAGGAGCATTGAGGATTTTAGATTGTGAGGATTGAATACCGGAATAATTCGATGGCTTGGTGGAGCTCGAAAGCTCTATTCTGTAAGTCCAGATGGGTCTAATTATTGTCATGAATATGAGTCTTTTGTAATTAATTGGGAGCTTTGAGCGTTTGTCTAGTAAATGTTGAAGTAGCCTGAAACGGCGAGTGGTGTCTTGTCGTAATCCTCCAGTTTTGACACCAATTTTCAAGGTCAGTGATATGGGATTGAAGAGTACTGGATGCTATAACTGGATCAGTGTTGACAGATAATAGGCATGTGTCAGCCGCTATTAGTAATATCAAATGCTCTTTTCATCTTGTGTTGCCTAACTTCTAATGCAGACATTAATAAAGATTTTTCTTGGATTATTTTCCCCAGATATTTGAATTTCTTTACTATATCTATTGGGCCGTCCGTTGTTATACGTTAGGTAGGTTTTCAAGCATTTTGGTGCACTTTTCTACGGATATTCTCAATCCTTTTTTTGCTGGCTATTTCATCCACGAAATTGATCTGTATTGTTACATATGTTAGGATGTTTGTATATGCAGCGAAATCGCCTACGAATTTTAGGCACATAACCACCTTATTAATTTATCGTTTGGAAGTTTAAAGAAAATGTTAATTTCCTATCGATCAACCTAATGCAGGGAATGGGCATAATGGATGGACCGTAGCGATGGGGCTTACCGACCCAACTCGCTCCCAAATTGATGACCCCATGAATTATAATCGCCTAGCCTTATCAGCCACCGCAGCTGATAGTTATCCGATAGCGAGTGATAGCGGCCAACTTCCTCGAAGTAACTTAACTTGTTGAAACTTACGCAAATATATTTGTTATTAGTTGACACCTCAATACTAAAATAGCAAGGGCCATTAAACAGCCTGCATTCCGAAGTGAAAAAGCTTACTTATATGCCAGAAAGACATTCATAAAATAAAGAAAAAAAATTAAAAAAAAAAGGAATAACTGAAATACAATCTTGTAACGACCATGTACATTTCGACAAGAGACATTCCAGTCATCCGACAAGTTTCAATACTTGTCAAAGCGAGCTGTTTCAATCCGAGAGTCTTTTTGCGATATTTTGCCTTCGTTTTAATTAGGATAGAGATCATTAATGCCTGACACCTTATACACTCGAGACCTATTTAAGGTTTCATTCTTGGGACGGCAACCATGGATTTTTCAATGCCTAATAAAAAATCGAAGAGCCACCTGACCTGCTGCAATCCCGTGACCTAAACAAATAAGGTTGATCTGACCCCAAAATGACCCCTCTTTCGATGATTTCGACTCAACAATAAGCATTGTAATTTATAAGCATCTGATTGGTACAATTTACCACTTTCTTTAAAAATTAATGAATCGTAAATCTGTGGCTAGAGAATCAAATCAAAAGTTCATTTATTTAGGGTAAGAGAAATAAAACCGTTTTCCAGTTGTTGTTTATTCATTAATTTTCACTCTTTAGAGACGTTTCGACACTACGGTGTCATTCTCAATCTTTTCTTCTCCTGCATCTTTTAACTTTAAATAAATAAATTAACAATAATTACAATACTATAAATATAATAATAATAATAATAATAATAATTAGACTTTAATAATTAGTCTAATGACTCATAGAAATGAGAAAAAGGATCTGATGGTTCAAAGATAAAAATTTGGTTTTGTAATGCAATATTTGCATAATTTATTATTTATTTATTTATTTATTATTTATTATTTATTGACCATGGAGGACTAATGATCTCCTAAGAATATTTAAAAGTATGACTTTCCAGGTATTTATACTTATAGTGTGTTATCTTTGGACATTTATGTTAAAATATTTATAAATAATATTGCATTACAAAACCAAATTTTGATCTTTGAACCATCAGATACTTTTTCTCATTTCTATGAGTCATTAGACTTTAGTATAAAATAACATTTGTATAATCATTAGACTTTAGTATAAAATAACATTTTATAATAAAGTCTAATGACTCATAGAAATGAGAAAAAGGATCTGATGGTTCAAAGATAAAAATTTGGTTTTGTAATGCAATATTATTTATTGACCATGGAGGACTAATGATCTCCTAAGAATTTTTAAAAGTATGACTTTCCAGGTATTTATACTTATAGTGTGTTATCTTTGGACATTTATGTTAAATTATTTATAGTATTGTAATTATTGTTAATTTATTTATTTAAAGTTAAAATATGCAGGAGAAGAAAAGATTAAGAATGACACCATAGTATCGAAACGTCTCTAAAGAGTGAAAATTAATGAATAAACAACAACTGGAAAACGGTTTTATTTCTCTTACCCTAAATAAATGAAGAATAAATCCAGTTTAAAAAAAGAAAAAAAATGATCAAAAGTTCATTAAATGTTAATAAATTAATAGTTATTATTATTTACTGAATATAACCCGAACTGCTTTTCTGTATTTCTTTCTTTTTCAGTCATCTCTTCTAACTTGAAGTCCAGAGATTTTTGCGTAAGGAGCGCCACCTGTGTCTGTCAAGGAGCCAGTACCTTTTGCTTTTAGGATATTTTGGAGGTTATTCTTCCAGATAACTCTCAGTCTTGGTCAGTCTGGGCCTTTTTTCACTGTTTAACCTCCTTATCTTTCTTCGCTGACCGGCAGTCATCCATCCTCATTACATGGCCGAACCATCGAAGCTGTGCATCCTCAATTAGCTGATTGAGAGGCTCAATTTTCAATGCAGTCCTTATCGTCTTGTTTTGTATCCGGTCCCTTTTGGTCTTGACCTCTATTTCCCTAAGGTACCTGATTTCCATGCATGTAGAGGAATTATTTTGGATATATATATATATATATCATGATTTCTATAACACTTTGGCATTTCAAGGGTAAACAAAAAAATAACAAACGGGTACCTTTCCCTAAGCACAGAAGTATGTAACACCAAATTTATTTAAAATTCCTTTTATTGTTAACAGGAAATATCTGAAAACAGGAAATGCCTGACATTCCGAATAAATAAGTAATATATTTTATTTCATGAAATATTTTCAACACTCGCAGCGGCATTTATATTTAATTTGCTTAAACAGGGAATATTTTAGAACAGACTGATGTGTACATAATCTGCGTTTGTAAGGTTGCAAAGCATCAATGTAAAACTTCTACACATTTATTGACCTTTGGAAAGATTTAAACATTTCTTAATGTTTATTTCAAAGCAGATTTTAAATTTGTCTTTGTTATATTTTTAGTTTGTTATGGTGTTGTTATTACAAATGGTGACCTTCTTGTCAGGTGTTAATGTTGATAAATGACTTGAGAAAAATCAATCGCATCTACGATATTTTTTATTTGTAGCTAACCATCATTAGTTGCTTTCGATTTTATGTCTAAACTAAGAAAACTGTTAATAGAAAGATAATCCAGACGATATCTCAAATAAACTTTAAAAAAAAAACGGCAACAGTTTATTGTAATAACAATGAGTATCCCTTAATAATTAACGTATATTCTGATTGACATACATTTTTAGTGGCCAAAAGCTTATTAGGTTAAGTATACTATTTAAATATTAACAAAGTCTGCAATACTGATTTATTCTCTTGTGAAAAGATAACAATAAATACCGTGAGGTTATTTGATGGGCCGAGTGAAGCTCTCATTACATCGGACGTTAACACCGTCAATACAAGGTTCTTTTGTTCTTACCGTTTTTATGTGTGATTTGCTATTTGGTTATAACATAAAATAATAATATTTTTTATTATTATTTATAAACTGAGATGCTGGCTGACCTTCTTAGCTGGCGTTAAACCTAGTCCGTGCCTTCAGAAAAACCAGTCGTTTATGAGAATCTTCTTTGAAACGATTCATTTCTTAACTAATCATTATTGGTTGTTTACGAGTTTAAACAGTTGCTAAAGTACATTATACAGAAAAAAGAAGCTTCTGTTTAGTTTATGTTGTTATGTTGAAGCTTTAGCTTTAGTATTTTGTCAGGAAAAGTCCTTTTTTTGTCTTATTTAATTTGTTGACTCTTTTGTAAATAATTTATGATTTTTATTATGTAGACTTCAGAGCAGATATGTATATGAAAAATTATAAATAAATATGAACAGGTTACAATCTTCTTTTAGTTGGATGTTCTTTTATAGGATTTAATGTTATAAGTTCGTGCTTATTGCTCTAACAAGACTTACGTTAGTCCCAAAATAAACTACCTTCTATAAAATAATTTCTAAGTATTTATCAAATTATCTTTGTGAAATCGATATTAGTAATGGGCAATTTCACTTGTTTTATTAACTAAGTTCGTAAATGAAATGCTCATTTAATAAACCGACTTTGATAATCCAATGGGATTAAATGAAGATTTGGTTGCTTTAGGAGTGGATTTCGGGAATGAACTTGAAAGGGCTATAAAAGAGACAGTAAGGCTGAGCTGATTTGCTCTGCTCCGATTGGAGGAGATGACACCCCCTTAGTGCTTCGTCTAGTCCCCGATTGGTCGGATCCTCTTCAAACTTTGATTGCCATTGGCTGCTAATCCACCCCAGGATAATGGCCGCTCCTTTATAAGGGCCCGGTCACTAATTAACCTTCATCAACGACCTTGTACCTTGGCCTGGGTTAATCTTCAGCTCGTAAAGGGAACATGAAACTAATTTCCATCAAAAGAAACTTTACATTTGTTTAAAAATTATATATATTTACTACTACAGCTTATAAAGTGTCTTAGGTTAATGGCACTGACTCTAGTATTTGTAAATCTGCGATTAGGGAACCCGCACGATTTTATCCTAATAAAGGGTACCATCTTGATAGATAGCCCCAAGGAGGTTCGCAGTTCCCTTAGGGTACCAAACCAGATTAATGAAATAATACGAATGAAGAAAAACAATTGGCTAGAGGATATTGAGGGCTGCTTAGTGCGGGATCTACAAATACATATACAATTATTGTTAGTCCGATCGGATATAGCAGTATTCATATATTTTTTATTACTTACCCCTACTTAAGTGTCAGTAGAAGGGCATTAAAAATAAGAATTTTCTTTAGAGTCTCTAGAAGTTTTCATGGTTCGGGAGATCAGTGTTAATGCTTATTTATATAGAAAATTTTCATTGCACGACAATTTTATCCACAAACAATTACAATATACAATAAAGTGTGAACTACCTATATAATTTCAACATGTTCTTGTGATACCTCAACGTATTTTATGGTTTAATACATAATATATTTACAAAACAACGTGAGCAGTTTTTTTAATTTAGGATTTGAAATATACTTCTAAGCGGTTTCAATAAAGATCATTTTACTTTAAGTCCAATAAGAACTAATATTATGTGTATAGCAACTCCTATTTCAAGTTATTTCATGTCATACGAGAAATACATCTCGACAACCCAAACGCCCAAAAAAGACTAATAAAAAATATTGGCTAAAAACATAAATGCAATATTGAAAACGAAATGTATCAAGAAATTTCAGGTAATTAAAAAAGGCCTTACTTTTCCCCTATAAAGCGCTCTTTAACTCAATTCTTATTGTTTATCTTAAGTAATACATTAACATAATTTAAGTGAATATTTTATTCTTCCACGTAATTTTAGAATTTAATGTAATTTTACATTTGTATATTGAAAAAAATAATTTAATTACAGTATGAAGATGTAATTTTGACACCTCGGATAGAATTCGTAAATCCAATGTTGCAATTTTCACTTAAAATTCATCACGGAGCCAAAAGAAACTAAAAACAAAAATATGCCTCAGAGTGAATTAAATGTAGAAAATCAGTATTTCACCGAGGGATCAGAGAATTTTAAAATAAAAACTCCCCCCAGAAGATAAAAAATTTATATAAAGATCAGCAGTGGGTGGATAATACTCTCTGCTTTTGTAGGCTTATTGTGTAATACGATACTCCTGACTTCATCTCCGGCCTAAATTAGGTTCGAGAGGGAGAGAAAAATATTCTTTGACTTTTCAAATAATGTATAAAAATAGAATAATATATTGACTTTTAAAACCTTATCGTTCGAATAATTTTCTTTTGAATAGAATATTTACAACACTAAATATCTCAATCGTTTATATTTTAACGCTATCTTTTATCCCTTTGAATTTTTTTTTCTGACAATGAGCTCCTCTTTTTTAATTAATACTCTCTTCCAAGGCTAAAATGTATTCATTACGAGTTTAATATTAACTGATCAAGATGACAGATTAAAGGGTGCTACTGCTGTGAGATTAAAAGTTTTTAATTGAAAAAATTATTCCATTGCCATGAATCGTTTAAAACATTAAAATAGTTCAAATGTTGTATGATCTATTTTATTAAATTTTGACTGAATAAGAAAGAAGTGATATTGATAAAAATGGATGTTATATAAATCGCAAGGTTTATTTTATTGTGTGATTAACATGAGTTAATTATCAAACATTGGATACCTCATTTTACTTATCTTGGAAATGTATGAAGTGTAATAATACATATAATGAAAATTTTAAAATAAAACGCATAGTTGAACCCAATTTAAAATATCACCTTACTATCACACTTGAAAGTTTGTTAAATTAAATTAGAGCTAGTTTTAGTAATTTTGAATAATAAATTGTTGTGTTCGGAGCTCAATCCTTGAAGATATTAATCTACACGAAACTATAAAAACTTCATTCGTGTTAGAAAAAATAAAATAGCCTACATATCGAGTCACTATACATTTAGATTATATAAGTTAGATAAAGTCCGGAAAAAACAAAATAAACAACCAAAATATTAATTACCAAATAAAATAAAAACACAGGTCAAAATACGATGTTAAAAGTAACTATACTGATTACAATACCATTACCATACTATAAAGCATGAAGCCAGATATATAGTATACAATCCTTTCAATCCAAAATCCTTCATAAAATCCTCAATGCTCCTTATTATGTGACAAACAAACTCATCCATCATGATCTTAATATCCCATATGTTGCTGATTTGGCCTAAACTAGATACCTATCCTTCCATGACAAGCTCCATACACACTTGAATTCACTAGTTTCTTAACTTGCTTCCCATACTATTCCTGATAACCCTCTGAGGCATCTGAAAAGAAGATGGCCTCGAGAACTACTATAGAACTTTATTGGAGTGCTGCCGATGGGTAGTTTCTCCACAAGTGTTTTTTTTTTCTCGTGTCATTTGGATTATTAACCACACTAAACAATTGATTGATTTTTTAGATGTCGGCATTGAAAAAGTATAATTTTAAAATCAAATTATTAATTAATAACTTATTTTATAATATTGTTTCATCTACAAAATAGAAAAATGTTTCCAATAACTTTAAGAAGAATGGCAACCATTTTAACTTAGCATGATTTTCAGACGTAAAAACACCCTGTACCACGACAACCCTAGTTTAATACGTGGTACTATACTTTTTCTGAAACAACGTTTGTGCAAGGTGATATTTCCAAGATCACGCTAAGCTACAAAGTTTTCCTCCAATAAAGTGTAACCACTTTAAAAAGTGCTCGTTGAGCCCCAGAAGGGTCCACAGATCAATTTTCCGAGTACTCGAAATGAAGCACACGAAGTATCGTGTTGTTTCATTAGAGTACATTCTCAACTTTTCAAGCCATCAAACAACTCAATTTGGAACAAGAAAAAGAAATATTTTTTAAAACACTGAGAGAACCATATGCAAACAAACATAATGGAAAAATAACAAAACATAACATTGTGGGATATTTAACGAAGACGTCATTAGGCGAATACATATTATTTTTATTATACACCTGAAAGCTATAAAGAGCTATAAGAGACAAATAAATTAATTTAATTTATAATAATTAATTTAACAAATTAAATAATATTTTTAAACTGAGCCATTAATAAATGAGTAAAGTAAATAATGAGCAAACAAATGTTGGAAATCATTTTAGTTTGGAATATTAATTAATGTTAATCGGGTAACCATAATCGAGGTAGTATTCTCATAGGGTTTTCCATTAAAACTTCACAATGAGCCATGTAATCGATTCCACTAACATAATTCAGAATGAATTACCTGTGGTTTTGTTAATAAAAACTAAATCTTAATTGTAAATTGTTCTGTCGTCATCGTTATTATGAATACACTTTAAAGAATTATTTATTAAAATCAACATTATAGTATTTTTCTGTAGCCCAAATAATATAAAAAATAAAGTATTACGTTGGACTGGGTCGGAGAGACGTGCGTTGAGGATTTAGTATCCGAATTATGAAGCTGAAAGGAATGGCGTGCGGACATGATATATGATGATGAAGTGATGAGGGTTCTGGACGAAGCAAGTTGATCCTATGACATCACCTTTGTCACGCACGATTGTTTTTCAGGAATAAAAATCAACGGTTGTGCTGAGAGGTGATTTGGCCCAAATAATGATCAATCTAAATCAATTTTCCCTCTATTTAAGAGTACAAGCTATAAATGTAGTATGGATCAGAGTGCTTAACACTGAAGAAGAAAATTGAACTAAGAGACATAAAAATACTAAGAAAAATTCTAGGCTCTGGGGAAAACAATGAAAATATATGGATTAAAAAGAGAAATGAAGATTAGTATGAAACACACTAATTACAAGGTCTTAAGAATCGCAGTGGATGCTCCCTGGTTCATCAGAAACAGTCCCCAGGTTACTGCAGGACATCTTATTATGAGCTGTAAAAAAATGTATTCTAGTGACATTACTACCTTAAATTTATTTAACAGCTATTTTGTATATGTATATTTTTTTTATATAACACAATCCACTGTTTTACTCTTATCCAATAGTTATAACGATGTATTTAGTTAGGGGTGTCTATTGTACGGACTATACCCTCCCATAATCAATTGCTATAGACAATAAATAATTAATATTATAAAAACCATGTAAAGGCCCACCAGGCCGATCTGGTAAAAATAAAATATTATAAAATAAAAAATAAATAAAAAAAACACTAAAAATCACAGATACAATGAGGAAGGGAAGGCTAAAACTGTATGGAGATTTAAGATTTTTAAGAGAGAAGATTTTTAATTACGTTAGTAAACTGAAGATAACAGTAGGATATATAGAAGCACTGAAGGAGGATACCTACAAAACAGTTGTTATAGAAGAAATAATTCATGACAAGAACCGCTTCAGGCTACTAATAGAAAACGCAACCTATGAAGAAGACAAGCATAAGCCTCGACCAAAGAGAGTGTGGAAAGATAATCTGAGGCGAGCTGTTGGAGAGAAATTGAAGAAGTACTGGAAAGAAAGGAAGGAAAAGAAACACCATAAGTCTTAAGTTATGTGCTGTCCATAGGACGCCAAATTAATAAATAAAAAATAATACATATATATATTCATAATTTATTTTTTATTTATTGTTCTTTTGATGGTGATTATTTTTAAATATTTTTATTTTGAAAAGAAAAGATTTGTCTTGGCTAGGTTCGAATCCCAGCCAAGACAAATATATATTTTAGTGGGAGAGGATCTGCCATACCATTACTAGATAAGCATTAATTTAATATATGTATGTAATTTATGGCAATTCTCTATATACCTTCGAATCGCTAATGTCAAAATGTATTTATTAAGTAATAGTTCGAATAAGAAATTGTATTAAAAAAGCTTAGTTGTTATAACTTGTCAGGTGCTTACTTGATCCACACGCCTTATACATTTATGAATAAAATATTCATGGTTTAAATAAGATATCAAGTTTAATGATTAGCAAATTGGTAAAATCGCAACCAACCTCAGGAAAATAATCCACTCTCGAATAAAGTTAGGACATTGAAATAAGTAATAAGTTGAGTAATTATGATTAATGACTACTCTGGCATAACCAAAACATAGCCATATGTGTTTTAAACGTCGAAACAGTTTCTTAGCCAGAATATTGTAGACAGGCCAGGGAACTAAGCGCATTGAAGAGAACTGCCAATGTTGTAAAAACATTTTCGGGCGAGCTGTGACAGCTGTCAGTTACCTTGGCACAAAACATACTTCGTTGGTTCAGCTGTTCTTACTGCCTGAGTAATACATGACAATGTTCCAATGGAAAATCAAATAATGTGAAGTAATAACTGCCATTCGAATTATGTCAATTTTTTTTTTTTCAAATTTTCTCCAAAATGAGTTCCTTATACTTAGGGCAAAGGAGTTATTGCTTATATTACAACTCGATTTTAAGCAAAAAACTCCGAAAATAACCCGAATCCGCTTCTCTCAAAAAATTTTACTCTTTTTGGACAAAATATCATCGGGGCTACTGATATAACGTATTAATATATATTAATTAACCTAAATAGGATTGACAATGATGATGTAAATTAAATCTTGATTTTTCTCAAAATTTTGTTAAATCTTAAATATTACAACAGATTACATTTGTATAAAAACTTTATGCATTATATATGTATTAGCTTATAGATTCATGGATCCTAGATTATCAACTTTTAGTTGTGATATTAGATACGATGAAATTCTAGTAAAATACAATATGAACATACCTATAGCATTTCAGATTTATATAATGTTGAAAAAATACCTCTTCCATTAGCTACTAATTTTTTTTAAAATTTTGTGCTGACATCTACCTACCTCATCGTTTCCGATAGGTTTTCGCCCTGGGCCATATCAGAAACCAATAATTACTTTCCAGTTTCCGGTCAACAGGACTGATTGGCTGGATTTGACTAACGTATCATTCGGGTGGGGACAAACACCAGTAATTGTCAACAGTTCAACTTCGGAACCAAGCAAACATTTCCGGAAAACAAGCTCAGTTGTAGAACATTCCAGAACAGCAAATACCCATTTCACTGGACCATACTAAATCACTAATAGGTGGGATGTTTTTTTTTTCTCAATATTTTTCGCTGAAATGGATTCATTGTCAGCATATACAAAGTGTGAAAAAGGTCCAATAGATTACTTCGTGCATGTAGTCATTATTTTAGGTATATATTATTATCATTATTCCAAACATAAAAAATATATAACATAATATTCTTGAAGTAAAGAAGAAAGGATACTTATGGATGGATCGACAAAGAATACAACGAATGATAAATGTATACACATACAAATGATGAGGTACCAGGACAGGTTATATATCAAAATACTATTCGGCATTTCCTAAGAGAGAAAAAAACGGCTGGATCTGAAAGGATGAAGAAATACTGGAAGAACAGGGAAAACGACACAATGTCGTGATCTGTCGTTTACTAAAGGGATTAATCCTATATAAAAAATAAACTACGATTTAAAAACTCAATATTGTAAGTAGGAACATATTTAAGCAGATTTTAATAATAAAGGGCTCTCTCAATTTATTAAATAATAGCCGTTATTTGTCTTACAGATAATGTGTAAAATAGTTATAGGCATGAGTAGTCAAAAAATATCTCTCTCTCTCTCTCTCTCTCTCTCTCTCTCTCTATATATATATATATATATATATATATATATATATATATATATATATATATTTATATATACGTTTTTATTAGTTTTTGGCGATTGGTAAAGATACGAATATCCTCGTAGATAATTCGATTTGGCGTCGAATGAGACTAAAATGGCCTTAATAAAACAAATGAACGGCTATGGTGAGTTGAGAATACAATTAATCATGAAACCTGGACGAATCGCCTCCGATCATAAGACATTATCCACATACAGCATACTTTTACTGATTTTCAACGTTCTTTTTCGGATACTTCAAATGTAAAACTATTTAAGTTGAGACTTACTGGATTCTCGTCAAGGAAGAAGCTTAGACTGGAAGGTGGGCGAGACGGTGCCGAGGTACAGTTGGCTCTCAGGACATCTCCCATGTCGTACCTATCCTTTTCTGTGTCGATCGTAGGACCCTTCTTTGGTAGTTCTGGAACAAAGGACAAAGTAAGGGTATGTTTATAGGCCTTGTTATTAAATAAAAATGTATTATTTTATAAGTTTTATAGTTTTCTATACTCTTGTGTAGTGTACAATATTCAGTGTGTACTAAGCGGTTTAGCATGCTATCGGCTAAATCAATAGCCTGCACAATCGTTGGTCTAGTACCGTCTATGCATTGAGTCCACCATGGGTTTAAGTGGTACAGGTTCTTATTTTTCATAGTTTACTAAAACTCAGGACCTTGATATTTAAGATGAAGATAATCATGAAATAAGTTCGAATTTCGATCATTATTATTTTTTAAATAATGTTATTTGAAGTAAAACTAAATAAAGTAAGAGAATACTTATTATTTTATTTATTTTTCTACTTGTTGGACCAAAAGAGTGAGTTCATTGATTACATGTTAGTGACTTTACTGTTTGAAAGCCAACCTATGAGGAAAGAAGCAAGGTGTTGACAGTATAGAGGGCAGGTGAGCCCCTGGAGTATGTATCAGCGGATCCCATCAGGACCATTTGTGCCTGTATTTCTTCTACCACGGATACTTCAACTAGGGAGCTTAAGATCTCTACTCCGCTCCTTTAAATTTGAAGTTTTTTAAATCTTTTATTACCTCACGATTGCATATTACTTTTGCACCTAGGTAACAAAGATAATACAGTCATTAGGAATGTAAGGATATATTATGTGGAAGAAAGTGATCGGGGTGGAGGTCAAAGAATTTCTCATATAATAGGAGAAAACTTTATTGAGTAGCCAACGTTTCGACCCACCTTGCTGGTCTTCTTCAGGGCTGTGGGCTTGATAGGTCTAACTCTAGCTAAACACACCTGATTAGGTAGAGTTAGACCTATCAAGGCGGGTCGAAACTTTGGCTACTCAATAAAGTTTTCTCTTATTATATGTGAAATTATTTGACCACTACCAGGACCACTTTCTTCCACATATAGTATCAAAGTTAAAAATTATCATTCAGTAAGGATATAATAATTTCTCATCAAATCCATCCTTATTTATATCAGCATTAGGCTGTAGTAACAAAAGTAGCAGTAAGACGTATAGAGCAGAGATCCAGGAATACCAGGTTTATACTATTAATATAAAAATTATTTAATATTTAAGTATATTGAGTTCTAAACGCACAGAAATAGTAATAAGCGATTTCACCATCGATTTAAGAATTAAATATGTTTCCATTCTCATACAAGAGTGAAAAGACAAGAAACTGCTCGACGTTTTCGCCTACTTCAACATTTACTGGACAAACGTTCAAAGCTCCCAAATAATTACAAATGACTCATTTACATGACAGTTATCAGACCTATTTGTGCATACAGAGTTGAGCTTTGGGGCTCTACTAAACAATCCAATTCATCTCGTATCTTATCCTTACAATTCAAAATCCTTCGTAAAATCCTTAATGCTCCTTATTACGTCACCAACAAACTCACCCATCATGACCTTAATATCCCATATGTTGCTGATTTGGCCCAAACTAGATCCATACACCCATATATCCTTCCATGAAAAGCTCCATACACACTTAAATCCACTAGTCTCTCAACTTGCTTCCCATAATATTCCTGATAACCCTCCGAAGAAAGAAGATGGCCTCGAGACCTTCTACCATAGAACTTTATAGGAGTGCTATCAATGGGTAGTTTCTCCACAAGTGTTTTTTTTTCATGTCCTTTGTTCATACAGCAGATTAACTTGATGTTATATAATTGCAGTTGTAAATTATTCTAAAAAAAAAAATGTTTCCGTTGAAGGAATGTTAATGTAGAATTTATCAAAGTTAATTTTGGTCAATGTTGCACATCCAGTTCAAGATGTTTTACCTACCCACTGATATTTTTAATATTTAATTAATTACGTACTATTTACCGTCTACTATCTGATTATATATTGTCTTCATCACCTACTCACTGATATTTCGAATAAGAGGCTTATTTTGATTACAAAATATTATATATGCATTGATTATAACTTAAGAAGATACAGTATAAATCTGAAAATAAATAATGACGTCTAGGTAAAATAATGTAATACTTAATACATATTGATTCTTTACAGAGTTATTATTGACAGAGACCATCAATTGGCCGAAGGCGCTATTCTTGAGAGCATTAGAGCTGACAGGAATCGAGGGGGGTCCGCACCTTAACTTGACAAACGAGCGGGCTAAGTGTGCTCTGATTAACGAGCGCCGGGATCAACCGCCCCTACATCATATCATCTATCGATATGTAATCTCGATAAAATCTAATATCGATACTCCTCCGCTTATCGTAAACCATCCAGTTTAGTGTACGAGTAAGTTTGCCACTCACTTCACCTTCGTACATCTCTAGAGGTTTGGCCCGTTTTTCTTGGTCTATACAAACAACTTGAGTCACGTCTACGATTTATCTCAAGTTTTGTCTGTCGAAAACAATTTTTTCCGTCAATTCTTATCCACCTTCCTTTTCCTGGGAACCTCAACTGTCGACAAAACTAATCAGCAATTTGTTATAGCTGCTAATGTCTCGCCGTTTTAGGGAGATCTTTTTTAACGGAAAAAAGTCATATCTGGAATTTTTAAAATTTTAAATCGGTAAAATAGAATGATGTTAACAAAGTTAATGTAATGAAAATAGAAGCTATTTGTGCTCATTGGTTGGAAGAATATAATATTGACTTATAAGGGTATACATAATAACGAGCACTATATTTATTGTACTGCAGTAAAACCATCATGTGTAATAACACGACGGGAGAGTTAAATCAACAATGAAGGGACGCTTGGGACAAATAAATGCATCCCATTACACGGATTGGGGAAAACAAAATAAAATTTACAGTCACAGACCCATTTAGATAAGTCGACGAAAAAAAAATATGTTTTTCTCAGGAAGGGTAAACAGTTCCATTCAACCGGAAAATAAACAAGTTAAGTTAAAATTCTATGAAGTTTTATCGAACGGAAAAGTTTTATGGGATGCAGTGAAATCTGGAGTTTACTCACTGGCAGAGTCTGAGCACAGATTTAAAAGAAAATAAAATTTGTAGGAGAATTGACAAGTCACTTGACGACAATTCTGCTGAGCATTTCCCCGTCTCGGGATTCGAGCGATAAACGTCAGCTGGCAGTTTGAGTTTTATTCTTACGGGAGTCGATATACCTTTCCCACCTGTGAGGGATATTATTCCTTACCCAGTCTTGCATTTCACAGGACTTGCTTTATCCTTAAAGGATCATTCAGGATTTACCAGGTCCTTGAAGATCAGTGCGCAGAACTTTACCTTAAAAAGTGGCATTTTTTTTAACAAGAGGACAATAAAAAATTATAGTAAGAAGGTCAAACATAAACATAAACCCCTATCTAAGAATACTCGGCATAACAGAATCAACAAGAAAATAATCATATAACTTTTTTAAATATTATTTAGGTGTCCCTTTACAACCCATGAAGGGTCTAGGATTCCTTGAAGGGATTACGGTCCCTAAATGTATGATTACGCGGAAACTGTTTGGGAGCTGAGATAAACTCTTATGGGTCTCTGCTTTATGGAGGGTAGGTGAGCCCCAGGACGGTCTGAAGGTCTGACAGGGTCCATCCATGGATACATAATAACACAACAAACTAAATAATTTATCTATCAAAGCTGCTTCAGGACGTGGGGCATTTAGATCAACAATCCAACAGATCTACGCACAGAATCATTTTATATTATTAACAATTGTCAAAATCAATATGTTAAATAAAATTTTAAAAAATTCAGTTATTTATAATCGAATAAAAGTTCTAGCTAGTAGTGTTGGTTGCATCAGAGAAAAAACACGCTTGTAAAACGCATTATCGTTATTCATTGTCGATAGTAAAAAAATTTGAAGACAGTACGTGAGGTTAATATTTTTGAGTCTCTTTAATATTTTTATGTAATATGCTTAAATCCGTGAAAGGAGAAAACCGTTGTAAGGTGGAAAAGAAGACATAGATGGTTGTCTACAAGTCGACCTTTATTCCAATCTTGACAGATTCCTCGAAGTTATGAATTCCACCAATTAAGGCCAGCCTGCTGAAATGAAGTTACTTAGGAAGGTAATACCAGAAGAGATCGAGATCGTTTTTGGTTCGGCATATGGTAATGTAACGTTTTAAAATCAATTATACAGGACAGTATTAGGCTGACATCACATTCTGATGTCCAGTCTTCTCCGATTATATGGATGATGGCTGAGCCTCAGGAACGCCTCTAGATCCCCCGTGTCTATAAACAGATTATTCAAACATCTCTATAGGAATATAGATATCGGGAAAAATCGAATGTGAATAGGGAAGAAGAAAAAAATAATCCATGAATCCACAGCTGACCGTGAACAGAGCCGTTAATTCCCAACACATGAGCGATTACTTAGCCACTTACATCGCTGTCAGTCCTAGCCACTGAGGGAGGGATGAATTACACACTCACTCATTAGCACACTAGCTCCCTCCTGCGGGAAATTGATGCACTGCCGGCTCTACTGAAGGGTTCGCTGGTCATTTAGATTGTTTAAGTTCATCGGCTACCAGCGAGTGTCATAACTTAAATATCATAACTTGGGTTCATTATTTTTAAGCTATGGGATTATTTTTCTCACTCATTGAACAACGTAGCTCTATCTCCGGACCTGTATGACCTTTTAGCTATGTTTTACAAGCTGCATGTGATCCTATATATATATATATATATATATATATATATATATATATATATATATATATATATATATATATATATATATATATATATATATATATATATATATACTGCGAGAAATAAAAATAAAATATTTTAAAGTGGGTTCGAACTATTTCGCTATTATTTAGCTTAATTAAACCTGTATTCAGGTCTAACTAATTATTCAGAGCTGTCGTCCACTAAGCTACCGACATCCTCTGTTATTCAATCTTTGCAAGCAAAATCCTTAATCCTCCATCCATAAAGACCTCGATTACCTGAAGATCAGTATTTTCATGAAAAGCTTTATTTCCACTCAAAACCACTAGTTTCAAATCTTGCTTCTTCTTCAGTCCCCGATAATCCCATAAAGCATTTTATAAGTACTAAATTTAATTTTTTATTTGACTACTAAGGGTTGGTAGATTCTCTGTATGCTATGCGACCCATTCATTCTATTTGCTTGTTGTATAATTCCAATAAATAAATTAATAGAAACAGTAATGAATTAATAATAATTAGTTATAATAACTAATATCCCCTATATAAATTTAGAATTTTTGAGAGATTGGAGTTGAATAGAGACCATTTGGGAGCAGATCACGTCCTTCTGAGCCAACCGCCACGGCTAGGAATTTTCTTCTTATATATGTCCTTTTATTTATATAGTATTTCCTCTCCACATTCTATTTATTATCTTTTTTTTCTCATTGTGTTGCACGCCCTATTTATTTTAATTAGAAAAACCTAGGACTTATTAAATGAAAAATACCTTAATACTATTAGTAATTCTGTCACAAGTCCTTTTAGTCCTAAAATTATTAAAATTACTAAAAACACTTGAAGCTCATTAAACTGACTGTTTATTTTAATTGCATTAAGTTTCTATCTTATCCAGGAAAAGATACTTAATTATAAATTTCCCATTTTTAAGAATATTTGGGAACAGTTATATATGTATTTTTAATATTATTTAATTGAGTAATGCAAAAATGATAAAATTTAATATTTTAAAAAAAATTTATTTATTGATATTTACAACTGTATCACAATAATACAACAAGTAAATAGGATAAGTGATACATAATGACATGATAATGACAAGTAGAGAAACTAACCACTGGTAGTACTCTAATCAAAGTTCAACTAAGAAGGTCACGTGGCCATCTTCTTTTCAGACGCCTTGGAGGATTATCGGGAATGGAAGAGGAAGCTCGGTTTGAAACTAGAGGGTTTGAGTGAGAATGAAGTTTGTTATGAAAGGATAGATACCGGGTTCGGGCCAAATCAGCAACAAAAGGGTCATTAAGGTCGTTATGGATGACTTTATTCTTAACAAAATAAGGAGCATTGAGGATTTTACTAAGGATTTTCGATTGCAAGGATTGGATAGAAATTCGATGGCTTAGTGGAGCCCCAAAGCTCTACTCCGTAAGTTCAAATAGGTCGTATGATGGTCATGTAGATGAGTCTTTTGTAGTTAATTGGGAGCTCAGAGCGTTTGTCTAGTAAGTGTTGAAGTAGCCTGAAACGTCGTGCGGTTTCTTGTCTTTTCAGTCTTGTATGAGGATTCCAGGTTAATCGTTTGTCAAGGTGCAACCCTAAGTTTCAGATCTGTTCTACAGGCACCAGTGGGATATTATTAAAGGATACTGAAGGGCAGGAAGTCATTGTTTTACTACGTAAGGTGAAAGTGATTTGATGCGATTTTTGAGAATTTATTTTAATCATCCAGTTTTGACACCATTCTTCAAGATAAGTGATATGGGATTGGAGGCTTTGGGATGCAATAACTGGATTGGTGTTGACTGATAATGCACATGTATCATCAGCATACGTGGTAAGGATAGTATTAGGATGAGTCGGGATGTCAGCTGTATAAACTGTATAAAGGTTTGGACCAAGGATACTAACTTGAGAAAAAATTAAATATAAAAAAGAAAATAATTATATCTGTTTTTCAATTGATCGTTTATATCATGTACGAAACAATACTTATTAAGTTTCACTAACAGCATCACTGTATTATAAATAATTATTAAATAAAATAGTTGAAGGTGATAAATTAACAAACTTAAAATACTTCTAAATGAATTAATAAAAGAGTAAACGACTAGCCAATATAAAGCTTATTGTATTACTAATTGAATATAATACCTAAATAATAATATAAGTTTATATAGACTTATGTTAATACATTATCAATTAAATGTACTTCCATTATTAAGGTAAAATAACCATAATCATACTAATCATTATGATCATAATTAGTAAATAACAATAAAATGTTTCCCCCAAAATTACAAATTTTTCTTTCAAATTCAGATTAACAATATCAATTATATAGGGTGTTTCAGGGTTAAACGGCCAAACTGAAAAATTGAACTAAGGACCTCAAAACAAGAAAAAAATTTCCTATGAAGGTATGTCCTCAAACACTTTGTTTAGGAGATATTCCCATCTAAAGATTTCATTGTTACGAATTATTTAGGCAGAGTAAATAAATAAAACTTATTTTATTAGTTCCAACTACATTGTTTATTAAATGTAAACCATTTACATTCATATTAAATGTTCAAAGTGATATTCCTTTCTCAAAGTGATATTCCGATTCGGCATCTTTCTTCAACAGCAGCAGTTAAAGTACGGCACTGTATATGTGTTATTATTTCATAAGACTCAATTATCCTTCTTCGTATAGAATTAAGGTCATTTACTGGCCTTGCATAGACTTTTTGTTTAACGTCACCCCAAACATAAAAATCCAGCGGTGTAAGTTCTGGAGAGCGAGCAGGCCAAGCCACTGGTCCTGCACGGCCAATCCAATGATTAGGATAATTATCAATTGGCTAATGTCGTATAACTCTTCCGAATGCAATGGAATAAATGCAGCACAACCATCTAATTGAAACCACACGTTCCTTCTCAGTTGTAGTGGAATATCTTCAACTAAATCGTGGTAATCATTATTAAGAAATTCCAAAAATGTGTCCGCATTGAGTCGAGGTGGTAAGAAATGCGGAGTTATTAAAATTTGTTTGATTTTTTTCCATCGATTTCTTATTCACTTATTGAAATTTTATCTCGTTTGTATAATAAAGAGAATTATTCAAATTCCTCATTATGGTAAAAAACCTTATTACTTAACTACGAAAATAACCGAACGAAATTCTGTTACAATATCAAGGGAGTAAAAGGGGAAAATCTCCCTCAGGAAATAACTCCATTATATTCGCTACGACGAAATGAAAAGGGAAGGAAAACGAAACAGAGAAAGGGAAAACTGAGGTAAAGGAGTGGAAATTATTATTTTTCATCATCCGTCGAAAAAAGATAAAGATAAAATTAAGGAGAGCGACCGAGGGGGGTCTAATCAAAGCTTTCTACTTTCTTTTACAAAACAATATTCACTTCGCTGGTTGATGCTTTTTGCTAACTTGATAGCTAAAGCGCCCGATTTAACCAAAGGGAAGTTATGAAATAAATAACAGATTGATGTATATTTTTATTATTATGTTTATTATTTATTCTAAGGTTCATTTTAATAACCTGTTGTAGTAGAAATGTGAATCAATGGTACGTAATTTCAATTACCAAAAACAATTAAAATTTATGTAAAACGTTACAACACTAAGGATTAAGCACAATAAAGTTCGGAAAAGTGCAAGCTGAATATAAGGAAATAGAAATGTTTGTTCCTGTTGAGGAATTTCTCAAGTGTTTTCCCTCACAACTCCCCCCGGGTGGCAGCGGTCCCGCGCTATTATTTATTGTGTTAGTTCCATCTCCTGTTGTTAGAGCAACTTCCCTTCAAAGATGGAAAACAATAAGACTAGATGAAACTCCTAACTCTTCCCGAGTATCAAAGAGTCCTTATCTCGGAGACTATACAAATTATCTGCCCCTTCTGACGTTTAGCCAGCTCCTTGTTCTAGTCCCAACAGGAGTCTGACAGTTGAAGAATTGTGTAAAGAAATTATACCAAATTTCTTTGTATTGTATATTAAGCTTTAAAATTATTCGCTGTTATATTGTATTATTCTCTCCTATCGTATTTACATATATATTTTTTTTCTATATTAATTTAAAGGCATGAAGCTTAGAGTCGATAGCCATTTCCGCAAAGCTACGAACCATGGTTTCCGGCAACGTTTTATTGTTTCCTATGTGCAGTGGCTGACACTCAGGCTCAAGGACAGTAGCAATTTGCGCTATATCCAAGAATAATGTCAGTTGCAAGAAAACAGGCGCCACTTCTATTTCATTTCCCAAAGTAGAAGTTCCTAGTTTTTATAATGGCTATAATGTTACATGGCTACGAAACATGGAAATTGGGAAAGAGAACCAAAGAGAAACTACTAGTTGTGGGAATAAACTATATATTAATATATGTTCCGATTTCGTTCAGAAAAGAGAGAAGTTAAAGTTGAGGGTCTTTTTAAATAAGCCATATTTAGTTTAATAGAGAACGATCAATTAAGAGGCCACAGCGATAATTAAATTAATTTAAAAAAATCTAAATTGCTTTATAAATGTCTTCATCTGAAATTGAGAATTATATGGAATTCATATTTTCTATAAGAGGAAGTTTTTTCTCAGAAATTGAATATATGATGCCCGATAAGGGTCTGAAGAAAACAAGGGATGATTTAAAAAAATAAAGTTATCCGCTTCTGGCTCATCCAAAGCTCCTCCTGGAATAAATTTAGCTAATCCGTTTTTTTAGGATGAATTTCTTATAGGCAATTTGTTTTTCTTCTTAATGGAAGTGAATGCGTGGCATGAATATCTTGTTTTTTTTATTAAAGCAGTATTCTCATTCCATTCAAAAACATTCAAGCAATAAGCAACTTGACTAAGACTAGGGGTGGCCAACCCAAATACACTCATGCCGGCCGTATATACAATTATATTATTTGATGTAGATGTACAATAGACATTATTTTGAAATCCAAAATAGAAGAAAAGAATGAATTTCCTAGTTTTCATTATGGCTACAATATTACATGGCTATGAAACGTTGAAATCGGGAAAGAGAACCAAAGGGAAACTACTAGTTGATAGAAATTACTAGAATTTTTTGGAGGACAGCCGGGATATCTAGGTATGGTAGAATACCCAATTCAGTATTCCGAGAGATAATGGGCGCTAACAATACCATTTCCGAAAAAAAATCACCATAAAGCGGTTAGAGTGGATTGGGCACCTACTGAGGACAAAGAGTAATAAAATCCCCAAATCACCATGACCTGGTGCCCTGAAGGAAGAAGAAGAAGAGGCCGACCAAGAACTTCATGAATGAACCAATTCCAGGAAGACATGGTAGAATATAGACTTCATGAAGAAGAGAAATTTGACAGGAAGGCTTGGGAAGAAATGTTATCCTAAAATTCGGTTGGAGAATACCTCAACTTTGGGGAAACTCTAAATAAAAAAAATGAAGAATAATGAGTTATTACTATTGTTTACTATTAATCTTAATATAACACTAAACGCATATACTATTAATCTTAATAATAACATTAAACGCATATACTATTAATCTTAATAATAACACTAAACGCATATAATAATAAATTTATCCAATTATATCGTTACTTTAATCGAGAGTTAATTTTGAATATACATATGCAGAAACAATATTTTGTAGTTACAGTAGATTTTTCTCCTATTATGATCATATGATAAATTTTTTAAACTCTCTCTCGCTGGCCGGAAAAATGTTCGAGGTTGGCTACCCTTGAATTAGATTGAGCAGATAATTTTTAATATCTCGCCAGATATTTTACTCCATCGAAGACCCGTCCTGGTATATAAGAGCATTATCTTAATTTCTACTATTATTACAATATTATGAATACATTTTTATGATTTTACACTTTTTTTGGTATGGGTTTTGTTTTTTACTTTCCAGATCTCAATAACTTCGGATGAAGATCACCGGTCGAACCGTCACTCGAGCCGAGGAGATCAAGTTGTGGTGCTGGAAGCTTTAGGTATTCCGCCAGAACACGGCAGTAACTCTGTATTCCGTCCGAACCGTCCCAACGTTACTTAAATTCTCGACCACCCTCGGGGATGGCAGGCAACTTAGATTGCCCCACCGCCTCACAACACAACTTGTTCCACGGTCTCAATTAAACTGTCCAATCCCAGGAAGCTGGTAATGAAATCCAAGAATAAATAGATAATGATATAAGTTAACTCCTCATTAAAACTATTTAATCTAAATAATTGTCATCTAGTAATTAGTTTCTATTATTAAAGTGGTGAGTAAATGAAAGCAAAATTTACGTAACTACTATACAAATAGTAATGCATAACTGTAATAGAGATATAGACTTTATATAAGGAATAAAAAACCCAATTAATTAATGAAATGCATATTCTTATTTTAAGCAAATGCAATAATAATCCATTCACATAAACGAATGATTGTTTATATCTTTTGAAAATCAGATTTTTCGATGTTGATTTAAATCGTTTTCTGTTTTTTTCTGTTGGGGGACGAACCCATCGAATTCCTCTCCTTACAATCCAATGTGCTTCTTATCCTCTCTACTCCTTACTTATTTACGAACGAAGTAATCCATAATGAAATTAATCTCCATTGTTGCTGTTTTGGCTCGAACCCGATATCAGTCCTATTATGACAAACTATATTCCCATTAAAACCCACTAGTTTCAAGCCTCTTCAATTACTGATAATCTTCTGTGGGTTCTGAAAAGAAAATGGCCTCGTGACTTTCTAAGTTAAATTAGTTATTTAAGTACTAGCTGTGGGTAGTCATGGTTTTGTATCATGTCATTCTATTTACTTGTTGAATTATAATTCTGTTGTAAATTTCAATGAATAAATTTAAAAAAAAAAATGTTCACATATACAGCCTTTACTATGATTCCATTTGTTATTAGATAACCATTGCCCGATTAATTTATTTGACCGTGTACTAGAATGTGATATAACAGTCTATTAGACATACCTCTCGCGGCCGTGTAATCTGATAACAAATAAAGCATTTGAACGAATCCACGAAAAGCAAAGCTTCACATTACTTCAATGTTGCAGCTAAAACGGTAGATAAAATGCTTGTAAGTAGATAAAATGTATACTTGTGAATATTTTCCATGGGATTTGAAAATATAATTATAAATTTTCAGTAAGTAGAAATATAACTAATGTCATTATGGTTCTGCCGTTCATAATATCTGGGGGAAAACTAATAGATGTTGATGGCAGAAAAAAATCTGACAATGACATAATTCACAAGATTTGAACCCAAAAATGCATGATTTGATAACAAATTATCATCCCCGTAACTAGTTTTCAATAATTATTGTTTCCGAATTGCCATTGCATTTCAATAAGGGTAAAACAGCGAGTTTTATGGGAATATTACGTAGACTGAATATTATGTGCGTAGAGAAGGAATGACTTATATTTATTTTATGGAGTTACTTTTATGAGTTATTAAATATTTCCCAGAAGTGCTTCTCTCAAGCCTCAACGATATTATTTTATGTAAAGCCAAGCTCTCTGGAAGGGATGGGAGTAACACCGACTCATAATGATATTACGGATGGCGGAAAATGTGGAATTTCGCATATTAACGTGAGGCGCTGCTTAAACCTACGGCTTTCCATTTGGTTATTCGTATTAACAATTTTCTGGAAGTTAAAAGCTATTATAAAATTATCTCAAGTTGTTTCATTCAGAATCGGTTAATACTGTCAACCGAGCCGGATTAATTCTATATGTTTAGCCGCGGACCTATACTACCTGCCAGATGGAACGAACCGATCCTTGCCTCTGAGATACTAGGCTTTATTAATACACTTTACCGCCAAAACGAAGGAGAGGTGAGAGCGACGCTATGAGTCCTCACTCGCTGCCTGACTGGCCTGGATCAACGACCATCGCACACTGCCGCTTATCACTCCGCTTCAAGCCGCTATTCCTATGAGAACTTCCAGACGTCTTAAAGCTTGTCACTCGCCAGAAGCTATGCTGAGATGCTAATTGGGTATACATCACACAAATTGTAAGTCCCATTTCATTATCATAAGGCCTCAAATCGTCAACTAATTCTTCTCCTGATGATCAACGTATTACATGTACCAACCGGACAGTTCAAGTTAATTAATGATATCATACTCATTGCTCCTTCATGCCGTGATCACTGGCGAAGATAATAATAATTCGCACATCTTCGCGCCTTATTGAATTCTTCATTATAAAGTTCAAGTCCATTTTGTTGTTATTATATCATTGGCCATTATGCTAGCATGGGGCATTTCTGTTATTGTTAATTATCGCTCCCATTCATGTTAATAATTTTATTTCTTTTTTTGTTTTAAATTACTTTTGTTCATTAGATCGCTAAGTTGCATGCTTAGTCTTAAGTTATTCTTGTAGAAGCTGTTATTAATTTTTATCCTTTCTTACATGTATATTTAATAGTAGTTAAGAGAAAGATATTCATATGTCCTTAAAATTAATAAACGCTATGTTAATATTTGAGATTTCATTCAAATTCCCGTGGTACTTCCATTTGCTTCCTATTAAATTTTATTCAGTCTAATCACGCCTTAACATTATATTTAAAATGTTTATTGGCCTATGGGCTCCGTCCTTTCCACCTCAAAACCTCTGTTAAATCATTATAATTTTTTTAACATATTCTTGTAACAAACTGAATAAAGTAAAAGAAGATAAATTAAAAGTTAAGGGTTAAGAATCTCATCTGTGGTCGAAACGTGCTCAATAAACATTTCACAGGCTCAGTTTTGGTAAAGAGACCGGATATCAGTCAGAGGTTTTCACTTATACCCCTTGAAATTAAGCGAACGAGTGATTAAATTTCATTTTATTTCAAGATTGTCTGGCCACCATTGTCCGTTGCAAGGAGCAACACATCCCGTACACGGGTTAAAAACGTTCGTTCCTTCCCCATAAGTCAGAGTTGCAAACTGCAAACTGCCGGCGAGCAGGGTCGTGGTCCGAAGGATGATGAGCAGTCAATGTAGGAGTCTCTGTGTTTCTGTAGTCTGATGAGATATGGAGTGTAGGCGATCACAAAACAGATGGGAAATCTTTTATTTAATTTGTAATTATTACTGGTGTCCCTAGGATTATGGTTATGGGTGATGGATCTTCTTTTAAATTGAAGTTATAATTTCATTTGTAGCTTTGGCAATTATGGTTATTGATGGTGAAGCTTTTTCTAAGTCGTAATTATTATTTTTGTTAATGCTTTTTGGACTATTATTATTAGATGTTGGTGTAATTTTATATTATTTTGGTTTAATAAAGTGGAGTTTTATTTTTGATATGAGGATGGTTGAATTCATTTCCTTACAAAGTTTTCCTTTGTGTCCTAGACTATACCTTGTTTCCCCGCCCAGCCCTTTTTGAGGTGTCCACGAAGTCTATGAAAAGATCCGCAGGTAACATTCTTATCTTTAAAACATCATTGTTTACTTTTCTAAAAAGTATTTTTGATTATACATTTTTTATTAAATGAGCATATATATTTCCGAGCTGGGTAGCTCATTATGTAGTGTGCTGAGTTGCTGTGCCAAAGGTCCCATGTTCAAATCCACCAGTGGCTGATACATTATGGCCACGAGTAGACCATGTTGGACCTGGAGGTCTTCTTAGGGCTCTTCCATTCTCTACAAACTGGATACAATTAGTTTGGGACAAAACGGTTGAGAGTGATCTCATACAAATCACACTCCTCCACAAGGATATTTCTAGAAACTATAACTAACTACAGATTCTCGAAGGTATGGAACCCAGATCCTTTAGGGATTTTAATCGTGCATGTATATGTTTTTAACTGGTTAATGTCTGAGGTACCGAGGCTATATCTTCTCTGAATCATTTGACTAAATTACGGGTGATTGGCCCAGTAAAGGAAGCTCCGTTACCTCGAGATAACTGGCTCCCTGTTCCCCAGGAGATGAGGTGGCACTAAGGATAAATCTGGATCTACTTATGATGGATGGGATATAGGAAAGGGTCACGTTTACCCCTGGGATATGGGAATAGGGGAGAAAAGAGCTGACAGGTCAGGGTTGCTAGGTCCCTGAAGTAGATCGGTTCCTGACTGGGTTCGTAAGGTAGTATCTACCTCCCTATCTTGATGTACGGTTGTGAGAGTTGGATCACAAGGGAGAATCATATAAGCCGAATTACCACAGTAGAAATGAAATATATCCGCAATCCCTGCATTAAAAGATTCCATGCAGAAATTGCAGCTGAGGTGGTTTGAACACATTTGCCGAATGAGTCACGATCGAGACCCAAGGAAGGCGTTCGAAGCTAGACCTACAGGCACAAGACCGCGAGGAATACCATGAACTTCGTATAGAGAATATGTTCGCAAGTTGGGAGAGGAAAAAGGTAATACCCTGCAGCAGATGATGATGTTGGCACGGGACCGACAGGACTGGCTCAGTTGGGTAGAGGCTCCTCCACACTAAAAAGTATACGGAGGAAGGAAAAGAAGAAGAAGAATGTCTGACGTATAGGCCAAGGCTAAGGTGAGAGGATTGCATAGGTGAGCTTACGGATTTGTGGTCGGGTGGTGATTCTAGAAAGGAAAAAAGTGAAAAGTTGCTGATGGTTTGGATTTCGAACCTTCGGGTTCATTAAACCATTTATAATTACAATTTTTTCGTTTTATTTAATGAATGTTTACTTAAAATCCTAATGTCTATTCCTCTTGAATATGGCAGCTTAAATAAATATTTTTGCAATAAAATAAACAGATATCCTTGATGATGAAAGTATCCTACTGCAATTTATTGGGACCAAAATACTTAAAAACCTCTTCAAAAATAAATAAATTTAGCTAATTTTACGAATCTCAAAACGTTTATTTAAGGTAACTTTTGATATGCCATTGTACTCTTTGTCTCTTCGATCAGGCCAACTAAGGATCACACTTTTATAAATACGATTTCTTTTTCCGGAATATTTTCATTCTCTTCTTTTTGCTTCTTTCTTTCTTCTGCTTCTTATAAACTTCTGTTGACCATTATGTTTTGGTTTTTCTTTTATTGAAATAAATTAATGCTTTTTTTTAGTCAGTTTTCTATCGATGGTCCCTTCTATGAACATGAACAGCAATTTTTAGGCTTCTCTTTTTTTTATTTTCTATTAATTATCACAAATTTCTAAGATGTTTCTAAGACTACATTGCTTACCATCTGTGATTTTAGGTCAATACATTTTCCTGATGATTTTCTTTTCCAATAAAAAATCAATTTTATTAAATTATGAAAATTTTAATCCTTTTTTGACATACGCTCCTTCAAAAGAACAACGACATAAGAAAATTCAAAATTTGGCATTTTTGAGTTAAGCTTTAAGTATAATTTGTATTCGTTAAAGGTTCTTAATTTAGGAACGACATATCTTATATTCCATTTCTATGATATATTTTTTTTAAAATCATATTTAGTGTAATATATTTCACGCTTCCACGAGAATCCATTATGAGAGGTTTACCAAAAGAACATCGAAAATACAATAAATGCCAATTGAAATTTGAATAAATATTCACATTATTATATTGTAAAAAAAAAGTGTTATATCATGTTTTAACTTGAAATTATATGGAAATAATGCTTTTAAAAATTTTCTAATGATTAACAAAAGAATTTCAAAACCACCTATTACAATAGAAATACATGGCTTTACCAATACCCAAATTTGTATTGTTGTAACTTTAATGGAACTTTCTAATGTCTCTAATGAGATATTTGTTTTTTTGAGTTATAGAGTTGTTCTTTTGATGGAACGACATAATTTCACTATTTTAGATTTATCGACAATTAATAATAATGGTTTCAGTACAATTTAAATACAGCTGTGACCTACTAAACGTTACCGGTCAAAGATAGTGGTTCGGACACAAAATAAAGTGCTCTCCGAGACTACTTTAATTAGAGTGGCAAACCGTTTGTGGCCGGGTCAAGCTCACTAATTCATAAAACAGCCGTTGAGGGCAGCTCTGTGCCCAGTGTTACCAACACTCAACGACTAAATAGGACTAAAGACCAAAGAGTACTTTGCTCTTCGACCATTATTTGTTCGGAACTCCCTCGACCGGCTTGTCCTAATTAGATATTAATAATTACTTTTAAACACTATTTTTATTAAAAAAGAAGTTAGTTGTTATATTAAAGAACTTGATAGTTAGATTCACAATTTTAGGCTCAATATATAATTCTTAATTTCAAATGTAAATTTCCCATCTCAACAACAAGAGCTGGCAATAGTAAACGGGCAAATTATTTTTAAATACCATCACTACTCCAGTAATAATACTTAATTATTTACAAGCATATATTATGTAAAGGGAATTTCGAAATACAATTATATAAATGTTTAATTCAGAATACACTTTTGTAGTTAATGTAGGACTGACATTAAGATATTATATTAACAATAAGTATTCGAGTGAGGGTCGAAACACAATAGAAACGTATATATACGAACTACCTATTAATTTACCTTAACATTTATTAGCCTCATATTAAAATTAGTAATGAGTAATTTTAATAAGACTATGAATATTATTCATAGCCTTATTAAAATGAGTTTATAATGTTCATTACATCTAACATTACAAACAATCATATAGATAGATAAATAAATCACACTTTTCTGTTAACAGAAAAGGTGAACACTGTAAGATCTGCTGACCTTCCTGGGTTTGTCCAGCCTATGTAAAGTGTAATTTACTAAAGCCTAGGCTGGGGTAAATCCTATTGGTTGAGCATGATCTTGGACAAAACACCTTCCTGAATAATCGTTCAACAATATCTCTATTGTACTGAATGTACTTCATGCTTTGTGATAGTAGAGGTATTTTTTATCTTTATCTTTTAAACTTCAAGCGTATGAACGGATCGTGCACTTGAAGACAGGAAGTTTCACGAATAATTATCTTGCTCAATAATTGCTTGAAATCAGACAAAACACTGAGTGATAAAATTAATTATGTGCACTTACAAGAAATAAAATAATATGAATTTAATTGGAGGAAGGGGAAGAAGCTTAGTTCGGGGACACCAGGAAAATTGTAAATATTGTAATTATGGCATCAAGTTGAGCAATTATTTCATTTTTAGACTTTATTTTTATTATGATTTTTGCAAAGTATTAATTTTTTTTTTATTATCCGCAAGTATATATATTTTTTTGTTGAATAATTGTATAGCTATTAATTATTGCCGATAAGTGGCAGATTGTAATTATATCTCAATAAAGTGTATATAAAAAAAAAATATTGTAGCTGAGCGTGATCCAGACCAAATCTCATCCCAACACAACCGTTAGCTAAGAAACACAGTTTCATTCATTTCTTAGGTAGGAGTGGACCAGATATTTTTATTATATAATCACGGTTACTATTATACTCATAAGCTTTAATAAAAAGGTTCATCAAGACGAGAAGTACTCCAACGCCAACAGGCTGGAGTGGATATGAAGTCAATACCCTTCATGTGTTGTAGTGGTACGCTTTTTTACGTTATATATAGGGTTGCTGTTATATACTGAACCTATAACAATGATATTATTATATACCTATACACATATAATAACGACATACAAGGACCATTTTATTTGATCGACATGACACAAGGCGGAATAGACACGTCGCTCAAGATCAGACGTACTCCAAAGCTAACAAGCTATAACGAAGGCAGAGGACGAAGACAGATCGCGAACGGAGACTCGAGTTGACAAAGCGCCCTCCACAGCTAACTGATGGTTAGGCTAATAGCTTCCTTCTCTACAAGAAAGCATCCTTCCACATTAATCTTCCCAATATCTCGCACCTTTTCCTCCCTACCTTCAGATCTGTAGAGCCTGAAATTCTTATTAGCTGGGTATGAATCGAAGGTGGATTGTTACTAATAACGAGTGAGGAATGAAGAATGTGAGTCGTTAGGATCTTGTATTAAATTGTAATTAACCTACGTTAAGACCACAAATTACTTAAATGTAAAAAAATATAATAGTTTTATCATTCATGATTATTTAAAAACTTCATGATTGGCAGAGACCAGATTAGTAAAACAATTATTCAACTAATTTTGTAAACTACTGGTTCAGGGAGGTCTAGGGTGATTTACGGGTGAAAATGATTTACGGGGGGGGGAGAGAGGGCAAAACGATTTAAATTTAACTATGCTACAATTTACAGGCGTAAAATAGAAGTAGATTCTGAACATAAGGGATACGAGACTTAAATTAAAAACAGTTTCATGGGAAGTAATTATCAGATTCATTTTACAAACACAAAATATTTTTGATTTTTGCGAGTAACCAACTGTATGATGGACGTAGTTCAACAAGTATTTTTCTTGTATTGATATAAATATTTATCATTTAGATAAAAAATATATAATAGCGCTTTATCAACATAACCAGGATATTTCAATATTGTTATAAAGTGATCCTTGGAAAGCTACAATGATCTCGAACCCGCTGGGAAATAAGCAGTAGTAGATGCTTGTAATTTCTTGTAAACGTTGCTACCACTTAGCCATGAATAATACAAATATCGCTCTGTATTTTGATAAATTGCCGTAGATGATTAAGTACTGAAAAGCAATACTCCACTGTAGGATTATTCAGAAAATAATAGATCATAACTATGACTGATCATTAATAATAATAGGCGATTTTCAAAAGCAACGCCTTTTCTTAATTATTATTTTCGAATTCCAAAAGTAATACTCTAGAAATAACAGCTCTAACAAGAAAAGCCTAAGCAATATCCTTTTAAGACGACATTAATAAACAACTGCGTTCGTTACGAGTTCATACCTCCAGGGAATCCTCATGAATAAAGATGAGACTAATTTTCCTTTTCAGTGAGAGAGTATAAAAATAAATATATATATCATATTAATGAAAATATTAATATTTACATAAGCGATATAAAGTGCCATTAACACCTTCCACTAAATGCTAAGAGAACTCCTTACAGGTTAACAGAAATGTAATTCGTTGATATCGGTGTGCAAAACGTTTCTCGAGATATTTTCTCTGGTACTTTTTTTTTAATAATCTGGTACTTCTTTCTCACTTCAGATAACTGAGGGAATAAGAGAAAAATGAATGCCGATCGATTTGTATTTTTTTAATCTTCGCAGCGTACTTGTTTCATTCTCTTTATGGTTATTTGTTTAATGTCACTATAATGCTATTGCTAATCGGACGATGCTATGGCATAAGTCCTAAATTTTTCTTATCCGTACATACTTAAGATGAGGATCTTTAACCAGTATCTGGCATAGTGCAGGTTTAAGACCACCTGCCGGGCTGCAAGCCCACGATCTTGGGCATAGAAGGTTGTTATGGTTCCTACTACACCACAAGTGAGCTAACTGTTAATTGATATACAATTATCTATTAGGTTACTAAATATTAAAAATAAAATGTGGTTTTTCAAGGGACAAATGTTACAAAAACTTGATTTAAATAAATGACTCATTCAAAAGAAAAATGCCATACATCAAAAAACTTAAATTTTCAATACAACTGTATTGAGTTATCTGAATGTTTCATATGAGTTAAAAAAAAAATGAAAATTTTGGCATTGGTGTAGCAAAGCATTCCTATTACAATGAATGACGACTGTTTTATTAACCATTAGACAATTTTTAAAATTATTGAAATTATGCTGATTTTAGCTTAAGTCATAATTCCCATAAAACTTCAGGTTCGAATATGATACAACTCAAAATATGGCTTTATTAAAAAAATGTTGGAAATGGAATATCGCTGCAACTAAAAAGCTACAACCAATACTACAAAACTCTTAACTCAAAAGTGTCAAATGTTTATTAATGTCGTTCTTTTGAACCAAAATGTGCAAACATTTAATATTTTTTATATTAAGTAAAAATTATTAATGGACGCGAATATACGTATGGACATAATCAGGCATTTAATTTTTATCCAATACTTTTGTCTTCTTAAACAATTGAATTAATAATTATCTTAGTATATGTTTAAGTATAAATCTTGAATTATCTGTTATTAAACTTTTTTAAAATGCTGATAATTTCATATGCAGAATCATATCGAAATGAAAAAGAACTGAACAACATTTATTGTGAACTGTCCATTACAGACCACTGCCTGTCGTCATGAACTGTTCGAGAACCTCACCGTGTGGTTAGTGCCTTATATATTTTTGGTTAAATAAGCTCATAAAGACGAATCGGCCCAAGCACGGCCTTTATCATCATGAATGACCCTAAAGGAGAACGCTGGGACATAAGGCGTATTTCCAACGTGAAGAATGGAGGGAATAAAACGAAGGACCGAACCCAGGGAAGCCGGCTGTATTTATTACCAAGTAACTGTCATGGCGATGTTATATCAGGCCTAACTCGACGAGACCCCGAGGGGAGAGGTTACTATCACTGCTACCGAACCTGGAAACTGCAATAAAATGATTATAACACCATTAATTCTCGTTATTAAAATCTGAGAGGGAGTCTCTTTTCCCATTGATTCTGATTGGAGTTCTGACACCAAAATAAAAAGATCATTTTTCTATTTTTTATATCATGGAAATCGAAAAAAAATTAAAATAACAATCTTCTGTTAAGATGAAAAGCTAAACCACTACAAACTCCTGAAGAGTCTAGAATACAGTATATGGTAGAAACTGTGTTATTTCTAAACCCATAGTTGAGCAAAAAAGTGAATTCTCCGAAATGACGCTCAACTGGCAGGTTTTTTCCTAATTAAAGGTATTATATAGAAGCGGTATGAACCCCAGCAGGTTCTCAAATATCCCGTAGAGTCTATCCGTGACAGTTAAAAAATCAAATAATTCATTTGTCAGAGATGGATTGAACCCAGAATTCCCAGAAACTTAGTCCTTTACAAACTGAGCTAGCTTCTCTTCCCTAATTAAAAAAAAACAATGGTAAACTAGATATACAATAGAAGGATTAATACCTTCAAAACACAAGGAAGACTTTATTGAGTTTCTATTTTGAGGCCTCCCTTGCGGAGTAAATATAAGGTTATTGGTCAGATAAGTCTGTGGGTGAGGGAATCTTGGTAATTCCTAAAAATGACCAACATTTCTAACCAGACTGCAAAGATATAAAAAATAAATAAAATAAATTTCAACCCAAATAAGGCGTTCGAAATGGCGTCGCGGGAGTAACGAGGGTGATAAGCTGACAGCTCATCTGGATTTTTCACTTGAATATCTTTATAACGTCAAAATATTGTAAGTTATGGTTATAAAATTATTAAAAAATATTTTTATCAATTTGAGAGGGTTTTAATATCGCGAAGGAAGAAGGGAAACAGAAGACCTTACCTCCTCCACCTCGGGTGAGTGCTCAAGGGAAGTGGAGGGGGCATGTGTGGGTGGGGTAAGAGGGGGGATAAGTAGAACAAACAGAGTGACCGCTCTAAGACAATGTTAGCCCCGGCTAAACACCAGCGCGCTCTATATTGCTCTTTTATTTCACCGAGAACAGGACCATCCTGACATCTCTTGTCATTATCTACTATTTATCCTTCCTCTTCTTGCAGCTAATTAAAAATATAAAAGTTTACAAATTCTTCTTTACTTATTATAATTAACAAATCTTCACATAATTAAATGTTAGGACAGTTTAGATATTTAGGCTTATTTTGTTCACCTTCTCCGATTCATGTCTACGTTTCGGATCTTTCCCTGATCATTTGGACATTAATAATATCATTTGTTTTTCCATTTTCTACCTAATATTTACACATTGGATATTATAATAACTGACAGCAAGTTGTTTTTTATTCCTAAAATGTCTCGTCATAGTCAAGCCAATTTCCCTTCGCTGCCATGCTCTGCTCCACATCCTGCAACCAACTGTTGGATCGCCCTCCTTTCCTCCTTTCAGTTGGTCCATAGTCGATCATTGTTTAGGCCATCGTTCCTGCCACATTATTTTAAAATGGAATGACTATAACATTCTAGTCTGCTTGTTTCTATTTTGTAGAGGATATTCGTTTCCTGCTCTACCGTAGTGCTAGGGACGTTTTTAACACTGGGAATGGATAAGTCTCCAGATCAATGACCAACAATTTCTTTCTTCCATAAAACGGAGATAACATTTGGGAATACTTTTCCACCGACTTTTCCCGGCCGAACTCACTCAGGGCTTATTTTCTTATGCCATTTACAGTAAGATGTGAAACACCACGTATATTGCTGTAAAAACTAATGAGAACGACAAGGTTACGAAACATCTTTATTTATCAAATTAACATTATTGTTTTTCCTGACAATCGTTAGGTATGATTAATTTGTGTAATAAGTAATTTTAAGATTGTGCACAAGAACTTTTTAAATTATACACAAAATTTCAAGGAACTTAAAAAAGGAAGGGTGTTAACTACTGGTACAACTTTTTACATTGTTTTTTACTGTTACATTTACATTGTTTTTGGAAGATTGACACACAATTGTCTTAACTTATTCACACAATTGCAAAACTTGTTCACTCCACAGAAGAGAGTTTAGATACCAATCATTTGTTTCCTCTTACGATTTTTATAGTTATATCATTTTAGGAGCTCTCGTCATCAATGAGATATGAAAATTATTCAATGAATCAATTATTCACTACACAAATTGTTATCAGCTGTGCTGTGAAAAAAAGTAACTGATGATAATTTGTGAAAAAGAGAGAATCATTTACGCAAAAAAAAAGGAGAGGATGATAAAAACAGATAAGAATTCTATACATTATATAATACAAAACTCTTTAGTTTATTTAACTAAAAGAGTTTATAATGACAGATATGAAGAATTTGTATAAATCAAATTCTATGTATGTATGTACGTATGACTATGGTACTATACATATAAATGTAATCTTGTTTTATATACATAAATATTTATATTGACTTGTTCCTCGAGAATTAATAACTGTCCACCGAGTTGAAGGGTGAAGCGCAGAACTTTTCGACGAATGATTGAATTTATTTAAAGGAAAGGGTTTCTTTCAGAACTTGTCAAAGGAAAAGTGAAAAGACTAAGATGTGGTTCCCTTCGGAAAGGTCATATGTGAAAACTCCTCTTCTCGTCCTTCACACAGGCACAATTTCACTCGCGCCAAATGGAAATTCAATCCAGTTGGTAAAATAAGTTTTCGCTGGCATATGGAAAGAAAAGAAGGAATCCTGATGGAAATGAAAAATTATGTCTGGAAGAAGAAGGAAGGTTCGAACTTACCAATATTTTTTTTTCTTTTGGTGCAGCATTGAGTGAATGGTTGAGATATTATATGAAGGCAGGGGTTTATATTAGTTTATCAATTTACATATTATGTAATATATTTTTATTCAGATCTCAGCTGGTCATAAAATTATATTATGTATATATTATAAAATCAGGGAAAATAAAGTATTTATTAATATGATTCATTCTCATAATTGAAACATTGGGATACGTTATACCAATTGATAATAATCGTTTAAAATAATCAAGACATCCATTCCAAACGTTTGTTGTTCCAAAAGTGTTGATTGGCTGGTTGTAGTTTAACAATCAGTTTATATCACAAATAAAGAAGATATACTTTAATTAAGTTCTTGGTATGCTGGTCACGGTTACATATTTGTTTAAATTTCTTGCGAAATTTATTATAATATCAAAAAATAGATAGATACTATAAATATATAACAAGATATTATTGATAATATATATGTGTTGATATTATAAATAAAGAAAGCCCTTCGGGAGAAGCATTTTGCATTTTCATACTCTTTTTTAACTCGGATAAAACCGTACCTTTCTCTCGATCTGTTCGAGATAAACGATCTTAAGTTGCTAGCTATTTAATATATGAGTGAAAGTCATATTTTTCTCAAATTTACCTTAACACATACAATACTATGGTTGAGAGAAATAATACTTATTAATGATAAAGTATTTGCCGATGGACTAAATGGCTAAAGCCGGCGCAAGCGTCAGGAGAAGGGTATCTGGATGAAGAATATCCTGAATTAAAGAACTAATTAAGGTCAAGAATCGTTCCTGATATTTACAATCCTTCTTCATGCACAATATATATATATATATATATATATATATATATATATATATATATATGTATGTATATATTGTGCATGAAGAAGAAGGATATACATACATATACATATATATATATATATATATATATATATATATATATATATATATATATATATATATATGTATATATATATATACATATATATATATATATATACATATATATATATATATATATATATATATATACATATATATATATATATATATATATATATATATATATGAGGAATAACCCGGCAATGTATCGTTTAGACGAAATTGCTTTACTATAACAGCGAAAGATGTGAAAAAGTATATTTAAATCCCATAAATATCCGCTATTGATTCTATTTATGCAAATTGATATATAAATAGATAAATAGAGCTAGAAAGAGAGAGAGGAGAGAGAGTGGGGCTGAGACTCAAGATCCAAATATTTTGGCGAAGTTTCAAGAACTTATTGTTCTCATATTGATATCCTAACATTCATTAAATTAAAATTATTAAATATTTGTTTCTATATTGTTTTATTTCGCACTTAAGGATCAAGATATTTGGAGAATGGTGAGAGGGTTACCTTTGGGCGACGAGAAGGAGGGAGATGAACCGAGATGTAAATGAAGGGAATGTCGCTTTGATCAAATGCAAATGATAGCAGATATTGATCACCTTTTGACTGCCTGGCTTCATCTTCGCTCCCGTCCAACAATATTATCATTCCCTATCCCATCGTTATAAATTGTTGTTTCTGTGACGGATTTAAATATGGGCAATTTTACGAAATTGAACTATGGGGCTCTAGCAAACCATCGAATTCCTCTCGTATCCAATCCTTGCAATCCAAAATCCTTCGCAAAAACCTAAACGCTCCTTATTTTGTCACAAATAAATCCATCCCTAATGGCCTTAATGTCCCATATGTTACCGATTTCCAAATACCTATCATTCAAAAATAAACTCTAGGCCCATCCAAGCCCACTAGTTTCCATCCTTGCATCCAATTCCATCCCGGACAATCCTCTTAGGCATCTGAAGAGAAGATGGCCTCGGGACCTTCTATTATGGATATGTTATTAGAGTGCTGCCAGTGGGTAGTGTCTCTACATGTCCTATTATGTATTATTTATTCTTATAGCCATTGCACTAGATGTATATATTACAGTTGTACAATTTAATAAAGTAATTTTTAAAAAATATGAATTGTCATATTAACCGTCTCACCTAGTCACATTCTGCTTTAACACAGTTTATTTCCAAACAACTAAACTTTCTGAATAAACTACTTATAAATAGCTTAAATATCATGTGCTCGGATGGTTAGCAGCTGATCGGTGAGAAAAGCTGCACAAGCTTTCATCATAATTATGTCCCTTTAGTTACTGCCCCACTGCTACTTTTACTATAACTATATTTTATATTTTATCAGTCCCTATTTCTCTTTTGGTATACATAAAAATAGTTACTATTCAAAACGGGCAATTCTACTTCCAGTTTAAGGTTATAATTCTTGAGAAAAATCTTTGTTCCATTTGCAGCACAATAGTTATTAATCCCGATACAACACTAAATCAGTCCATTGGCAGAAGAAGTGATATGCCTTATCAAGTTAATCTAATATTCCCAATGGGTAGTATGACATTTTTTTATTACCGAAATAGCTAAAGAAATGGTCACATCAGTTACCGTAACCGGTGGAAAATGGAATTTGTAAAAAAAATTATTTCATTTTATTGCTTTTTCGACTCATCTTTTTTCTTATTGAACCTCACATTGCTGAAAACCGTACAAAATATACACAAATGATTGTTTATATTATTTATTACGGATCCTGTATATACTTCACTAAACTTAAATAAAGAGATAAAATAGTGTTGTGATTAAAATTATTTTATTTATTATTTCATAGGTCTCATTCATTCCGAGCTCTTTGAATGAGGTACCTCATGTTTTGGCCAAAAGTATATTTTTACCAAAAATATACAAAATGCATATAATATGGTATTACTTCTTTTAAAATTAAATGTAAAGATTGTTATTATTTAAATTATGTAATTTGTAATAAAACACTTCATGATTTTTTTTGGATTCAATCGTAAGGACCGTGAGACCAACTAATCTTGTCAAACACGACACTTTGCCGCCTGTTTTCTCATGGTTTTAGTCCGGTTCTGAACTTAGAGTTTTTTAGATCATAAAGCATTGCTCAACTAAACTAGTAAAAAATGTGAACAATTATTTTTGATAGTACTGAGTTATCCACTTTTGATCCTAAAAGGATTAATTCGAAACCAAAGAGAGAATTTTTGGGAAAATTGCAGATTTTTGACTCGGTCAAAATTACGCCTAATCGCTTAGGTTTTCTTCGAATAAGGGATCCCATAGGGCCAAACCACGACTGATAACATAACATATGCCTTAGGCAATCTTGGTAGAATAAACATAATTAGAGTATGTAGATAATAAACATTAAATATCAATTGTTTAAATATATAAAATAGGACTTATAGGACTTTCTCAAGATTATAAATATCAAGACACAGAAGTTTCCTCCTCCTTTCAGCTTCTGTTAGTGGAGATAAAAAAAAGCATTGTTTTACTTAGTAAAGAAAAGAAGTTGACTATCCCGCTTAAAACTTTCTAAAGATTGTTTATGTCAAATGGAAAAGTTTAATCAACTTTAATTTTTGCGAATAAATTAGAAAAGTTATATACCCTGGTAAAATGAGGTAGTTAACTTCATTTCCTGTTTGTATTCTAACTGATATGTAAATATGAGCATCATTTTTATTCATTTTATTTGCCTCAAGTTTTAAAATGGAATGGTCACCTACCTCTCTTTAACTCTGAATACCTTGATTAAGGTTCTGTTTGAAATAAAAGCAAATATTATCTTTAGTTTTTAGTGAACGTGAGGTATAAATAATTGAAACATACGCGTTCACTAATTTTTTATTCTCAATTCAAAATTTTATCAAGTAATATCTAAATTAACATGTGTTGGTAGCTGGCTGCTACAAGTTGAAGGCTAAAGAAATAATATGATATAATTATAATTTCATTTTTAATACTATTTTCGTGATTCAAAAGAACAATGTCATAACTCAAAAACACATTTTTAACAGAAGTATTTGAAATTTCCATGTAAATTAAACCAAATTGGAAAGAAGGAAAGCAAAGCATTCCTGTTATAAAGATGGTATTAAAATTATTTAATTGACCTCCATAAATTTTTTAAAAGCTTGCAATTTCTTTATTTTCACTTATGCCATTATTCCCATAAAGACTTTAAGTTCAATATAAATCAAAATACGAAAATTTAAAAAAATTGGAAATAGAATATCAGATTTGTCGTTCCTGAATTAAAAAACAATATCATGCAACACAAGGCAACAAAAGAAGGCATAACTTTTTAAATTATGTTGGTTTTTTAAGGTGCGATACTAAAGTAAAATTTATTAAAAGAGATTATGGGAGAAACATATTTTAGGTTTCATCGAAACTAAAGTGCACTTAGTTGATGATTTTCTTCTTTAAAGCTACTTCTTCTTGACACCTTGATAAAGGTATTATTATTTATCAAACTATGATATGTCTTTTTGGATTTTAATTATACGCAATAACGGTGATAACGCCGTAAAATGTAACTTTATTGTATAAAGATGATTCTTTATTTATATACCACTTTATGCTACTATCAACATCACTTTATGGCTAATCGGACGATGCAACAGAGGGAGTCCGAAATTTCACCTTTAGCTACCTTTTACGAAGGAAGTCAAAACCAAGGATTTTATATGCCCTTAAAAAATCCTAAGGACACATACCGAGTTACAAACCCACGATCATGGGCATAGAAGATTGCTATAATAACCACTACATCTCAAAACCTGAGGTTTCTCTCTATTCATTTAACATATATTTATAGCAATCGTTTCAAATTACACGGTTAATATATTTTTTTATCATTGTTTAACCATACAAGAGTTATACTAAGCATATAGACATTTAAGGCCTTACAAAAAAAAATTGAAATCTATCGATGCATATGATCTACCGTCCGACTCTATTGCGGATCATGTTTTGAATAAGTTAGCAACTGGCGGTGGAGTTTTAAACTTTTTTAATTCTCACACTCGCCAACCTCAATAGCCGTTGATAACTTTTTCCAACATAGCACCGTATTGTAAATTAATGAAAATATCCACGTGGGTAGAAGATTGTTCAAATCTAAACCTTTCTAAAATAGGAAAGCTCTAAATACCGACATAAATTATTAACACTTGAAAAAAAAATCAACAGGTGTTTTAAAATTATACAAATTGTACTGAGTTTTGGTATAACTATTGGATAAATCTAATGATTCATATTGATTTAGGACCAATTATACTAGAATCAATAATTTATAAGTGAAAATAAGGACATCAAATGTACAGAAAAAAAATTAAAAAAATAAGTTATATGCTAAGTTTCAAGAATTCTCCTTTCCAAAGTACACTATCGAAAAATAAAAACGACCCCTATGCGCCTACTGACCCCTATCAGCCATGATCCGTTGATCTAGATAGCTAATTTATACTTGATGAGAAGATATTTTAATTGAAGATAAATGTTTTCTGAGGGACATTCGTCTGAGAAAGTACGATAATGTTCAACAGTAGAAATGTGAGGCTGGGTGATTCTCTCCAGGCTGTACGCCAGTGAAAAAATCCATCTTGTTGACAATGATCTTCTTAAGAACTTTAGGCCTGTGATAATTATAAATATAAAGCTCATGAGAAATTCGGGAGAAAGCACGGTAGAAGATAGGAAGTGCTTCTTAATTTTCATCATGGACATTGCTAAGCTCAAAATTTTAAAAGATTTAAAAATTATAATACTCTCATCCTCATAACTAATCTTTATGGATATGAACATGGTTGTTAATACTGAAACATGAACGAATTCTCCGAGATTTTCGGAAATAAATTGTTACGTAGAATTATAATATTCACGAAGATTACAGAACATGGAAGTTCACCATTTCCATAATTGATGCAATAGCGAAACTGACTAGTAAAGTTGTTTTTATCGAATGAAATAAGCTAATGAGTGCTGTTTCGTCTGGTAAACGACCAAGATGTAAGCGGGAGGATTTCATGAGTGATCGGTCGTTCAACAGATTTGGTTTTGAATGGTAATCAGTCGACTTAAGTTTGTAAGGAGAGTTTAGTGGTATCAGCCCCGAGTCTTAGGGTCGCTAAGCCTTAGTATTGCATGCACTCAGCCGTTCTTAGCTGGTCGGGTGCCGCTGAGACGGATCGGTTTAGTACCTTAGCCTTTGTGGAGTGATGAGGCTATTGAGTCCTTCGAAGGACATAGCTCTGAGCATAATTGGAGCGTACATTTTCCTGAGGCCGAGGAAAATGGATTTTGCGGAATTTAATCCTGGCCGGAGTGTCCTTGCCCGGACAAATTACGGAGGGGGGTCGTTTGTCCTGGAGGATCTTTTATCTTAGGATGGTCGTCCACTGTCCTCTCTCATCCTCGGCAAAAACCTTTCATATCCGACAATGGCGATTGGTTCTTGCCGTTGTTTTTCATTCTTGGCCTCAGTTCTGTGAGGGTAAACACTAGTATATCCAAAATGAGGTATAAGAACGAATATTGGATTGATTTTTATGGACTTGGATCGATAAATTTAACATTATTGATACTACCAGAAGTTCCTACTGCTTTTAATAATAATCATAACAATATACATATACGATTATTTTTTATTTTATTATTTTTTCGTATTTATATAATAGTTTTACTTTTCTCAGAATCTTACAATGGTTTTAAGAACAGTCTCTTTGAAGTATGATTTTTTAAAATATTTTTTTATTGGATCAATTAACAATCAGTACAATCTGCCATACTTAAGAGGAATACGAATTAGCGATCTATGGTGAAGAATCACATATATCAAATATCATATCTGTTTTTTTTCCCTCGTTTTCGAAATGATTTTAGTTAATAATTTATCCTAAAAAACACAGAGAAAAAGGAATAGTATGGTCATCTCAGAAGAATGATGGAGGAGAGATTACCAAATTCAATTTTTAATTGGAATGCTGAAGGGTGGAAACGTGGCGAAGTGCTCGGAGAAATAGATAGAAGCAATTGAGAAATGTATGCATGGCCATGATCAGAGGCAGGCAGATGTACAAGATAAAACACAATGTAAACGAATTAAATGCAAATTATGGTTGAAGGAAACATCAATCTCAGGAAACATTTACAAATAAAAATCGACCATTATAACCCATAAAGAGAATTGGATATAGTAAATGGAAAAGAGTATTCTATTTCTAAGCTAACTGTTGTGCAAGAAGGTGATTTGTCTGACATTACGCTCAACCCTCAACTATTCTAATTACAGATCAATGTTTAAGTTGGGTGGAGTTCACCCCAGAAGAATATACAGATCCCATAAGATCGATTTATGCCAGTGAACAGATTGAATAATATTCTGCCAAAGCCTGCTTTAAACCATCCACCACTAACTCAACAACTTAGCACTCTGCACACTGAGTTATCTCTATAGTTATTAAATTTATTATTATTAAATACATAAAAAGTACAATGGTTACACATCGTACGGTAACTACAGGACAGTTTAAATAGGATAAAAAATGTCAATTTAAATAACGAAATAAAAAAATTTTCGTAGCACATAATAACATACAAATAGCATTCCATTCCGAAGTGAATTTTAATTACTGGGTAAATTGCAAAAATTAATGTTTATCTAGTCCTATTTAATTATTTCCCCTCTATCCGAATTCCAATGAACAGGGTAAAAAAATATAATTAACTTAAAATAATAATAATTTTCACGTTCTAAGCATAGAGCTTACCATTAGTTTTATTTATTAAATAGTAAAAGCATACTTTATTGTAAAACTATCCATATTAACAATGTTAACCTGTTGGATGGATCTTGTTAAGAAAACAAGTTGTAGACCAATAAATAAAAAAATAAAAAATGAATAAATGTACGAGCTGAACGTAAATCGTTTTGATAATAAAAATAAGCTTCTAGTGATGTAATATATTATCGGCGTTGCCTTGCAGCGACTATTTTTTCTTTACAATATTTAATGGAGTATAGTTTCTAATTAATATTAATGTCTTTATCATAAAAATAATATTAAAATTGAAAAAACTGATAACACAGATAAAACTGATAAAAATTGATAAAACTGTCATTTTTTTTATACATCCTATTATTTTGAAATTGGCAAACCCCCAAGTCACTGTTCTTTTTTTATCAAGCCGTTGCACTAAATAAATATAGCAAGTGGAAATAATGGAACAATAAACTAGATTCTAAATTTAATTGCCTTGATGCAATAATTGGTTTTTCAATATACAGAATGCAGTGCAATAAAAATTAAAACAATTTAGTAATAAACTATAAATAATTTTTTATCTTAAAAAAGATAACCAAATATTAAAAGAAACACTTTTAATTATGCTATTTATTCCAGATAACGCAATATATCAAAACAAAACTAAGTGGGTACTCACGTATTAATATAAAGTACCTACTCTTGTACTACCTGGTGGGTCTTGAGTATAAATGGTAAAGACTGTTTCATGGACAACGGTTTTGCAGCGAGGGGAACCCTTATGCCAGTGATAGCAGGAAGGGGGAAAAAAAAAGGTTGTGCAGCGAGGTGAATTGGTCTAGGTGAGGTGGTCCTAGATCACCAGATAGTTCCCCCTCATTTTGAGTGCCTACTTACCCAAAGATGATGTGTGAGACCGAGGAGGGTCATATAGGATCCATTATCGGTCACTACCGCATTAAAAAAAAGTCTGCCGGGATTTTAACCTAGGACCTTCATCATGGCCACCAGCTCTCTACCACTGAGCAACTCCACACACTCAAATAACGGAAACACGATTTAAGGAGGTCATTTCATGGCGAACTTCTAAGCCACAAGTACCCACCTTTTTTTTTATTACGTAATGATAACGCCTTTCACACAGCAGCGTCCCCCCCAAGATAATTAGAAGGGTTTATATAAAATAGTTGTAAAAGCTAGGATTCCCTCCAGGTGACAATAGCCGGATACCTCTTGTTCCTCCAGAGACGCAGTGGAAGGACAATGTGAGCCCTATCTGGAGTCTCCAGGCGGCTCCTCGTCACCGCCAATATCCAGAAGACTATAGCCATCCAGTCACCACATTTCTCTCCAGTCTCAAGCCTACGACAATACGTAACCCCTCCGTGCAATATCGTCTATGGCCCAATGTGTGATAGACCTCTCGTATTGACAATTAGTGTCTAATTTGAGCATATTAATAAGGGAACAAGAACGATCGGAATTCTACCTCTAGTTAGGTAGTAAAGATATAAGCCAATTACTTCCAAGACCATAAAAAAGTCTTTAGAAGTGTTAAACATTGAAATTGTTCAGAGGGAAAAACATGCAGGATCTGAGGATTATGGCGACAGATAGAGACGATTGGAGATCCTCGGTTGATGCGGTACCTCGACGCTGAAAGGCACAAGAGGAAAATAAAGAAGAAGAACATTAAAATTGTTCAATTAAACATTTTAATGAGACTTTAAAAATAATGTTTGAAGAATATTTTACAATAAAAAAACTGGACCCCTATAGACCCTACATGTTACGCATATTTCATTCAAGCTCGTTAAAAGAATAAACGATTTATCTACAATAAGTGATCTCGAACTCTGGACATTAAGACCCCATTAAATTTAAAATAAAATTATTCATGAATACCTGCAATACTTGTATCAGTCTTCATCGTTAATTTGATAGCGAAATCGCCCTAAAGAGACCCAACATGGTAAAAAGCAGGAGAGTAACTTAGGGTAGATATAACAGTAAAAGACAACGATGAGGAGAAAGGAGTGGACTATAGAGGCAGTGGTGACCAACCACCTCCAATGGCCTCGTTTGTCCAGAATAAAAGCTGGCAGAGGGAGCACCCAACGACTGCCTATTATTAGTATTGTACCTCCGGGTCAGTCTAATTCGGTCTCCTTTCCTCTTCACGAAATGTAAGGTAATGGTCGTTACTACTTTTACTTTTGTTAGTGCAACTATTATTCTCTGATAAGAAGAAAAACCGAAATTCAAGAGAGAAAAGAGCGGTGGTTGAAGGTGATCAATAATTGTAAATTTTATATCTCAACATATAACATCATTACTTAGAAGCCTGTGGTTTTAGTCCCAAAATTGAAAAAGAAAGATTTAAAAATATAATTCTTATAATTCATATAATTCTTGCCTATATGAGGGTGGACGTAACAACATCTACAGGTAAGACAAAATAAGGCACTGTGAGGAATATTCCGTCCGAAAACGGGGCAACTGAGTAAGATAGGAGGTGGCACTATGCAGAATAGAAGGGGATGCGTCCTGTGAAATTTTAGTGAGAGTATCGCCTAGAAAAAATAGGTAGTTATTATAGTTTAACTTAAGTAACTTACGAAAAGTTCATGAGCACTGAGGTAACAGGTAAACCTTCGTGTCGCTAACTGGAGAATATTGTTGAACCTAAAATTAGGGATTTTTGTTCGGGTGGAAGGAGGTTCGTTATGGCTTTTCTAATTAAAGTATTAATAGTCAAATTCATAATTTCAAGTTAAGAAATCGTGGAAACAATTTTCAAGTTAATTCATTCGTATCAAAGCGCTCAATCACTGGGTACATAGATATATTACAGAACTACCATCGAAACATATGTAAATTTTGTGACATGCGATAGCTAAATATAAATATCAAGAGGCAGAAGACTCTTAAGTGATTTCTTTATCATATTTGTGGTCAGAAACGATATTTTTAATTTATAAATATGTTTTTGCAATGGATTTTTTTGGGGTTAAGAACGACGGAAAGGACAGCAGAGATATCACAATTTTTATATTGACGGCGTCCCGATCATTTATTCCATTATTAAAATCACAACCAACCAAACGACAATTATAATTCATTTGCATAGCAATAAAAAAGAATTTGATTAAACATGCAACGTTTGCTTCAATATAACATGACATCATAAAAATGTGAACGTTAGATATAGAACAATTCATTAACCTAAATGTATTTTAAAATTTATTTCCAGTTGCAATCAGCATGCTTTTGTAAATTTAAAACAGCAAAATAATTACACTCTGGGAAAGTTTGGTTCATACCTATTGTGAATTTTCATTGATTTTGTAAGCTCTTATTAATTCATCTTGCATAAAAGTACATCCTTAATTAAAAAAAGGGATAGTAAAAAATGTTATAATAAGACTTTATTAAACAACACAAATAAAAAGAAAGTGATTAGTTTCAGAATAAATTTACAATTAAATAAATTCGGTTATGCATGAAAATAGGAATGTAAAGATTACTATTTCGTTCGAATTAAAATATCATATAATATATAATAATAAACAAACAGGTTTTAAATTCTCTCTTAAATGTCCATTATAATTAAAACATTTTTAATAACCACGTATTCCTTCTAATTCCCGCTTGTCATAATTTAATTAAATCATTTCCGCCTACTCTTCTTAAAAATGTTGACCATACGTACAAAAATCCATTTGTAGGGAGGTGACTTTGCAGAGATCACTTTCAACCAGATTTTCTTCCTATGAAGGTTATCAAACTCATAGTGTCTGGATGAAATCCATGAGAGTCTGCAGTGACGACGGGATTGATTAAATGATTTATGTAAACCGTTTTAATCTATATAATATTAAAGACAATTATAATCAATTATTCCCGAAAACCTGGAAGAGGAATAATTGAATTGAGGTTCCAATTCAACACTATCTTACTAATATTATAAATGTGAATGTTTGTATGTTTGTCTCTCTTTCACGCAAAAACTAATAGACGGATTTGGATGAAACTTGACAGAAATATAGGTTATACATCAGAATAACACATAGGCTATAGCAAGTGCGGATTTAGGGGGGGTCGCACGGGGGCATGTGCCCCCCCCTCGACTGTTATTTAGGAACTGTGGAGAATCCATAATAGGACATAAATAAAGGCAAATCACATGATAATAGATGTTAAAGTAACAGAAAGAAGATGAGTGAAACTATTTGTTTTGATGTCCTACTAATCCTACTATCTTACTAATCTTACTAATATTATAAATATGAAAGTTTGTATGTTTGCCTCTCTTTCACGCAAAAACTACTGAACAGATTTGGATGAAACTTTACAGTAATATAGTTTATAAATCAGAATAACACATAGGCTATAGCAAGCGCGGATTTATGAGGGAGGGCACGGGGACACGTGCCCCCTTGACAGTATTTTAGGTACTGTGGAGAATATATTATAATAGTACATAATTAAAGGCAAATCAGGAACTTACTATCTATAAATTTTTAGATAGGTTCTTTGTATAGTTTAAGAAAGAAATTTGGATAATTCCACCCCAAGTGTTTCCTCTTTAATATAATAGGAATTCAAAGGTTGTATAGAATCCGTCAGTTTTGAAGTTAGATATCTGAAATTTTGGATGTGCGAGTAACTTATAATTTAAAAATATAAGTGAACTATTTATTTTAAATGATCTTTCCCGAAACTTTATTTGGCAGACCTAATTCATTGCGAGCGAAGCCGCGGGCAAAAGCTATTTAATATATACTTTCGATTATATTGTATATAATTTTTTTTTTTTTAATCTGAGCCAAATTATAAATCAAATACTAGTCCATTGTAATATACATTACCGACTATGACGCATATCATAGATAATCATGATCTAGATCATGGTATGATATAGTGATGGTAATGATGATTATTTAAAAAAAACTTACACGTAACACCTATTCAATATATCGAAAAAGTAGGGTAGATATATAAGAGAATATAAACTATAGAAACGGCTAGTTCCGAAGATACGGGATTAAGGAGATAAAGCAGAAGATTGGTAAGGAAAGAGGGGGATCGGAAGGGGGGGGGGCGAGGATGGATGGGGCGGGGGGTGAAGAAGAACCGGTCGACTCATTGGCAACCGGTCGCTCTAATGCAAACAGATGGCTCCTCTCTTCTGCAAGTCCTTAATACTAGCTTTCCAGTCCTAACTAATTTATCCAATATTATTCTATTAGCTATATATAGATAGGTATACATTCTGTATATATATATATATATATATATATATATATATATATATATATATATACATAAAACAATTAAATCGAATGTACTCACACTAGACAGCAATGACAAGAAACACTCCTATACATGACTATCTATATCGGATAATATGCCATAAAAACAAAATGCTTTCTTAAGATTTCGTTTTTACGATTTAATGTATGTTTCTATCACATGATCCTCTACAGAAACGAAAGAAATGATATACCATATAACGACTAAGCTTAACTTCTGAGAACGCAATTATTTTTGTTTTTAACTTTTTGAATATTTCGGTGCACGTTACACCTTGTTTTTCTTCCTCCTCTAAGAATTTTCTCTGTCTCTAATATTCCTTATTTTATCCGTATTTTATTATTACAGAATCTCGAGGAACGCAATATTTTTCAAGGTGGGACACATGCTTGTTGGCCATCCCTGAACTGTGGGACTCGTATCCGGATTCGAATGTGGCAGGTCTAATTCCTTAGTGCTTCAATAACCGTATATCAAGTATGTGAAGACTCTCCTGTTGTTCACCTATCTTTTATATAGCGAGTACCATTAAATGAAAAGAAAATCTGTCGATGGAGCGTGATCACATCCAAATCTCCTTGCACGACCGTTGTCTTAGAAGCAGTGAAGTGTCTACCTTATACAGAGCCAAAGATTTTGGATGCGTTTTAGCAGTACAGTTTTTTTTTTCCATTTATGTTTAAACTACCATTTGTTATGGTCTCTATAAGGTATTAATTAAAACTGGTATGTGTATAGTTGTAACAAATAGTATTTATTTTTGTGTGACAACTTGATAACTATCGACTTAGTTATTCCAGATTAACTGGACAAAGGCAATGAGAAGCAGAGCAATCTGCCATTTAGTAATTAGTGGTTCTGTCAATCCAGGGCCGGCTGTTTGGCCAAGTTCTCAGTCCACTGCCGAGCCCTCCCTTGGGTCCGCTACTGCCCGCTCAGTTATTGCCACCAGCCTTTGTGTAACTTTCCTAATTATATTTTATGACACTGATTCCCGAGGAATAATGTATTTTACAAGATCCAGGCGGTTATGAATTTAATTAACGGCAAATAGTGGCTCAAAAAATTATTTTCTTGAAAAGTAGTATTTAATAATGAAAAAATATGACATTAGTTCGGCAGGTTGTCGCTTCGAGTTAATTCGCAACAAATTTTAACTTTTAATTTAATCCCTTTTGAATATTCTCAAGAATAAAAAAAAGAGCTTTAGTATGAACACTCAGTTGCCATGGCGATAATCCTGCTTCAGATCCCGCTGGTGGTATGGCTTTTATTTAATCTCCTAGGACCCGAAGATTATACATGATCAAGGACCCTCCTGGGGCTCACCTAGCCTCTATAAAGGGGTTAAGCAAGCAAAGCCTTAAGCTACCAACCCTTCAGATTCAGAATCGCACTAAAATGATTAAAAATAAATCGGCAAAGTGTCATATTAATTAAAATTTCTTGAATTAACTGAATAAACATCTACTGAAATGTGAAAATCTCAATTTTATTTTTTCTGAGAAATCCGCTTTTGATCAAGAAAATTTCAAATAAAATTATGAGAGACATGATATTAACGAAGTATTTCAATATGTCTGTATGAGAAAAATCATTTTAAACCTCAATAATATCAATCGGTTAATTTTGGAGAAACTGTGTGGACGGTAAGCGGGTCGTATTTTTTCCATGTCGATATTTGGATTCTATATAACATAAATCTATTGTTTTATTTTTTTTTCGAATACAAAGGTTGATTATCTAAATTAGTAAACATAATAAGACAGTTATATAATAATAAGTACCATTAAAACTAAACAGTTAAAAGCGTTCCGATTTGGTTCTATGAATTTAACATAAACATAAAATAAATATGTGACGAATACATAAAACATAAAAAATTAGCTTGTATTCTATAATTAAGTAAAAAAATACCATACCAGGTGTGTACGACCCCCGCAACTGAAATTAATCTCCACCACACCGATGTTCCGAAGAAATGCAATAATTTTTAATTATTCCCTCCTAGAAAGGTCGAATAATGCTCAATGAACAAGACAATAGAGAGTAATACTGAACTATTACGAACAATAGTACTTCAAACTAGAAGAGAAGAGACTGGAATCATGCAAAATGCATTGGGATGATAACTAGATCTAATACATAAACCATTTAAGAATTTATTGATTATATTATAATTATGATTTGTTTTATTATTGGCCTTGATCGACTGCAATTACTTTAAAAAGATCACTTTATTTTATAAAATTATTTTATATACCGTGAACTGATGCGAATTTCTACCATATAATGTCAACATGATGTTGATATAATTTTAATCTCTAATACAGTTTTAGATATACTTATGAAAACTTATCTCATGAAATAGTAATTTATTTATTGAAAATAATTGAGTAGCTTGCAAAGTCTACACATCAATGTATTTTATTTCTCATGTATAGTAAAATTTCAATGCATTTAAGGCTTTATTTTATTAATGTTCCTTAATTGTTTTGTCTGGTTTCTAATCATGAATATTGTCATTTTTTCTTTTTTGACGTAAGAAAAACCTGCAATGTTCTGTATTGAATTAATGAAGAGTATACTCGTAGTATTTGTGAAATGGATGCCTGATTCGGTGCTGGTACATTTGCTCGGGACAGAAGCTGCAATTTACCGCCGCGAGCGACCATTGTGTACGGTCCAAATAGTTCATCGGCCATCAACACCAAACTCAGTGGAAACTTGATGAGTTTAGTGATCGAAATTATTGTATCACAAAGGGCTAGCCTATATTTCTCATAATACGATTGTTTTTCTATTTCTTTTTACTAGCATCATGACATTTTTTTCTTTTTTTTTTAAACAAACACACACACACACACACAGGGTTGTAGAGCCATATTGGATTGTATTGTACCATCATGACACGTAGATAAAGGTCCTCATAGTCGGAGAAAAAGAAAACACTCACACATTCATATTATTATAACATACATATTATTCATATTATTATCACATATTTAAGAAAAACTGTACAAATACAGCCCATAGAGTGTCTTAAAAGTTCAGTAAATAATAGGGACCCTACTTACTCTAAGCCAACGATTGTGCAGGTAGTTGATTTGGCAGAGATCACATTCAACTACCAGGTTTTCTTCCTATTTAGGAATTACAATTTATAAGCCAACTGAATTTAGGGGACTCCTTGGAGAGTCTCCATACCCTTCTTTTTAAATGGCGGTCCGATTCGTAAAAGTCTAGGCCATCTCCTGTGCTGTTCAATTTATATTCTATACAAATTTCTGAAGATCTGCAGAGGTGGATTTTGGATAACCCCATTTTCAGTGTCGAAAAATATTTTCATTGAGGATCCTTTTGTGCGTTTCGTTACCACTCATTCCTGCAATATGATCTGCCTATCTCAGACGTCCAGATTTTTATTGTTTTAAGAAGTGCATTATACCAGATATTATACCGGAGGTAGAGATACTTAATCTCTCTAGAAAATAGAAATAACAAACTCATTGATAGTTAATAATTTTCATCCAGTCTACCAATAATTAATACTAATGTCTTAACACAGTTATGCAATGAAATTTAGACTTATTTGCGATTTTAAATAGTATTGTATGCTTCATCAGATCTCATCACCTCCTCTGTTTGTATCCAAGTCTTCAAGTTTACTCTCCAAAACACACTCTTTTTGTCATCCTTCTACTTTCCTTGAGTATCCAGGATATTAGTCTCTTCATGGAGCCTGTTTTTGTTGCAGGTACGTGGTCGACTTCCTAAATAAAGTTAAGACCCCGGAGAGACCAATAATGTTTCCTATAGTTCTATTTTTGAATTGCACTTGAAGATAATTGAGCCCACGTCAGTTATTTTAAGTGTAATGGTTAGTCCTTATTTACTGTCTCGAAGAATAATAAGAACAGTATTTATTATTTTACGAACTCAGGCTAAATTGTGATATGGGTTTATTAAATTGGTTGAAGTATTGACGATTTACATTGCACTACTGTCATTGTTCATCTTCCTACAGAACCGGAAACCTAGAAATAGTCCTGCTTCTACCAAGTACTGAAACTTCCAGGACCTTCATGGGTTGGAGTGGTAAAGGTTAAAAAAAATGCGTATTGATTGATATTAAGCTTACATTACAGTTGCTGAATTTTTAATTATTTGTCATATGAAAATAAAAAAATAAGAAAGCTATAAATTGAGATTACCTTATAAATAAAGATAGCTTAATCAGAACTGCCCATTCCATCATGAGCCTTTATCCTGGTTTAGGTACGAACGTAGAAGACCATCAAAATATTAGATATTTAATAAATTAGAAAACTGGCCTTAGCTGTCGGAGAAGGAATTGGGAACGCGGGAATAAATCCACATAATCCGGACCCGATCCTCACAGGAGAGAAATAAATTGTCGACGGAGGATTGAGACTCACTTTACCCTGGCCCTGATCAATAGGATCTATCTTTAAACAATACATCCTATATTGGCGGGCTACAGATGGCGCCCAAACGCTCCAACAGGATTTACTGCCTATATTTATCCGGAGCAGTTCAGGAATAGGATCCTCTAAATGCTTCCAGCTCCGGTTTCTCCAGGAGTTGAGCCTACGGTGGATACAACTAAGTTTATTAGAAAAGAATATGGATCAGAATAAAAAAATATTTATGGTTTTATTATGTATCCTAATAGTAAAATAATCTGGATTAGAGATGGATGGTTTAAGGTTGCACTAAGATTATTTGAAAAGGTTGTCAAAATTGAAGAAAGCAACTTTATTGTTTATTGATTATGTCAAAATTTTCTAGAAATTGGCTTCTCTAATTGCAAGGGTTTAGTCTCCGAGAGATTTCATTAAGATGAATTGAAAATAATGTCGATCAAAATAAAAAAAATGCTTATGGAACGTATCAAAATAGTACAGGAACCAAGGTTATTAGGTTGTACTAAGATTATTTGAAGAAAGTGTTGTTAAACTGAGAAAAATACTCATTTATTCCTTATGGATTCGCTATAATTACCTTAAAACCAGGATTCTGTCAGCGCATGAGTTAAAATATGCTACTAGGTTGAATTACTATAATTTGAAAAGAATCTAGATCAGATAAACTGGGAAAAAAACTATTTTATTCCTTATGAAATGCTATCGAATTGCTTATAGATCCTGTATTCTGTCTGTCCAAGAATCAAACCACGGGTTTATGGTTGCAATATGATTATTAGAAATAAAATGTCGATTAGATAAACAAGGATAAAAACTGCTTTATTCCTTATGAATTGCGTCAAAATGTTTCTAGGACTTGGATTATGTCTGCATAAGGGTTAAACCTCCGAGGGGTTGCGTAGAATTACTTAAAATGAATATCAATGAGATAAACAGGAAAAAACATCTCTACTCTAGATGACGTAGTTCAAACTGGTTCTAGCCCCTAGAATATTTACTCAACTGTCGGTCATAAAATCAATAAGACTATGATCGATGCAAGACCGAAGTGTATTGTTATAAGTGACACAGTTTAGAGTGATATGAATATTTAAAAAAGGGTCCCTGAGCAGGTAAAGTAAAAGTTTCTCAGGATCTGTACCTGAAAAAGGAAGATGACACAGTTAAAGGCAGTACAGGAGCAAGACAAGATACTGGGAATCTCGTGGAGCCATTGTGAATTAAGCACGCATTTTTAACGAAAAGAGGCTTGTAAATAGAAATATATTTTTGTAACCCCGATTATCTTTATTTGCTAAATAACTTCCAGCCAATCAAGTATGTCAACTTATATTTTTTTTAATATAAATAAATGGAGATTCGAAAAAAAAAAAAATGTCAACTTCGGAGAAGAGAGGGATATGTTTTGTTATCGATAACTATGTATATAGCATGTATTGATCATTATTGAACGTAAGTCGCAATGATCTAAGGGTGGCTTACCATATTTCTATTCAAACATGAATCAGATCAAGATATCTCTATCACGAAATAAACCCAGGTTTTTTACGTAAATAACCATTGCATCATGACTTAAATTAGATTAAAACCATTCTGATACTGAATCTGGAAATAGACTCAAAATGAAATGAAGGTATGAAAGGTCCTGTTCTTAAAAGCCAGGGACGGTAACAATAAATGACCTCATCTTGAAATTAAATTTCTAATTACTCAATAAGCAATATCTTTTCTTAGTTGTATAGAGCCTTTTTTAGGAGTCCTCAAGCATTAGAGTATTGGTTTTTATATATCTAAAAATTTAATATTTAATAAAATTTGTATGAAAGTAGATAGTTTTTTTTATTTATTTCTTAACCCCTTTGGTTGTTATTAATATTTGAAAAAATAACATATTAATATTACTAATGATACATTGTATCTCTTCTACTGCACCAGGTGCATTTTAAGAGAGGATTGTCTGAAGGATTTTCTGAACATTAATTAAATGGAAGGAGTGGGGGATCCAGTGATGGGGCTCACTAGTTCTGTCTGATTGGAGTTTGTTAGTAGTTTACTCAGTCCATGTTGAGTGTCTGTACGTGTGTTTGCCAGCGCTGAGGTCGGCCTGTGCGTTGAATAGTGCAGTGTTGGAGGCTATCAAAAAATTTGATATGCCTCCGTGTGATGAAGTCCGTTACCGTCGGGAGTCCGAGAGTCTCGTGTATTATGTCTGATTTCGTCCTTTGTAGAGAAGTGTGCCTTACTATACGCCTCAGCATAAGGTTTTGAAATTGTTGGAGCCTTTTTGAAGTTGTAGGCGAAATGTTATTCAACATAGGCGCCCCATAAAGAATTGCTGGTCTAATAACTGCCTTATAGATCATTACTTTGAAGCGGAGTGATAAGTTCGGTGAGGTTAAAAGATGATTTAGCCTGTAAGAAAGTAGATAGGGCATTAAAAGTTGAATTTAGTTTGGGAAATTTCGATTCTTTCATTGAGAAGAAAACTCATTTACCTCTGGGTTATATTTTTCCACCTTTATCTTTTTCTATCTTGAATTTTTTTTTAATCAGCTAAAATTAAACAACATTAATTGTATTAATTAATTTTGTCTATTCATCTGTTTTGACTTCCACACCACATATTTTATTTACTTAAGTTTAATGTTTAATAAACCTTATTTTAATCATTAAAAAAAAATATATACATTAACAAAAATTATTTACGACTGGCTCTAAAGTTAAACTTGTGAATACACTGCCCTCTTTTGTTTAATTTAATTCTGGAAGCAGCCATCTGTACTCGTATTATATAAAAAAAATTAGGAGGAACCATTTACAATCCCATGTCCCAACATCTGGCATGTCCTTATTATGTCGTCGTCACCGCAAGAACCCAAGTGGTGCTATCTGTATTCCAAATGTGTACATGAAGTGGTTGGATGTAGTGGAGGGGGTCCGGGTTCTTGCACGACCGTAGTGCCATTATAAATAATAATATTCTGTGTATCATTACCAGGTGAAACTTGACTGGTTGTATTTGTTCCAGTATTTTGGAAGCATTAACCTTTTTGTTGGGTTTTTTCTTGTTTCATCCTAAAGTTTTTTTATTTTAAGAAACACAGCAAATATTTAACACCATATATGTAAAAATTATTCACCACTGATCCAAATCTATCATGTAGCCTCCATATTTCCCAAATCACCGATAATCCATCCCACTCTTTATGCTCTAATGTCTTTATATTTATACTCTAACAAGTAATTTTATAATTCAATGCTCTCACGATTTGAATAAGAATGCTTAGTTAGTGGAGGGCTGTCTAGTGAGTAACTAATGGATTTAAATAATTGTTCAGAATGCTTAAAGCCGTTAATTAAAAAATGTAAGACAGGTATAAAAATGATGCAAGGAAGTGTGACATCGGTCAGCCCGATTTCGATGACAAAGGCTCTGTAACATCTCTCGACATGTATACATTAAAAGTTAGTTTCATTTTTACAACTTTTCTTATATTTTTATCTAATCGTATGATAAACTTTCAACACAAACAAACACATGTCTTGGTAAGAAGGTCTCATGACTATAAAATGGGTTCAAAAACTAATATATTTTGCATCCCGAATTTCCTAACAATAAATTTCTCATACAAACAAATGAATTTACAATCATTAAAAAGAATGAATAAATGAGTTGTTTGAGAAAGATGTTATACACGCAGAGGTGTTTACTACGGAAGGATTATACGACCCTTAACCGAAACGTCCATACATTCTCGGAGCTAGAGGTATTATAGATAAGATTTCACAAATACACTTCGATATCATTATCAATCACAACAATATTACATTTTTGTATATTTACCCCAGTGTTTGTGTATGGATAATGTTTTTGTTTAAAATATTTGAAAGATAGCCTTCAAAATTAATAAATAAAGCAGTAGTTTTGTTTTGTTAAAATAGTTTACTACAAAAATACGGAACAGCATTTCTTAGAAGACTCAATATTTAATAAAATTAAAGCAAACACTAAAAAAACAAATCAGACAAACAACGACTGAAATACCATGAGCTGTCTGTATCATACTTCAATTATATTCACTTCAACCAATGTAAAAGTCTACTATGAATGAAAAAAAATACTGTTTTTTATGGTAAAAATACTTTAGCATGGTGCAACACTGGAGTACTTTAAGTTTTCACTGATGACAACTCATTTTTTTTCTCGTAATACTGGCGTTTTTAAGATGGTCTCGTAAACATTAACTGCTAGCGCGTTTCGCAATGAAGTTTTAATTACGTTTTTAAGTTTCAATTAATTTTTTTATATAAAAAAGGTGAGATTTAAATTAAGTATTAGTTAACTGAAATTTTGTAAGTGACGTTTTCATGTTTTAAATTGTAATAAAAAAAAACATTATAGTACACTTTTACATTTTTAAAATGGTTTATAAAGCTCCTACATTGTATACCGTAAAATTGGTTTCTAAGGTTTCTTTGAACAATACAATTATTTTACATACGATTCATTTCCAAAGTGACGGTAGTGTCTCTGCGATATTTTTTGTAATAAATTTTATTTTTAAATACTGAGGTTCTTCATTTTATTATTTTCCAACAGTTTGTTTTATATATTTCAGCCCCAGATACAATTTAAAATTGTAAAGCATGCACTGAGGAAGATATTCGAAGTTTAAAAACACTCTCAAACACTCATACAAGACTGAAAATAAAATAAACTGCTCGACGTTTTCGCCTACTTCAACATTTACTGGATAAACGTTCTAAGCTCCCAATTAATTACAAAAGACTCATTTACATCACAGTTATCAGACCTATTTGGATATTAGAGTTGCTCTTTGGGGCTCTACTAAACCATCCGATTCATCTCGTATCCAATCCTTACAATTCACAATTCCTCGTAAAATCCTCAATTTTCCTTATTATGTCACAAACAAACTCATCCATCACGACCTTCATATCTCATATGTTGCTGATTTAGCCCCAACTACCTATCCTTCCATGACAAGCTCCAAACACACTTGAATCCACTAGTCTCTCAACTTGCTTCCCATACTATTCCTGATAGCCCTCCAAGGCGTCTGAAAAGAAGATTGCCTCGTGACCTTCTACTATAGACCTTTATTGGCGTGCTACCGATGGGTGGTTTCTCCACAAGTGTTTTTGTTTTCATGTCAGTTATTCATATTAGCAAATTTACTTGTAATATTATTAAAGTTGTAATTATCAATAAATTAATCTAAAAGTTCCTTTTGCATGTAGTGTCAGTCAGATTTCCATTTTGGTATATAAGTCATACTTCACAAAGTTTTATGATGACATTTTTTACTACAAAAGGTTAATTTTAGAATCAACTATATGATCATAGTCAAACTAAATCCATTGACATAATATACATAAAATGAAGCGATTTTGCGTCAAATGTAGTCAGCCACATATGGAATTACCCTTAGGGAAAACAAGCAATGTATATAATTATTGCTATTTTGGGATTCATTTAATATAACAATTATAACATTCAAATATTATATTATATGCGTAATTAAATCAATCTCAAAAACAGCTATTTAGTTTTTATTTTATTTTTGAAAAATCTACCATAGTTCTTATAAATTAAAAAATAAAACACGTAAACAGAATCAAGATAGAAAGTACAATAACTAAAATGTTGTTCGCTGATAATGGCCAAATGAACTATGTCATAATGAGCAATTACATTAAATAGCCCACAATCGATAGGTATTAAAATAAAACGCACAAAATTAATTTCTCTGGAAATAAGTAAAAGTTTTTAGAAAATAAGCAAACGAAAATGACTCTGAACCAAGAGAAACCATACAGGGCATTGAGTTCAGCTCATGGTAAATATCACATTGTGTCTTTGGCAACGAGTGTACAGGGAGGCGCCTTTTTTTGATAGAGGCTGAGAATGCCCCTATAGATCGGGAGATCTGCAAAGCTCACAGGGCCTGTCTATGGTATTAAAATAGTGAATAATTTATTTACCAAAGCCGGATTCGAATTCGATACTTCAGCACAGCGACTCAGTTCTCTACACACCTAGAAAACCCAATCCCTTTTTAACTAAATACCTTTTTGAAAAACATTTATTGAGATACTTTACTGATTCTTGAATGCAGAGACTTATTTTTTTTTATCCTGCTAATACTGAAATCTTGCTGGAAAAATCCTAGGGAATATCTGCCATTTCCGAAATCATTTCGGGGAAAATTAATGATATTTTGCGTTCATACTCAAATTCAAAATCAAATTTCAGGCTGAGTGCATACAGCAAGATAAAGTATAAGCAGAGTGTATTTAGGTGTTGTTCGACTCAGTTCTACTAACTCAGCCGATATGAACTGTACAATGAGCGCAAGCTGTATATAGATTGTGCGGAGAGATGTACTCCCACTGCCCGCAGCCGGCATATCCTCCGTGTTCCGGGAGCTGTCCGCTGTTGAGGAGATTTATAACCAAGCCGACGGTAGCCTATTGAAAGGGTGTTTCCATCGTAAATCTCTGCAGGGTCCACTTTTATTGTCCCATCAGGGATTTCTCTCCACCTTGTACTATCCATAGGGCGCTATCTATACCCTCGGTTAGATTTTATGGGAATCAACAAAATTTTTTATGGGCACCAATGATTTGTTGTATTGTAATTGAGGCCCTTACGGCAGCGATTTCCCACACCAAAAGTGTGGTATTATATGCAGAAGTTCGAAAAAATAAATACATTTCCACATGGTACCTCTAAGAGTTAATGAAGTACGTATGTGCGTGTGTATGTACCCACATATAAATAAGAAAATGGCACAAAAACCGTGCAGTTAAAGCGCCCTAACCCCTAAGAATTAATGTAAAATGAGAAAAACTCATCTTTTTAAAATAATGTTGTAGTTATTAGTTGATAATTATATATTATTTACTGAAAACAATATTATAACAAAAACTAGATAGAGAATTACAAACTTTATTTTAATTGGTTTGACAAGAGGAAGATAGGAAGGAAATTGATTTGACCGAGATGACGCTGAACCATCACGTTCCTCCGCGCAGAGGCTTAGTGAACAAGAAAGGCCTACAGATCTCATAGTTTCTATCTACGTCTGTCAACGTATTAAATAATCCGGCCACGGCTGGATTCAAACCCGGGAATCACAGCTCTGCACTTTCGCATACTACTCAATGAGATAACGAAATCTTTATAATAATAAAAAAAATGTATGTGAAAATTTAATAAAAATATTTAAGTGGATAGAGCCAAGTTAGACACGGAGGAAATCACTGACAAAAGGATCTTTGGACACAAGGTATACAAGTGAGAAGTTATGTCAAGGAAACCAGCACCCAGAGTCCTAAGACCAAAGTTGGCTGAAGAAAGGAAAAGGGCCTTCAGTTGACCAAAGAAGGAGTACAGGAAGAGTAGGTATATCAAGACCTGAATGCTTCGCGCGTTTTGATAAAATGCTTGTAACGCGTATACTAATAAGTAAAGAAACTTAAGTAATATACTAGTTATTATGGAATAAATTTAATGGCATCGTCAGGCATAAAAATTCATAATTACCTTACAAAATACGTATTATGAATTTTCATTATTGCATCTCTCATGTTTAATCTTATCTTTAATTATTAGTTTAACGCTTATGTTCTCGATAATATACAATAGTTTCGGAATGAATAAAGGATTATTGCTCGCAAAACGATTATATCTATCTGGAGCCTCATTCATTAATGTTCATTCAGTTAATTATTCTCTTATAATTAATTGAGTAGCCGATCCGAATAAAAGATTCTGATTGCCTGCCAGAGAAGAATAATGACCGAAGACTGTTGTATAAAGTGAGTCTGATTAAATCTAAGATGTAAGAGGTACATTTACTGACTCCTAGGCCGAGGTAATTAGAAGAGGAAATAGGGAGGGAGGGAGGTACTGAGAGAGAGAGAGAGAGAGAGAGAGAGAGAGAGAGAGAGAGAGAGAGAGAGAGAGAGAGTGTGAGAGAGATGGAGGAGGGGGTAACCCCTGTCCGATGAGGGTAATTGGGAGGCTGTGGTTAATTGGGACGGGAGTTAGTTTGCCGTGCAGTGTTAGCCCTACCCTTGTCCATCTTCAGCTCTGGACACTTATGTACTTCCACATAGTATATGATATATTTACATACAGCATATAACATTTTTTTACTTAAATCGTTATCATTACTGAAAGTTTTTAGGTTAATATAAATACATACATATATATATATATATATATATATATATATATATATATATATATATATATATATATATAGAGAGAGAGAGAGAGAGAGAGAGAGAGAGAGAGAGTGAGAGAGAGAGAGATATGTAAAAGACGTACACTAGACGTCTTTCATTTCATTACGACAGATACGGTTGCCTTGGCAACGACTGTGAAAGAAGAACCGGGGAGGTTATTATGATTTGTTTTGATTATTCAGTAGTTGTGTAAATAGTGTTGAATTGTTGACTTTAAAATGATGTTTCCTTTTTTACAGGTAAGACTGTTTATGGTGGTGAGTTTGTAAATGAGTTACATAAAACTATTGTTATAATAAAAAAAAATTTAAACCTTTTTTACAGAGAGAAACTCAATTTGGCTTTATTTCAACACATAATAAATAGAGTGTTTGAATCAATTAACATTTTATATATACAGTCAGTGTAAAAAGTATTGGGACACCTGGAAAGGTGATTGAAAAAACGGTACTACTATAATTGTATACAAATTTTTTTTCTCCAGTTCACAATTCTTCTTTCTCCAAATTTTTCCTTTCCCATCCGAACCGAAAACATTAAATTTACTTTCATCTGTGAAAAGGATGCTGTTCCAAAACGTTTGAGGTTTATTTTTAAATTCATTTGCAAATTTTAATCTTTTTGCCCTATTTTGTTCACTGACAAAAAATTTTTTCCTTGCTACACGACCATGAAAATTTGCATTTCTCAAAATATTTCTGACAGAGCTCACAGATATTGGTTTTTCACTGTTAAGATTATATTCTGTGGCTAATTTCGGAGCAGAATAACGTGGGTTTTTAGCCACTTTCCTAACAATTGACCTTCTATCCTGCTCAGAAAATACTTTTGGCCTTCCACTTCTTTGTTTATTTTTATAGCTTTTGGTTATTCCTGTCTATTATATTCCACACAGTCATTCTTGGAATCCCAACTAGTTTAGATATTTCACTTACTGTTTTGCATTGGTTGTGGAGACGGATTACAATTTTTCTTTCTTCTACACTAGTTTCTTTTGATTTCCATCCCATTTCGAACACTATTGTTAGGTTTATAACAAATTACTGAAATAATCTTCAATATAAACATTAGAAAGACGATATAGAATAAGAAAAAGGGATTAGTGACGTAAATAAATATAATAGAATTATAGATCAACCTTTTGTCCCAATACTTTTTGTTTGTTATTGTTTATGTACTATTCCATTGAACATTTTTCGGTCAGTGTCTTTTTCGATACTTCAAAACGCGAATGATAAAATTTGATCATAAAATTATGCACACAGAAAATATGCTGTTGGAATTTTCGGAAAAAATTATTTTCAATACATTCCATTTATTTATTTATTTATTTTTTTTTAAATTGGACTAGGTGTCCCAATACTTTTTACACTCACTGTATATATATATATATATATATATATATATATATATATATATATATATGTATATATATATTTTTTAATATATATATTATTTATAAATTATTGTAATGCTCAATGTACAATACACAAGAAGTGAATACATTTTTTTTATTAAATAAAATATTCATCTATATATGATATATCTCACGATAAAGTCTATAATAATGTGATCGCTTGTACTAGGTACGACCATTACCGCTAAAACTAATGATGCAGTATGTTAGAACCTTACAGCCTGAATTCCTCGATATCTTGCTCTTAGTTTCCAGTCTTCCTTACAACTGTAGAGTAGGAGGAAACAGTAATGACTTTTTCCTTCCTCGGTCTGCAGAATTTTTGAAAAATATTACATGATGGGGCCTATGCATTATGGATAGATAATATTCTGAAGATAAATAAAAAAACGAATGTCGGATGTTTTTCAAAGAGCTTGTTAGCCTTTCCTTCTTTTAGATCTACAAATTTGCAGAGATGATAATTACTTAAGTAAGTAAAAGTAAGGCACGTTTCCTGCTATAATAAACAATAGACGAAAATAAATCAAAAGAAATTACTTTGATAAACAAATCCTTTCTCAGCCATCTGTCATCTGATTCGGTGATGAAAAGAAATTACATAAATTTACACTTTTATTATTACACTAAGTAATAACCCTTTAGGGATTAGCGCTCTAAGAAATGTAATAGGAAACCTATCTCTATTTTTTTTACAAGCTCTCACAACAAAACTCATTATTTAACCCTTATCCACATGATCACAGGCAAGAATCACTCATCTACGAATAAGAAACCACCAATAAACTGCATGATATGTGATCATTCACAAATTACTTTTGGGGTGACCTGTAAGTGTAGTGGTAAACCTAACAACCTACCATGCCCAAGATTGCGGGTCCGTTACCCTTTCAAAGGGAGTAAAAAATCCTTGGTTTTCCGAGACTTTGAAAGGCACGTAAAACGGGGTTCTGTATCCTGTAAAATGTCAGATATTCGTTAAAAATCCTTGTGCTGATTAAATCTGGAGAGGTAATATTTAAGGCTCCACTGCAGCATCGTCCGATTAGCCATAGCTGCTTATTGTCACGTTGAATGAACAAGAAACAACATAAAATACTTTGTAGTAAGAAAATAGAGTTTTATACTTCATAAAAATTTCATTTAATTGGTATTTGAAAATACACTTTTCCTAATAGGAACCTATATTCGTTTATAATCCATTTGAATATTAATTTGCCTTGAATAATAATTAGTAATTTTATTTAATATATTAGTTGTTAAATAATTACATACATGAAACCACGACCGTGTTTCCAATAACTATCGTTTGTTAGGACAATGTTTTCCGGTTCAGATTTTTAAAAAAACAAAAAACCTCAAGTGCATATACTTGATATATAATTAATTTATATTCATTTATAGTATTAATATTTTAATATTTAATATTTAACAATTCAGTAATGGATCGCTATAAACTCACAACAATTATAAGCAAAGACTAAATAAAATTATAGCAACAATACGCATAATTATAATTGAAGTGCATCAATGTTGTAGTTATATAACTAATTTTTATAAATAATCATCATTGCATTTTTTTCATATAACTTTATTTATTTATTTCAATTCTTTTACTGAACTGTATTTATGACTTAGTTACTAATTTTGCAGTCAATGATAACGGTAATTACTATTTTATTCTTGGGTCAAATATTAAATTTAAGTTTAACTAGATATTCCAAAGAATATTTAAAAACATAAGTAGTGGAAATGTAATACTGAGAATTTTTATTATTTTTTTATATTTATGAGAGATTATCATATTTTTGTTGTATAAATAAAATTAAAATATGAGTAAAACTTCTAAAATGGTTAACTATTTGAAAAGGAATGTCATAAGTCAGGTGTATCAACTCACTCATATATGAGGGAGTTCTGCATAATATCAACAGAAGTATATCTTAGAGATTCTGACATTAATTAAACACAAGGTAGATGCCGTAAACCGAGCTAAATTAACAGCATTCCGACAAAATCAGTTTCGTTCTGGAACGATAGCACAGATTGGAACCCTAATAGAATTTAAATTCATTATTCGATTAATTTACGACAAATGAAAAAACATCAACTTTGCATTAAGACAAGTAACAAGTCCTCATATTGAATTTAGTACAAAATTTACTATGTACATTGTTTCACAGCATAATGTAAACTATTTGTAAGAGAGACACACCAAAATTTAAAGTAAACTTTTTTTTAACCTCCGGGAACAATTAATTAATGAAATAATTAATAAATAATAATTAGCAATCAATGAAATTTTCGTGTTAATATTTAAGAGATCAATAGCCCTATTGAAGAGAGATCAATTTAAAAAAAATAAAGTTGTGCGATAATGCACAAAGTTTTCCTGGTATAAATGTTTTATTTTATGAATTTGAGAATCCTCTTAATAATTAAAGAGTTTAGTGAAAATTCTGTTAAAATTAATCAGCCCTTCGGAGTAATTGGATAGAAATGCCCGTTTAAGTGTTAAATATAAAGTACAATATACTTGGAATATAAACCTAACTTTTTTTTTTTAATAATGATATCATGCGAATATTTTCCTTTATGTTTGAGTATTTTATACTTCGAAAATTCATGTATTATAACAAACGGTATATATATATATAAAACAATTCAATACATCTTGTTCCTGAGAAAACGTACATGAAGTTTCCTATTCATTTGAAATTTAAAATTTGGTTGATTTTCTAAATTAACTGTATAAGTTACTGAGCTATTGAGGTCGCTAAACGCAGACAACACAGCCCTAGGTGGACTGTATTTTGATGAAAGGCGTTAATCACTCGGAACGTTATCAATAATGAATGCGGGGCGAAGTGAGAACTATGGCACTCCTGGGACCAGCAATTCCTCTCTGTCCGGCTCACCTGATATATGTAGCACCCGCTGACCACATCACCTCGCTACGGTGGGTTCACTCAAGCTTGTGACAGTATGGGTCCGCTTCAATAAACCTGAGTTGTTTTATTTTATTTCACTCTTAGAACTAATAATTTTCCAATAACATAAATATTCTACTATTCTGTGTTAATTAAATACATAAATGTATCGAGAATTGAGATTTTTTAGATAAAAGTTAAGATATACTTGACAGCGACATTGAGTGACATACTACTAGGAATAGTCATATTATTTAATGGTTTAATGATGAACAATTCATTTATAAGACAAATAATATAAGCCTAAGCTTAATATCATGAAATTTTAATTTCTTAATTTTTATTTTATATGTGACATAAGTATGACTTCTCTTTTTCGTTTAAATTACTATGTTGTATGTTCTTCTGAGTTCTCAATCAGCGAAAAAAATAAAGTAAAATTGTTATTTAAAGTTTCTATACGTAAGAAAAGTTAGCATAAACACCTATTTACCACTTGTGTTAAGACCTGTTTTCACACATGGGATATTTAAGGTGCATTATACCAATTTATAAAATATTATTAACTATACCACCGATCAAAATAATATAAATATATATTAGTGTTATTCTCTTTCATTTAAATTACTATGTTGTAAATTATTCTGAGTTTTTATTCGTAACTATAAAATAAGTTTGGAGTTTTTGAGAATTTCACGAAAACATTTTTCCATTAGCACTTGTTTTGAGACTCGAGATATTTTAGGATGCATTACTTATAATAAAGTATTTTACTGCTCACTTTAGTTAAAATCTGATCAGTAAAACACGTTGAATATGAAAATTAAATTTCCTAAAAATATTTTTATTGGATATTATGAACCATTTTTTTAATTCTCTTTTTACCCTATATTAATTATTTGCATCAACCTATGGCGTATTCACGAATTAATTGGATCTTGATTTCATGCTTATATGGCCAGTTTGAGAGTGAACTATTTCGATGGCAAAGATATTATTTAAAATTACAGTTTTGAATGAACATACTCCGAAATGAAGTCAAAGAAGATGAGATCATTAAGACAGTTCTTTAGAAACCTTGTAGATTCTACGGCACCGGTTTGAATCCAAATCTCTTTGATATTTATTCAGACCATTCAATGAATCTGGACCTTAGCAAATTGATTGGAAAAGTTGGTTGTCCGTAAAAATACCCCTTCGTGTATGCTTTAGCAGGGGTAGGAATGGGAGTTAAACGCCAATAATACTAATAATAACTAATAAAATTGGTTGTTTTAAGTTCGAGGCGTAGAACCGATTGGTCATCAATGCCTTAGTTTATTTAGGTTTGAATGTATATATTTTATATTCATTTTTAATAATAACTTTTATAAAGCCGGAACAAAAATAAATAAATTAAAAAAAAAACAATAATAGAATTAATAAAAAATAAATAAATTTAAAGACAAATGCATATATAAAGGAATAAATAAGAGAAAATAAAAGTAGGAGATGACTGTATCCTTCTTTTGATAGAAAGACCTTATTAACGTATTTCTCTTCATTACCCAAATCGTGGATATCTAGGCAGGTGGTCCTATTTTATGCATCGCTCTTTTGTAATAGGTACAGCCTTCGAAGATCATGGACTGTTGTTAAGTTCTCGTATCTTGGCGGATGTTCTTTAGCGAATAGGTGAGCGTGGGTAAGCCATGTAGGTCCTATCCTAAGTGGTGTTAGGACGACTTCATTTCTCCGTTATTTGTTTTGAGCTCAGCTTCATGACAAATGAATCATGAATGATACTTAAGTCTTGCTATGACTCGACTGGATAATGAATTATTACTTCAATAAAGAAGTTTATATGTTATATCTAAATGAAGTTCTACGTTAAGTCTAGCTCTAATCAACAATTTTTTTTTAAATTTATTTATTGATATTTACAACTGTATTACAATTATACAACAAGTAAATAGAATGCATGTTACATAATGACATGAGAATGACAAGTAGAGAAACTACCCACTGGTAGTACTCAAATAAAAGTTCAAATAAGAAGGTCACGTGGCCATCTTCTTTTCAGACGCCTCGGAGGATTATCGGGAATTGAAGAGGAAGCTAGGTTTGAAACTAGAGGGTTTGAGTGGGAATGAAGTTTGCTATGAAAGGATAGATACCGGGTTCGGGCAAAATCAGCAACAAAAGGGACATTAAGGACGTTGTGGGTGACTTTATTCTTAACAAAATAAGGAGCATTGAGGATTTTACGAAGGATTTTGGATTGTAAGGATTGGATACGAGAGGAATTCGATGGCTTAGTGGAGCCCCAAAGCTCTACTCCGCAAGTCCAAATAGGTCGTATGATGGTCATGTAGATGAGTCTTTTGTAGTTAATTGGGAGCTTAGAGCGTTTGTCTAGTAAGTGTTGAAGTAACCTGAAATGTCGAGCGGTTTCTTGTCTTTTCAGTCTTGTATGAGGATTCCAGGTCAATCGTTTGTCAAGGTGCAACCCTAAGTATCGGATCTGTTCTACAGGTACCAGTGGGATATTATTAAAGGATACTGAAGGGCAGGAAGTCATTGGTTTACGACGTAAGGTAAAAGTGATTTGATGCGATTTTTGAGAATTCATTTTAATCCTCCTGTTTTGACACCATTCTTCAAGATAAGTGATATGGGATTGGAGGCTTTGGGATGCAATAACTGGATTGGTGTTGACTGATAATACACATGCATCATCAGCATACGTGGTAAGGATAGTATTAGGATGAGTCGGGATGTCAGCTGTATAAACTGTATAAAGGATTGGACCAAGGATACTACCTAATCAACAATTTAAATGCATCAGTTAACAGTAATAAGAGCATTCACAACTATCTCGTAAATGGAAACTGCGATAGTGCCGTAGATAGGAACTATTAAGTTAATCATTCGAGGTCGCATCGTAGATCTGCTAGTGCAGTAGTCTACATTATAGTCAAGTTATTTATAAACTGTTTAGTCTAGATGAAATTTAAGCAGACGGCCATTTCAAGATTTACTTTCAGAGGTAAATTACTAATGTGAAATTTATTGCGAATTAACTTAAGAAGGATTGATGAAAAGATTTTCAAGTGCATATTCATTATCATGTTTAAATTTTATCGTCATATTCAAAGAATATTATCAAATCAGAATTAATTAATAACTTTCCTCGATAGTTTTTATTTTTTAAATACATCGTAACAATTTTTTATTATAGATGAATATACACTTTGAAATACAAATCAGTATTTTTAAGTAATAATCATTCATTTCTTTTTAAGTGAAGGTCCGTGTTTCGGAATAGTAAGATAGGAAACGTTGATCACATACCTTCTTCCGAGAAATCCCTGTCGGACCACATTGAACATTTTCTCTGCTACTACTATCTTTTGGTATCTGCGATAAGAAGAAAGGAAAGACGCAAAAATATGGGATACGAAAGACCACCTTATGGGCTAATATCAACATTACACCAACTGAGAGTAGCACAAACTATGATAACAATTTCCTTGGGATATCTCCTTAGGATGGACCCACAAAGAAGCGCTAGGAAGATCCGTACTGAGGGAAAAAGATCCAAAGGAAACCACAAATCTCCTGGGAGGACGGGGTAAGTGATGATTTAAGTAGGCCAGGAATAGACTGGAACAGAAAAGGGAGTAGTACAGGAAATAGACACTTGATCCATACTTTATGAACACATCACAAAGCCCTAGGAAAGGAAATTATTTTGATAATAATACGAATCTTGCATTCCTTCATTTAAACTAGATATTCTTTTACATTCATAGATACATTTATCACAAATGAGAAATTCATATAAAGTACACTCAAATAATTTAATACCATAAGTCTACTTAATTATATAAGTGGAATGTTCTGCTTAGCTGTAGGTATCTGTTTAAAGGCTTAATCTACTAGAGTTGGATTTAAAACAGATACATTAAAATAATTTTTAAAAATGGCACAAATAGCTTCACAGGAACCTACAGAATGAACCAAAGGAATTAATTATCGACCTCGCTGAAAAAGGTTGCTGAAATCCCTTTTTTTTTTAAATTTCGTCCTAACTTGCGCATTTTAAAACGAGTAAAAGAATCCAATAAGAGCTATTTGTTTAAAGTGTTTTTTTTTTTTAAATTAAGAGGCTTGACCTATAAATATTTCAAACCAATAAGTAAAGTCTAACATTCCCCAAGCTTGAAGGAAGAAAGAATAAAGAGGTTTTTTTAGATAGAGGCATACGTTGAGGAGACAAATTGAGACTGGCTGGTTTTAGCACCCCAACACTTCAGGCAAGAGGATGCTAAGAAAAAAGGAGATAAAAAGGGGAGATTTTCGGGGAGACACAAGAGAAGACACTCTAGAATAAGAGACTTGGAAAAACTGAGCCACTCAGAATATGTCATGGGCACACCTGAACTGTTGATGACGAGACCTGGTAGTCCCCGTATCATAGAACTCGCGAAATATCCCAAATTTAAGCCCAAGTCCAATTATTCCGAATCATGGGCCCTCACTTAAAAAGGAATGAATGATTGTTACTTGAAAATACTCATTTGTAATGAGTGTACATTCAAGTTTAATTTTTTTTAAATAAATAAATTGGTTATGATTTAACTTATAATATATAAGTTTTTTATTAAGTAGTATTTTATTTCAACATTAATATAAGAATCATGTCACAATGAAAGTAGTATTAGTAATAAAAATAATTGTATTTGTATGTGAAAGGAATAACGTTTCTAATAAATCACACAAAGATATATTATTAATTGTGATGCATATTTAGTCCAAATAATTATAATTTTTGGTGTATAATAATTAAGTTAAAGCGTGGATCTTTCTTAGTTAGTTAGTTAGTAAGCGTAAAAATGTTTAATATTACACAACTGACATTGTATCAAGTCACACTGAGTTCATAATTTCAATAAAGTACGCGGTAGTTTTTTTTTATTTTTATGTTTTTTTATAGTAGATCATCATACTTATAAATTATCATTTATACTAGTGTGCAATACATTACATATACACTTATATATAATATATATATATATATATATATATATATATATATATATCATATATACTCAAAGTAATAATATTTTGTCAACTAAAAAATAATTGTAGTAATATTTACTTCATCAATTAATTAATTAATTAATGCGTGGATATCATTATGTACTAATAACAAATTTAGGACTCCAACTATAGCATCGTATGAACCTATGAATAGCCATAGTAACATAATGTGACAATAATTATTTTAATAAAGTAATAACCAATGAAGAAACAATAACAATAGCATATTGCATTAACTTACATTATTTAACAAAGATAACAACTATATTTTATCCAAAACAATATCTTTTGTTTGTTTAGAAAATTGTCAGAATGGTGTTAATATTACTACAAACATATATTTTAAGAAGTTTTGTTTATGTGATCGCTTTTTTTTTTTGTAGTACATCCGGAAAAGATTTGAATAGAATTGAAGGAGCGCTTTAGGCACATTCCTTGAATGCAAGACCGGCAGGTGTTAGGACTCAGCGCCGTACTAGGTTAGTGTTCACACCAGAAATGGTCGAAGGAACTTATTTATTTCAAATTAATATTCTTTATTTAACTAATAAATAATGGCAATATTGGATACTTGGTCAATTAGAGTGTGGGAGTCTTTACGTACTAATGGCAGATTCCTTTTGATATAATACGAAGCCATTAAACCATTAAGAAATTTGTGTATATAAAATTAAGTCTTCTCTTAATTATATAAATATTTTTTCGGTAATCGTCTTAACTAATTATTCAGGGAAATTCTAAAATTTTTAAAAAGCTGAATTAAAAGTCTTTTAATGAACAAAGAACTTAGCATCTCTGCATACGCGTCTTCATTCATAAGTTAATAAAGGCTTAATGTTATCTCATATTCATTTAAAATGCAATTTTTTAAAAATGTATTTCTATGTTTATGTATATCTATATATTGCTCTTCGAGGTTCTAAAAATACGATTTCAACCGTTATACAATTATAATTGCAATTTTATAACAGAAGTACTGGTATTTACTGTATATTGTGTTCAGTATTAAAAGCGAATAATTCCAAATTTTAAAATAAATTTACTTTTTTACATTTGTTTTTAGATTAGTCAAGCTAACGAAACTTCAATTCAGAACTGGACTAAAACCTTGAGAAATAAACCGCGAAATATCGTATTACACAAAATTGCTTGACTGAAGTAGCAAAAAATTTGGAAGAAATAAATATTAGTTATTACGCAGTTATCCACGTTTTTTCTTGAACGCATCATTAAATATAATTCTATTAATTATTAAATATAATAAAAGAGAACGGAGTGGCTGAGTGGTAAAGCGTGGAGTTGCCTTGCCGGTGCGAAGCAGAGAGAGAGCCGGCTTGACGACTCCGAGGAGGCAATCCCTCCATCAGGATTTTGGGTAGCGGGCCAATCTCGAGATTTATCAATGAAAAGAATATCTAGAAATAGGACGATAGGCCGATAGGAAGATTGTTAAAGGAGAGTGATTCACGGATCAAGCTCTACAGAAAGGATGCCACACTGCTGGCGGTAGAAGAGGAACAGATTAAATAAATAGAAATGAATGTTTCATATTTTGACTAAATACAACTGTTGTAAAAGAAAACTCAAGAAATAATATCTAGCAAGGGTCTTCAGAGTTGAGACATCGGGACAAAGTGATCGGAACAAAGCGAGGCTAATTATAAAGTATAAACAGAACAATAAGAGATGAATCGAATGGTGAAGAGGGTGAGGGAAAGAGAGGGAGGAAGGATCGAAGAGGAAAGGGGGGTAAGACAACTGCTCCTGTCGTCTTTAATTGGTCCTCTTGCAAAGAGAGCCACTTCTCTCCATTTTTAATTGAAAAGTTTTCTTTGATCTCCTGGAGATGCCTGACGGGCCGTTGAACGGAACCGGCTCCAGGAACATCTGGACTCACTGGCTGGAAGACCGAAATTCATCTTTAAAAAGGCAATATCTCCAAAACGATTGCGAATAAGTAAATGTATATTTCAGTTTCACAAAGACTGTTCTAGTTAATTAATATCTTTTTATTAAACAGAGTTGTTTTTTTTAAATCTTTATATAAACGCCGGAGAGAGAATTGAAAGTAGAAGGGGTCCTGTACGGGCATGAAACATATGTAATGTAGGAGAAACGTATCTTACCACTTCATTCCTCAATATTCTATCGATATATTCTTTCTAAATATTATTTAGCAATACATAGCGGAATCTTTTTATTCATATCATGTACATCTTATTATCCAACATTAAATAAACGCAAGTTGTTGTAATAGGATCGCAGTTGAATATATATGACGCTACGATGAATATGGATATTGCTAATATTTTAGTGACTTTACCAAGCATTTTATTTATTACTAGCGACCCGCCCTAGTTTTGCTCGGATAATAAGGCATATTATGGCAACATAATTTGTCTGTGTAATGTATTTCTTTTTATCACGTACCGGTCGCGAAAGGACCACGCGAATAAGATTGATTAGGCTTCTTTGGGAGTCTTGATTTTCTTTCTTCCCATCTCAGCTAATGTACTTTATTATATAGAAATTATAAAAATAAAAACAAAATCAAATCTGTATTAATATACGAATTTATTATCACGTTAGATAATAGCACAGGATTAGGCAGCGTCTTCGGTGAAACCCATCGATATTCCAACCCATTTACACAAAACCTCGACAAATTATATACCTAAGCCTTATTGGTAAATAACTCTATCTATTGGTGAAAACCGCACGAAAATCCGTGCAGTAGTTATTCAATTTACCGCAAACAAACGCGGCCGAGGACTTTGTTTTATATGTTATAATTGTAGTAATATTTGATTTAGTATAATTTCTAATTAATATTAATGCTTTTTATAGTAAAAATAATAATAAAATGCAAGGCAAAGTAAATGCAACAAAATTAATAGGGTTACTACCTATGTTTATGCGCCACTTGTGCGCAGTTTAGATATGTGCTGTTGCTAATGATATAGGTAGTAAAGTCGACGAGCGGTTGCCATGGAGAAAATCCATGAAACTGCTTAACCATCCGCCTTAGTCACCAGATCTAGCCTCAACTTATTTCTTTTTGTTCCCTCATCTAAATACGTGTATATTGCCCGGAGGACAGAGATTTTCGTCAAATGAAGAGGCAATCACCTTCGTGAACAATTATTTTAGATAGACGTAGATAGAGACGTAGATAGAGATAGACGTGGAGTACTTTTTGGATGGGTTACAGAGATGGGAGCATCGCTGGGAGAAATGTGTAGAGTTACAAGGAGACTATTTTGAAAAAAAAAATCAGAAAAGGTTTCTAGTATTTTTATTTGGTGGGGAACTTTTAAGACCACCCTCGTGTATATATATATACAATTGTGTGTGTGTATATACATATTTGCACAGAATAGCAGATACAAACTTTACTGCTTATCAATATTTTAACAGGATTAGTTGCCTAACATGAAAGCGTGCTTTGACCACTTCTGTTCGTCCGACCTTTAACGGCACTTTAAAATAAAAATAAGATTATTTCGCACAGTGCGATACTTGTTTACAAACAAAGATCCGATTTCAAAGCATTTATGTTTTACAGCAAAATTTCCTTTTGAATCAAATCGGACAACTATTATATGACGCTAACCAAGCAAAGGATTGTCAATGGTATGACTAAAGCACAATAGTGTATTACGAGATTATAGTGTATGTGTATTTAAATTGATAATTTATAAAATAGATTATATAAAAGATTTAAAACTATGGTTTTTAAATTATTTATGTATGTATATAATAAAGGTCCATGTATTACTTTTTAGTTAACACAGCCTTGTACATTGACCTCTCCCAATTTCCTTCTTTAACATAATTCTAATCACACAATTATTAATAAACCTCTGCTACTGTCTTATAAATATTCCTTACTTTTAATTGTATTTAAATAACTTTTAGTTCAACTTTTTTTGCCATACGATTTTTTATTTTATTTTTTTAATAATTTCAAAAGTCTACAGTCTCTCTTGGTTTATATTCTATTTATTTTAATTTTTTTAAAGTAACAAAAACATCTGGATGACAACAGGTGTTACTTTGGTCTAGGCAAGAAATTCTTCTCTCCTCTTCTATCACGGCAGATCAATTTCCAAAAAAGCTCTATCTGTGCAAAGTATTAATTTGCCCACTTTTGTTGTATAATCGGAAACATGGACAATGAACAAACTGATTGAGATGATGATCTAGTCTTTGAGAGAAAAATCTTCCGTGGAGTTTGTCTAGATGAAAACTGATGAAGGAGAACCAACAACGAAGTCTACTCAATTTATAACAAAGCAGATGTTGTTTACTTCTTAAAGATTTGAAGACTGCGGTGGTAATGTTGCTAGAATGGAAGATGGGGCCATTCATAAAAAGTTTTCGACAGAAACTCTCTACTGCACGAGATTAAGGAGAGACCAGAGCTGAGGTGGTCGAGTGGTGTGGGCAGAGACGCGAGGGATATCATTGGAGTCTGGAGCTGGATGACGGCTGCGCAAAACCGAGACGACTGGAAGAAGCTGGTATAGGACTTGTCACAGAGTTGTAGCGCCACAGCAATAAAACAATAAAAATACACTAAAAGTCTGAAAATACAACTATTATTATATACCGTCTTACTACTTTTATAATTATTATTTTTATAATTACTGCTAAACTTACTGAGCTAAATTTTTTTTTTTTACTTTTATTTTTTTTTTCTTGTTCCTTATGCCCTGATATAGTACTTTGAAGTGGTAGAAACGTGTTTTCACCACTATTGGCAGGGAGTCAATAGTTCGTTTAATTTTTCAGTTATGAACAAAAGGGAATACAATTATTTACGAAATGTTTCAATTGGATGAATACGAATAATAAATTATAATGATATATTTTTGTTAGAATTTCAACCAGTAAGTATTTACTATACGTTATAACTGTGGCACCTGTGCATAGTGGGCTAAGTCGAATTTTGTGAATTTCAAGCTATCTACTTAGAATCGTAATTTTTCTGAGCTTATTTTAAGTTCAAGTTTGGAGTATCACCCACGATTCACAAAGGAATATCCTTCATTGCAATGGACGGAACGCGTGTTTGACACAAGGAAAGAGAAAAAAATTACGATTCTAAGTAGATAGCTTGAAATTCACAAAATTCGACTTAGCCCACTATGCACAGGTGCCACAGATATTACAATGATGACTTTGTAAGAAATGCAAATAATATATTACATAGCGATATCGTAACTAAACTAAAAAACTAATTGACAATAGTACCATAATTAACAGCATATGCTCGTGAATCGGATGATATCGTTCAATAATTCATAAAACTTCTCACTTCGTAGAAAACTTTTTGATTGAACATTGAAGGGTGAGTTTCGATTGAGCCTAATTAGTTACGGTACGTGGGAGAACTCACAACTGATTTACAATTAAATTCGCTTCCGAGAAAATTCTTAAACACCTTATTAGAGCATTTTTTTTTTCTTCATGACCCGAATTTTACAATGGTTCTGTAATTTGCGTGTTCTTCTTCCTATTTTGTTATAACTTAATAATTTTTACAACTTATTATATTTTAAAGCATTCAATGAGTTATTTTTTATTTCATGCCTATTTGCAATAAATGATGTCATTGGAACACAAATTTGATTTTCTATAAAAATTTATGTAGAAGCATACATGCATATGTATATAATATGCATATGCATAAAATTTTACTAAATATGCTTATAGAATGCATGCACTCGTAATATAATAACATATTTAGTTCCAGCGAATATGAATGCCAGCCATAGTGAGAACAATTTCCAACTTGAGTACAATATGTAAAAGATAGTTCTTGTTATTTACTCAGTAGAACACTAGAAAGTTATTAAAACAAATATATGAGGAAAAATCACAGTAAAAATCATTCCTAACAAAAATCCTGTTTATACACTATTTAAGAATTTTCAATTTAATGATAATAAAATGTAATACTTCATGATTCCGGCAAAACACGTTTACTTTCAGCTACTTTTTATTTTATTTGTTATGATCAATATTTATGTATTTAATAAATCAATGTATAATAATTTGCAGTTTCTATTTCTTTTTGTATATCTACAACGACTTAGGAAGCACGAGAAATAACACTCACGATTTCCCTTTCTCCTTACTATGATTTTCTTATTATATCCTTCTAACATTGTTTCCTTCTTTCTCTATTTTTATCTTTCTTCTTATTTTTCCCCCTCTCACCGTTTACCACTTTATTTTTGCCTCAAAAACTTCAAATTTTTTTCTGCATAGATCAATAATAATTAATTAATTCTACACATTACCGGGAAAAACAGATTTGTTTTCATATTACAATCGGATAAATTATTAATTAAAAATAAAATAAAATAAAGGAAGCATAAACTGATGGATATGTGTCGTATCAGCAGCTACCGCGGATCGTAAAAAGTTAAGATATTCCCGACAACAAGAGATGAGCTGAAAAATGAAGCTTCGGGTTAATTTATAATCCCTTTAATGACATATCGTTCCTGGCTACCTTTTTTGTAACCTGTCTTGTCTCTCATTTATTACTCATAGCCTACTTTTTGCCAGTATGACTTTTTATGTTATATAACTTAACACTATATATATTCTGTACCATTAAAACCCATGAATGGTTTCAGTTTCAGCTCATGACAGAAACTGCTCACTCATCAACGCAATAAGATTTGTAATATATATTGTAATGATATGAATCAAGCATATATAATGTTATTCTCATTTTTTATAAGAGCAATGGTAATATATAATTTTGATATTCTTAATTATACAATTCATGTACATTTCAATGGTACAATATGGAACAATATGTGCCCGCAGATCAATTGTCAATCAATCAGAATTTTTATTTTCTAATGAAACTCCTACTGGAGCATGATTCGACTCTTTAGAGTCTTACTATATAATCTTATCACTTAAAAAAAAAATATTAACGAAGTTATAACATTTATCGTTGGAGAAAATCTATTTTAAAAATTTAACAAATTTCAAACTTTTTTTCTAATGTGAAAGATCCTTCAATCGTCACAGTTTCGGTCACAAATCAACACTGGGACCTCTTGGAGAAGGGCTGCAGAGATAAAGGTGAATAAAAAGAGGGTGGGAGGGCAGGGTGTCTTTTTGAGAGGGGGTAGGTTTGGTGTGATTGTATGGACAACCCAGTACTTGGAGAGTTAATGAAAAATGTTATATGCATTAAGATAATAATAATAAATTACAAAACAGATGTATTCTTTTATAATGATAGATAGGAAAATAAATAAATTAGTAGGGAATACGTATGGAAGGAAGAAAGGAAAAAGGAAATGAAATAGGTAAATAAAAATCATTATGATCGGTATCAATACTGATTTTATGATATGCTTCACCAGGGTTAATTTTGAATGATATTATTTCAACCTACAAATTATTATATCTATCATGTTTTTTCTACATAATGAGCTAAGACACGCATAAGCTTGAAAAGGAAATATTTCTTATATTACAGTTTCATTTCAAGCCACAAACTACGAGAATGACACGATTCCCTAATTACAAGAAACTAATTTTGGAGAAAATTTGAAATAACATAATTTCACATATTAACAAAGATGGATATTCGATTGTAAGATATAATCGGAATGCATTAGCCAATCTCTGTCCACTCTTGTGAACTATCGTCACGACTAGTTCTTTTCGATAGATATGAAATAGCCCTTACTATTTGTACTATCATATACCTTTTCCTATTGTTATTATTAGGTAATGAGGTACGTGATGGAGCTAATGAGAGAACACATTCTAGCCGAGAGGAACAGATGAAGTGGATAGTAACCAACTGACCGCTAACTATATGCTGAATACATAAAGCAAACAAGAGGGAAGTCTATCAGCAGTTAGATACATTATATATGCATCCGCTTCCAGTCCGTCTCCTTCCTTGATTACATACGTTTAGCGTCCGTAAACTCGGTTAAATATTCAAATCTGTTCGCTAATTATCAATCTCCATTATTTGCTCTTCCTCCAACTAGTTTGTAGATAGGAGAACAATAAGTTGTTAGCAATATTATATGCATGAGTTAAGTCAATTGTTAAAAATAAACTACTAAAATGTCCACCATTCGTTTGAAAAAGGACCCGTAATACTAAAATATTACTTTTTCTGCTAGTTTGAAAGAAAATTCAGATAAAACGAAGCAAATATCGCTTATCTAATATGTCCGTTGCTGCGACCTGGTGGTGCAGAGCGAAGTGATTTGAAAGCCCACCATCTGTAAGCTCATTTTGAGATTTTTTCACATCCAGATGTATACCATTACATTGTTTTATTTCGCCAAGAAATAGCAAAAATTTTCCTTCATCTTAACTTTTCCTTGCGGCTCAGCGATAAACATCCTACGGTAATTAGTAAATAGTATTGTTATTATATATTATTTTAGATTAATTTTTTCTTAATGTTTTTTAGTTGGTGTTATGGTTATGTTATGTTTGATGAATTATTACAAAGTAGTTTGGACTTTTTTTCCTCATTTTGGACCTTAGCCTAAAACCGACAAAACTGGTAACAGTCTAGAAGAAAATGAAAGAAAAATATCAAGAAACTTAAATACTAGGGTCTATAATGACTAGGAGAAATAAATTGAAGAGGAAATACTGACGGCGTTCAAGGTAGGATTCTTGTTTTTGCTGTCTCGACATTACTTAACTCGTGTCTTTTATCCATAAACTTAAAAATTAGGTCAATAAAGTCAGCAAACTCAAAAAGAAATATAAATTATAAATAGGTAGCACTAGGAAAAATCTCCACAACAAAGACTTGAGTCTAGAACAAAATCAAACATTCCACTTTTCACCTATTCCGTGATCCTCAGGACAAAACTTCATAAGTTAATCACATCAAAGGAGACAAAGTGCACTACTAGCTCCACGACGCTACACAAGTAAAGTAGTTTTGGGTTTTTTCATAAAATTAAGAATTTTAATAATAATAAAGCTATAATCCTTCCTACTGGTTCCTATTGTAGGTGTAACTTGGTCACTGATAGTGAAGGATGGGCGATGTCTTAAAGTATGCGAAAACAAGGTAAATCCTAGATTGTTCGGGCCGAAAATAGACAAGGTAAACGGAGAATCCAAGTAGATCACACGCTACATTGAATTGATAATAAACGAAATGATTAGATCGCGAGAATCCAGATGGGTTTGTAAAATTGTAGGCCTTAGTAACCAACGAATAATGAAGTAGTTAACATGCTCTGAGGTAGAAGAATATACCGAGGCATATGTGAAAGAGCTGCAATAACTGTGATAGAAAACGGTAAATTGCTATATTGGCTTTACTGCCCAAGCTATGATCTCAGAGAAAAGACAGATCTTTTGATCTGAATATATTTAAATACTAAAATGGGATGCCACCCTGAGATCGCTATACTTAATACATAGTAATTTTATGTTACTAATAAATAAGAGACATATATACTCTTCTCCAAAGGTTAACGTGGTTGACTGGTCAGGAGTTGTTTATTAAATAATAATAATTATTGGAGAACATTATATTTATTGGTGATAATCATGGAAAGATTAAATACACTATTTACAAAGAAAAGGGGACGCTATATGTGACTTGCTGGTTCTCGACCATCGCAAGCAGCGTCTTGAATTGCCCGCGTCTTCCGAAAAACTGACCTATCTTGAAAGTAAAGGTAATAAACCCTAAAGGTCATTTTACTCTATCTGGCCTACTTTGGTAATAATACTTAGGTGCCCTACCACATTTACTTAGGTATGTCTAATGCTTCAGATAGTCACATATAGCAAAATGGTGAAGGGATGATTGCACACAGAGATTGGGGGCATGGGCATAGAACCTCCGCTTCAACAATGATTAAAGTAAGGTATCCATAAATAATTGAATTCGCGTAGAGTTATCCTGTCAACAGGGAGAGCCAATCAAAGCTCAATTCTCCACCTGGCCATAGCATGCCAAAGTTTACTCAACCGAAGGCAATATTCTACACAACAGGATAGAAGCAGGTAACAATCCGACATGGAATGCTTACACTAATAGGCTGCTGTGTCCTCTGTTTAACTTCAAAGCATTGTATTGCATCATCGGTAACGGGGAGCGGACGGACCACATCAAACAGGACCAACAACTTGCCGGGGTTGTGATTGATTTTGATACTCAACCAAGGAGGCAATTGTTCCGAATAAACCAATAACATACAGATAGTCATATAAAGAAAAGATTTTCATAGAAGATAGTCAACACCATTGCTTAATTTTATAATAAATAAATATCACAATAATGGATCGGCGTGCACACAGAGCGGATGGGGTAGCACCCCTTAATGTCTTATTGTATGTATATAGGTAGCATCGACATCCCTTAATAACTTACTTTTTTGTAGTTTGAACGTTCAACTTAAAAAAAGAAAATGGAAAAAAAACTTGCGAAGTTCATACAACTTAAATTAGAACTTACATTGATTTTAAAATTATTACAAAATATAGTTAAAAAAACTATTTAACCGCGCTACATCATGCACGTTTCCAACTTGGCCAGGGCCAGTAAATTCCCTTACTAAGTCACGTTTTTTTTGATTCAGCATAAACCATATATTATCAATACTTATAATATGTAGTTATATATATATATATATATATATATATATATATATATATATATATATATATATATATATATATATATATATATATAATCAGTACTGTAGGATGCAATGGTTATTCCCTTATATAAAAGAAATCACCAATAATAATTATTATTATTAATCTATTCATCAGGTGTTTCTTCTGCTTAATACCGTTTAGTAAAATTTCTTGCAAAGAACGGTCGAAACCAGAAGATACACCTGATGAATGGATTAAAAATATTGGCCGTGGCAATTTAAGAGGTCCTTATTGTTATTAGCGTATTCTGCCAATAGTGGAAGACGTTAGGCAAACAACTCAATCAAGCTTTCTTTGGGTTCTTCTTGTTCTTCCAATAGGCTTTCATACTCTCTGAGAAGGCTTGCCTACGTTCTTCCGACCACTTCGGTCTGCACTGCTTTTGCTTTGGTTTCTCTGATGTAACTTCCCACTGGTTGTCTCTTTCTAAAATGTCCGTTGCACATATTTTTGCGTTTTTGAGGTCCTTTCGAAGTTCGTCCAGCCAAGGTGTTGAATTCTTAAGTAAACTAGCATAATCTAATATTCTTTTTGACAGTCAATTTTCTGGTGATCTCGTGAAGTGTCCGAAGAATTTCATTCGTCTTTTCCTAATGTCAATTTCAATGCTTAAAACTTTTACTGTTGTTTTGATTGATTATAGCCTATAACCAGTTTGGGTATATCTTGCTCCTATGATTTTCCTGATGATCTTCCTCTCTTGCTTTTTGATTTCTTCCAATTCTTGTTTTCTGTTAAGTGACAATGTTTCACTTGCTTAAAGGGATGTTGGTTTTATGAATGTGTTGTAATGCCGAATTTTTGTCTGTCTTGACATGCATTATTTGTTGTAGATGTCCTGAACTAACCCTAATGCCTTCTAGACTTTTTGGAGACGGTTTTGCTCCGAGATCTTCTCAAGGCCTGGTTATATGAATTCTCCGAGGTATTTAAAGCACGGGACCCGGTCGATTTTATCGTATTTCGATATCAGACTCGTGATAACTGTCTTTGAACAGAAGAATTTAGCTTTCTCAAAAGTGATTTCTGGTCCCACTTTTACTGCCCATTCCTTAAGTATCTCAAGCTGCTTGATGCAGTCTCTTCATCCTCTGTTAAAATCGCCAGATCATCTGTAAATGCGAGGTATGGTAGTTAAAGGTTGTTTTTGGGAAAACCCTGTCGGATCATGAGTTGCTTCTCCCATCCTTCCATAACTAGGAGGACGTTGAACAAAATAGGAGAGATTCCATCATCCTGTCTCACATACTTGAATGTCGAAGGGTTCTGAAATTTCTCCCATAAATTTCACTTTAGATTTTGTGACAGTTAGTGTTTTTTTTTATGAGAGGGTATTATTATTTTATTATAGCTCTACGACCCTGCAAGAACACACCACAGCCAACCAATCTCCGCTTTCCTGCACTATTCTGCTGCATTCTTGTATACCCAGCAGCTTGCATAGATCGTCAAGCCATCTGACCAGAGGACGTCTTCTACTTCTTTCTACATGTCCCATCCATCTAATTCTCACTCTATTTTATCAACACCACCATGTCAGGCTCTCCACCGTCTTCTCATTCCTACTTCTTCTCCATACCTCATTTTCGGCTGCAGTGTATAAAAATAACCACCAGTTCAAATATTCGACCATTCCCAGAAGATGATTGCTACAATGTGAGAAAAAACGAAAACAACTCCAGGAAGTGAAACACATAAAGATGTGAGATCCTGTGAGTGGATAGTACGAAATAAAAATAATGTATAAAATGAAATCGGAAAAAAAAGTTTACAGACTTTCTATGCTGGGGCTCGAAATAACTCGTACTAATACGAGATTCTTAAAAAAAAATAATATAAGATAAATATGTTTTAACTTGGAGTCATTCTTTTTCTGTGAAAGCTAGAGAAATTACTTTAAATGCTTAATGGGCTAAGTGTTTGCCCGCGCGATGTGGTCATCTTATAAACATATATTACTAGCAAAGTAACGCATCACTTAACCTCACGTCACTTCGTAACCTCATGTCGCTTCTGAATTATTGGGTATAAGTTCAGTAATTGACCGTTTCAAATCCATAGATTTTGTGGTCGGCAGGAACACATTGCTTTACTAAAACAGAATTTCCTTGGATCAAACCTCCGAACTGCTCGTTGATATCCTGGAATATTACACAAGGTTCTCGATGGTAATGCACGGGCAAGAGTCATCATGCGTCATCACTCCTACGCCTGGTCTTTAGGAGTTGTCTACGCTGAGGGGCCTACCATATTTATTTATTATTATGATTAATAATAACCTGGAAGTTAGATTTTAAGCTAAATGTTTTTTATTGCTTTATTTTATAAACTACAATGCTGACATCATTGCAAGACAGCTTCTGTCAAGACTTATGAGAAAAATCATTATTATTTATGTTTTTTCACTAAGAAAATGACAAATTGATAAACAACAAAATAATTTTAATAAATAATAACGAAACAACGCTTACTCCTACACTTATTTCGTTTATATCTATTTTTCTTAAATGAAAGCCAGAATTTCTGAAACTTTTGCTACTAATTTATAAATTATCTGCAACAACTAATTTGCAAATTTAACAGCACGATGTGAAAAGAATAATAAATACATTTGACGGTAGCAACTAAACATAAACAGTTATGTTAGGGATTATCAGCGACAAAGGATTTTGAATCAGTGTAAATAGTGTTAGCGGGAATTAGCCGCAAAAGCGTGGCCACTACAAATGGATTAGGCTAATATGTTGGTGGCGGTGGCACAATATAATTTGACCTCAAGCTAGCTGCGGGGGAAGGTTGCAGTAGGTGTGAAAGCTGTTATCTGGATCAGCACTGGGGGAGTAGAGCTCAATAAATAGGGTGTGCAACCTGGTTCGATATTACTTGTGAATAATATTACAGTTATGATAATAGTAATCTCTTTATTATCTAAAAACTAGTTATTATTTATAACATATAAGGCTTTCAGGATATAAAGCGGATATTTAAAAACAAAAATCGTCTTCCCATTATTAATGTTTTCATTGTAATTATTTCATAAACGAGGGTTTGGGATGAAAATCGGCATTGCCAACAGAATCAATAATTTATTTAAGTCAAGTAATTTTGTCGAATACTACACTTTGCCACCTTATTTCTTATTGTTTTGGAGTCCCGGGATTATAAAATTACTATAGTTGAAGCGAAAATGTGAAAAAGCAATTTTTGTTTTTAAATTGAGAACTTATCTGATATAATTTAATTTAAAACAATAATCTTATTTTTCGTCCATACCTCTGCAGCCCATCAACGTGCCAACCCGATATGCACCCACCAGTCCTCCCTGTTCAGGAGTCTCGGAATTATAAAATTAGTTGAAGCGAAAATGTGAAATAGCAATTTTTGTTTTTAAATTGTGAACTTATCTGATATAATTAATTTACAACAATAATCTTATTTTTCGTCCATACCTCTGCAGCCCATCAACGTGCCAACCCGATATGCACCCACCAGTCCTCCCTGTCCAGAAGTCTCGGGATTATAAAATTAGTTGAAGCGAAAATGCGAAAAAGCAATTTTTGTTTTTAAATTGAGAACTTATCTGATATAATTTAATTTAAAACAATAATCTTATTTTTTGTCCATACCTCTGCAGCCCATCAATGTGCCTACTCAATATGCACCCACCAGTCCTCCCTGTCCAGAAGTCTCGGGATTATAAAATTAGTTGAAGCGAAAATGCGAAAAAGCAATTTTTGTTTTTAAATTGAGAACTTATCTGATATAATTTAATTTAAAACAATAATCTTATTTTTTGTCCATACCTCTGCAGCCCATCAACGTGCCTACTCGATATGCACCCGCCAGTCCTCCCTGTCCCGTGCAGCGGCCTTCCAGTCTCCTGCAGGCTCCAGCAGCCTCCCAACATTAAGCAGCCTCCTCAAGCCCTCATCGACTCCATCCAGCCATCGCAGCTCGGGTCGCCCCTCTATTTGTGCCCTGAACCTTTTATTCAATTATTCTTCTGGGCCCTTTGAGACTTGTCACTTTGGCTACATACCAGCCCAGTGCAGCCTACCAAGTTTTATTATTTTGACTACGTCTTGGGTCTGGAATAGACTTGTAAGCTCCGCATTCTCCATGATTCCTCCTCTCTAACAGATCCATACTGAAATCTTCTTTTTAAAAGTTTAGAGTGATTTTTTCATCAAATTTCTTTATATCCCAGACTTCTGAACCGTATAGAAGAACAAGCCAAATGAGCGTTTTGTTGAGAGTCGTATTCGTATTCCACGACAAAAGTTTGCTTTTCATTTGTCTGTTTATTCCGAAAAAGCATTTATTTGTCTGAGCCACTCTCTTCTTGATCTCTATTGAAACATTATTGTCGCTCGATATCCGCGTAAAAGTAAAGTAGTTAACTCTTTCCATATCAAGGCCTATTAATTTAATAAAATCAGTTAGCACCATCGGTCCTCCAGCGTGCATGCATTTAGTTTAGGCCTTAATAATAACTAATCCCAAGCTTTTAGCAGCTCTGACCAGATTAAGGAATACATTTTCCAGTTCATTAAAGGATCTTCCTACGGTGTCTACATCATCTGCGCAGGCCAAAATTTGCGCCGACTTGTGGAAAATTGTACTGGTTTGATTGATACCTGCTTTGCGGACCACATATTCCAGAATCATATTAAAGATTTGTCATGATAGGCCAACTCCTCGTCTTGTCTTAAATCTTTGTTGATACCACATTCCGCTAAAAGGCATACCTTACATCGTGCGCCTTCCATAGTCATTTTTATCATGTTTATGCGGAATATTCATTTTAGATAAAGCATTGCACAACTCATCTCTACAGACACTGTCATATGCTGACCTGATATCAGCACATAAAGAGTAAGTTTGAAGGTTGTACTCAGTTGCCCAATATATTTTAAATAGGTAAGATTTTTAATACCTAGACAGTGTATGAGTAAGAAGATGGATCTCGATTAGCTTATACATAACTTATATATATATTCTTCGACAAGAATTTAATTTGAGGACATTACAAAGATGTCAACCTGTCTAAATAAGGCCCCACAAACTAAACACTAAGCACTCGGTGACAAAGGCGCTCCGCTCTCCCCGAAGCCACATCAAAGGAACTCTAAACGTGTATTAAGTGAACTTTAGCTCCCGCGATTAATCGAACCTCCAAAGCCCACGCATACATTATATATATATATATATATATATATATATATATACTTGCAGGAACAAAACATAAAAAAAAGGGAAATTTAGGATGAAATGACTCGCAGGATAACTGGGTTAACACTGATTGTATTGCCATCTTGAACCTTATATATATAGTGCTTACATATAAACAGCTGTTACAATGGTCAGCTTGATCTATGCAATCATCGGTCTTGTCTTAACTTATATGAATGTATCAATTCGATATCCATCCAAGGGAAGATTCGACACTACAATTTAATTATTAAGACTCAAGCAGCATATGGATCAGAATGCTTAATACTAAAGAAGAAAGGCGAACTAAGAGAACTAGAGAGAAGAGAGAGAAATGATAAATGAACAATTCTAGGGCATGAGAAAAACAAATTTATGGATTAAAAAGAGAATTAAAATGTGGACAGATAGATGATCAGAGATGAGGGTTGGAGAGAAAATGAGGAAACACTGGGAACAGAGGAAGAAAAAGAAAAACTATAAGTCTTAATTTAATTTAAGTGAGTAAATTAAAACCTTTTCCAGTCATATATTATTTTTCTTTATTTAAAAACGTTTAAACAATACTATGTCATTCTCAATTTATATTATTTATAAGTCCTTTAACGTTTTTTAATTTTAAAAATATTCTCCAAAATTTTTTTATAAATTTGTACATTTTCTATCTAAAATAAAAGACAAATCAAATAAATACATAATTTTACATACAAACATGTCCCAAAAATACTGAGTAAAAAGTATAGATACCTTTTTGGTTGATTGTCATATAATTTAAAATATTTCTTACAAAGCTTAGAGTTACAGTGTACTCCATGGTCATCATTAACAATTTTTGAAATTTGCACTTTGGACTGTTTTTGATTATTATTATTAAAATAGTATTTTAATTTGTTTTCTTCCCCAATATATAGTCATCATGAATGGTCAATTAATATAAATTAGTGATTTTTGATCTATATTGATCTATTTTATATCTTTTAAATAGTTAATTGTATGAATTAAGAAATTGGAAAAATGAAAACAATGTTATGAGGTTCCTGAGAAGTTTATGTTATCTGTGTTATCTAATGAGTGTAGAATTCTATATTTCTTTATTTCATTTTTAACTTTAAAATCACCGATGAGTACAATTTACTTATTTCGTAATAATTAATTTAATTTAAAAAAAATATATTTAGACATATTCTCCAAAAAACAGTCCGAGAAATTAATAATGTCAAAAGTGTTACAATATATAAATGACTTGACATAAATTACAACACTAGCACACACACACACACACACACACACATCGCTATACTTAAGAATGAAAAAAGATATTAAGAAAAACAATTTGGCTAACATATTTTCTTATATTGTAGAATTATATATCTTTAATAATTTTTAAAAGAAATATTGCTAGCTCAATAGCTATTAGAATTTTCAGTTTATTTTCACACCTTATATAAACGCAAAATAAACTGAGATATGAATGAAGTTAAATAAAAATAATGCAATAAAAATATTTTAAAAAATATTAAACGTTAAATTAAAATAAATTCTAACGCTATATAAGTAATAAAGATAAATAGATAAAGTTTATGGAATATGTAAATAAAAATAATGGAGTAAATAAATATTTATAATGTAATAAATAAATATAATGAGAGACCTGTATCTTGTGCTTTATTGAGCACAAACCCTTTAATAAGCCTATCTTATTAATTAATTTATCTTGAAATTGATACAAAATTTAATATTTAAATTGAAATTTAATATCTTCAATAGTTTTTAGATATATTACAGATATAGATTTTATTTTTTTACTACAATTAATTTTTTAATATTATTGTGCCAATTATTGATCTTCAATCGACCGACAGCTGATATATGACACTATACGTTGTTGTTTTTTTATTTATGTTACAATATTAAACAATAAAATTTATTTGCATTTCAGCACTGAAATTGTTTCCCTAAAATAATTGGAATAATAAGGACTATGTATTAATGTCTATCAGTTAAAAATCCATTCTTATTTCAATCATTTAAATATTTACTATTTCTATTTAATCACAGTTGTTGACTAATGCTATGCACACTGAAGAGCTATTCAAATAATCAACTGATATTTTTCAATAGAGGTCGGGGCTTTACCTTCAATAAATCTGATCGGAATTTCTCATGCCCATTGAACTTTCATCGATATAATTATTTATCGATTTTATATGATATATAAAATTTATAATTATACTAATTATTAAAAAAACTTTAAATATAACATGTATATGTAATACGATAATTGTTGGATAACCTACCAAATTTTACTGAAAATTTGGTAGCGTCATTTTGCTGAAGATTTTATATTTTTTACAGCATGGAATTTCGTTATCCTTATAAAATTTATTTACGAACTAAATTTCAGGCATTCGTTTTGGAACTAACTGATTAGGCCTAGATTGAGTACGAACTTTCTTCAAAGAAATTGGGTACTCCTTAATGTTTAAGAACTATTTACTCATTTCCTTTAATATTTTGGTAGCTCTACCATTTAAGATAGTTGTATCTCCTCTTTAGCGATCTCCATTAGGATTGTGTATTTTTAGTAAAATAATTTACTTCGCATGCTGATGCACAACTTAATATAATAATGATAAAAAATATATTATAATTATAATAAACAATATAATATAATAATAATAAACAAAGAACATATAATAACAAATTTAGTAACAATTTTACATTTGATATTATACTCATATTTCCAAATATTAAAAATATAAATGCATAACCGTCGTGTAACTGTTGACTTCCGTAGCCATAAAGGAATTCGTGCTTTCTTCATTTATAATAAGAACTTATATATTTATATCTTATTTTAAGAAAATGTAATTTAAAAAAAAACATTCACATTCACATGAGTTGAACTCTTTATTTATTTGAGTACTACCACTGGGTAGTTTCACTACTTGCCTTTATCTCGGGACATCATTTATCTTATATTATATACTTAATGAATTCAATGTACAGTTGTAAATTTCAATTAATACATTTTTTTAAAAATGTCAGTGTATAAGTTTTATCTGAGATACAAGAGGGAGAAATTGAAGGACGTATTTAATATAATCTATCAATCAATTAAATGAAATTGATAATGCTGTAACTCCATGTAACTCCATAATAGGCCTGCCGCGAATGAGAAAAAAAATTAATATAGGAAGAAATCACTAACCACCACCGTAATATCAATAACTATGAAAAAAAATTGTGGAAAGCGCCTGTCTTATTGCATCCTAGGGAATTTCCTTTACAATTAGTAATTAAAAGAGTTTTAATAGAAATTAAAAGCAGGCAATTAGTGAGCCGTGAAATATATTCCATTAAAAGCAAAATGGATATTATCTCGTAATATAGGAGACATAAATTAACCGTGAATCCATGTTCCACTGGAGACAACTGGCTCTGTTAACTCGGACAATAACTGGACTTTAGCAACTTCACTAATGAAATTTACACAATGACCCTTGGCTATAATAAAGTTAAAGTTGTAGAGCATCATAAGGAACTGGCTACATTTGATTTCATTCTGGACAGTCTGTTTTGAAGGATCAGTGCTGGGGTGTTTGAATGTTTTACAGGACATGTATTTGTTTGTTATTGGTATTTGTTTTGAGTATTAAAAACCAATGGAAAATTTCCACTTAAAATAAGATTCATGAGCTACATGGTTTAAATATACAAGAAAATAAAATATCGTGGCGGTGTATTTGATAGTGGTTGTAGTGTCATCCGTGTTTGTAGCTTCTTTTTCAGGGCGTTTGGTCACTTGTTCAAGATAGTTCGTCGGAAAAAAATATTTATTCTTCTTGCTAAATAATAGTAAATTATTTAGTTTCTCCAGAAGTGTTGAAACATTTTAACAGATGTGTGAGGAATTCTTTTTTCCTCACAAAAGAAGAAAAATTGATAGGAGTAACTTAAAATGATGTACAAAAAATTACTGATAAGATGCTCCCTTAAATATGTCATATAATAGTTCAAAGTTCCTTACAGATTACTGTAAATAACTGATAAAAGTAATTTTACTTAAACTTTTATCCTCATACAAGACTGGAAAGACAAAAAACTGCTCGACGTTATCGCCTACTTCAACATTTACTGGACAAGCGTTCAAAGCTCCCAATTAATTACAAAGGACTCATTTACATGACAGTTATCAGACCTATTTGAACATACGGAGTTGACCTTTGGGGCTCTACTAAACCATCCAATTCATCTCGTATCCAATCCTTACAATCCAAAATCCTTCGTAAAATCCTCAATGCTCCTTATTATGTCACAAACAAACTCATCCATCATGATCTTAAAACCCCATACGTTGCTGATATGGCCCAAACCAGATACCTATCCTTCAATGAAAAGCTCCACACACACTTGAATCCGCTAGTCTCTCCTCAACTTTCTTCCCAAAACATTCCTCATAACCCTCCGAGGCGTCTGAAAAGAAGATGGCCTCGAGACCTTCTACCACAGAACTTTATTTGAGTGCTATTAATGGGTAGTTTCTCCACAAGTGTTTTTTTTTTCATGTACTTTGTTCATACAGCAGATTTATTTGATGTAATATAATTTCAGTTATAAATATCAATAAATTATTCTTAAAAAAATCTTATACTTTGATACGGCTCATTTTTTATTATTCCATTCTTGCGAAATGGGAATACTGTGATTAATTATTGATAATTGCAATGTAATTGAGGAACAATGAATTTTTAAAATAACTGAAATAGTTATATTAATTATTTTAAAGCATTGCTGGTTGTGGGAAATAATACTAATTAAAATAACTGATAAGAGGCCTTTATCACCACCTAACAGGGATCGGCGGTTCGAGGGTTGTTCAACAATTATTATAATTTCAAATTGTATACAATTTTAACAGCGACATTTTAACAATTCCAAAATTTAACATAAAACACATAAAATAAACCTTGTAATCATTATCTTCATAGAATCATAAAATAAGAATGTCCTTACAGGAGGAATGGGGATAGTAATCTTCCGGCCATACTAAAGGATCTAAATTTTACGACTCTGGAAGGAGGAAGGAGATAATATACATCTATATATCTGTCGAGAAGACCATGCAAATAGAGGCAGTGGGTCAGCTGCTAAATGTATTCGGATACATAAATACAGGAGAGAGAGGGAGAGAGTGAGAGAGAGAGGAGAGAGGAAGAGAGAGAGAGAGAGAGAGAGAGAGAGATGAGAGAGAGAGAGAGAGGAGAGAGAGGGAGAGAGAGAGAGAGAGAGAGAGAGAGAGAGAGAGAGAGAGAGAGAGAGAGAGAGAGAGAGAGAGAGAGAGAGAGAGAGAGAGAGAGAGAGAGAGGGAGAGAGGGAGAGAGGGAGAGAGAGAGGAGAGAGGGAGAGAGGGAGAGAGGGAGAGAGAGAGAGAGAGAGAGAGAGAGAGAGAGAGAGAGGAGAGAGAGAGAGAGAGAGAGAGAGAGAGGGAGAGAGGGAGAGAGGAGAGAGAGAGAGAGAGAGAGAGAGAGGAGAGAGAGAGAGAGAGAGAGAGAGAGAGAGAGAGAGAGAGAGAGAGGAGAGAGAGAGAGAGAGAGAGAGAGAGAGAGAGAGAGAGAGAGAGAGAGAGAGAGAGAGAGAGAGAGAGAGAGAGAGAGAGAGAGGAGAGAGAGAGAGAAGAGAGAGAGAGAGAGAGAGAGAGAGAGAGAGAGAGAGAGAGAGAGAGAGAGAGAGAGATAGAGAGAGAGAGAGAGAGAAGGTTAGTCCCTCCTGTCCTATGTAAAACAGATTGCGTAGGGTTCTCTTCAACTGGCCCTACAAATCCTCTCCCTTGTCGTCAGTTCTTTATGCAGAGTTCTTCCAGCCTACACGCTTTTATTTCACTAAAGGGATCTGTCATTTCATCATGAATATCTGAATTCTTCATGACTTTGTGGTTTCTATTTCCACTTTAAACAGACAGAATAACGATATTTTGTTTACATCTTGGATCTACCAAACACTTCCAGCCTTTCCCTAATGACACAACCTACATTTTTGGAAAAAACCATTAGTGGTATAGTATATGGACAGAAAGAGTGTCACAAGTGCCTGGCAGACAAGCTCTGAAGCTAACTGGATACAGCTTTGATGGGTGTCAAAGAGAAATTAGCCCATTTTTCCATCTTCATAACTCATTACACTTGAAACTTCTTGATTTATATGCTAATAAAGGAAAAAAAATCATAAATTATTGTCTGTTGTTAAAAACTTCACTAACAGAAGAGAGGTATCGATGGAAAAAGAAGTGGCAGTCCATTGAACACAACTACATCGAAAGGTTTTTGCTAAGGTCGGACGATTGTGACATAGCAGAATAAGAATTTACCATAAAGTTCAGAGGGTGACATTACTTTTAAAATTAGAATTTAAAACTAGGCTGAGCACAATTCAGAATAATTCATGAACGAACCTCGATTAAAAAATTTGCAGAGAGCTATCGGGAAAATCCTCTGTGGAGGTATCAGTTGTGATCAGAATCAATGAAAGTAGAATGACTAGAGCAAGGTCGGTGGTCTTTGTGATGAATTCTATGAATAAGATGGGAAGAAGGCAAAAAGAAAGTCTTAGCATCCAGAAAAATGTTTCGCAGAAGAAGTGAGAATAAGAGTGATATGTTTGGTCCAGATCATGTAAGGACACCCTATTATTATAATAGTGGTAGGGAGATATTTTATTAAATAAAAACTACTCTATGCACCACCGTACTACAACCGTTAAAGGCTCTTGAGTTCAGTACATGATAGACACTGCATCTAGGACAAACAATTGTGCAAGGATGCGATATGTCCGAGATCATTCTCAACCACCAGATTTTACCCTAATTAGGGTAATAACTTCATAGAGGCTGCATGAGGCAAGAAGGGTCTGTCGATCCCAAAGGCTCCATTTGTGGCAAAGTAAAGTAAGGAGAGAAATCAATTTAATACAAAATATATCAAATCAATTTAGCACTGTCTATACAAATTCTAGTTTGCTTTGTTGTTTTTTTTTTCAAAAGAACTGTATCCTGCTCAAAATCGGTATTCATCAAGTATATGGACTAGTTTCTAAACCAGCATAGATAATAGTTACTTCCGTTAATTTTTTATTAGGTATTTTTTAATGCATTTTCATGATTTATTGATAGTATTATTCAGTAGTAATGTGCTATCATTCTAAACATGCTATTTCGTAAAATGTATTTACATTTAGTGTTAACTATGTGTCCTTTCAAAACTGTTTTTCATTATAATTTTAGTAAAATAAAATATTGCAATTCAGACATTATTACAATTTTAGTATGATAAAGTATTAAAATTAAAAATAGTAAAGTTATTCTACTTATAGTCCTAAATTACTCATTTTGATTCCTGATAAAACCTATACGTCTCTAGTCAATTTAAAGCAGTATACGTATCAATACGAGATTGCCCTACAGATATGATGCAGAGATAGATTTACCTATTAGCAACTGAAAGGGATGGCTTTAAGGGTGGCAAACCGAATCAGGGGGATGGGGAGAAGTTAAGTCCCACCGGAAGTCCCACTTTCCTTTCGAAAAGAAAAATTAAATTATTCAAGTCCCAGCCTTCGGGGAAAGGAGCAGTCTCCCCAATCTCGTGTAAATTCCAATGTATCTCGGTGCTACGAATTTATAGCGAATTCAACTTGATTTTAGAAATTTATAGGAGAAAAAAAGTCCTTTTCCCTTACACTTTTCAGTAAAAACTTGAAAAATTACGAACGTATAATGAAACATCATACATAATTAATATTTATATAGTTTTTAAGGCATTCCACATTAAGAAACATTAAGAAATTGATAATTGAAGCTTATTAAAAACAAGAATACGATATAAATTATTTAATATAAATACGAGTGCGGAAGAAAGGCTCAGGAGAATTGCACCTTGATAAAAGATATCATGATCTATTCGGGTGTCGCACCAGGAAACAGAGCCAAGGAAGGTGTTGGCCTGATATTGAGTGATAACATTTACAGTAAAGTGGAGGGCTGGGATCCAGTCAACCCGAGGATAATGACAGCCAATCTAAGCCTTAAAATAGACAAAGTACCTGATGCAAATATACGCCCCTACAGAAGTTCTTAACGTCCTCGATGAGGAACTGTTTTACAGTGATATTGTGAGAGTCATTGAGAAATACAGAAGCAAAAGCAGAAGCATTGTTGACAAATTGATAATTTTTATTAGAATAGGATCTTATGGATGACAGTCAATACAAAGTATTAAATAAATAAGTTATTTATAAACCAGAAAATTGGTCAAACGAGAATTTTCTTTCGTCAATAGCAGGACCATCTTATTACCGTACGATTAATAAGTTGAAATAAGTTATATTATTTTTATTACTATTTTGTTGTGCCTGGCTACATTTTATATTAATAACACACACTTAACCATTATATAAATTATTTTTAGTTGCGAAATAAAACTTTCTTTTAGTCACAACTTTTTGCCGACACTTTCACCATGACGAAAAGTCTAACAGCTTTTACTTTTAACGGCTTTACTTTTAGCAAGTTTCATCAAAGTCGTTAGAGCTGTTTTCGGTATAATTTTTAACGAATGTAATTTTTTTTATCAATCTGTAAGAATATATAATATTATACAAAATATGACACACAATACGAAGCGTGTTAATAAATGTCCGATTTGGATAATATTAAGATTTTCAATAGAAAAGGGGATTCGTAAATCGCAACTTGAAGAAAAATTGTGAATTGGTATAATAAAATATATATGTATATGTGAACGAATACGGTTTATTGGATAATTCTATAAATAATATAAAATGGTGAGGAGTATTGTCAATGATCACACAAGATGAGAATTTCTCTTAAAAATTAAAATATTCAAAATGAGAATGATTTATCTTATTGAATCTACCTTGTACCTGAGATTTAGGACATCTTCAGCGAAGCTACTGAGAAAAAAGAAACAGAAAAAAAAACTATATAAAACATTACAGTACCAAGGAAGAATAACTAATCGTATAAACTAAAATGATAAGTTTAGTTGTAATCTTAAACATATCTGTTTATATATGTAATCATTGCCTGCACCCATAACGATTTTACACTACTCTTAAAAATTAAAATTAAAAAAAATAACCTAAAATTTTAACCGATGAAAAGTTGTTCATTACATGGTAGGTACTGTACTGTTCATAGGGAAATGATTATGCATAGAGATGATTGGTCTAGTTTTCATCCAATTAAAAATACAGAGGTTGGGTGAACCCCAAGAAGCCCTGCAGGTCACAGAAGGTCTATCCGTGGATGTTAACAAATTAATTATAATATAAAAAGTTGTACAAGTTAAATTGTGTTTCGAACGATCTGGCGTAAAGAAACACAAAAAATCCTTGAACAATGGTATGATCCATTTTCAATTCGGATCATAAATTGTTGAACGTTGCATTCTAATAATTTACAATTCTACATCTAAATAAGTATAAATTTATAAAAAACAAAAACAAGAATGAATACTTTTTTTTAATTTCTTTCATAATGAAATAGACTGATATAATCTAATTCGTTAATTATTTTTAAATTTTCCTGCACAGGACGGTTACACAATGGCGTTATGCGAGTGAAGAGGACAGATCTAACAGAGTGTACACTGCTCGTAAACCTGCCACTGCCTCAAGCTTGGATATCACACACACTCTGTCTACACGACACTAGTTTGTCAACTCCCTGCTTTTATTTTTTAAGATTTTTAACTCTCGTAGGACATGAATTTTGTTTTTGTTATTTTCAATTTTTTTTAGTTTGATGTAGGAAAATTTTAGCTTAAAGAAAAACGTTAAATTGGATAAAAGTAGACCAAAAAATGATATAAAATCAATAAACTTATTATAATAAATTATAAGTGATAAGATTCATGTACGTTACATAAATCACGAATCAGTTATTAAAAAAATTAAAGTTATGATAGATGAAAAAATAAAATGAGCAGGTACGGATTTGAAGTGTACAAATTTAATTCATATCAATAAATTAGTGACATGTGTATATTAGTTTAATATTATACGCTTCTTCTTCTTTGAGTTCCTCTTATACCAATTTTTTCCCTTTGAATACTATATACTACCATGCGGTGGAGGCCCCTTATCTTCAGGACAACTGGTCTCCTGAATATTTATGTCCCCTCAGGAGAAATTGTGACCAGGCTAACCACCCCGGTACTGGGTTTCCCCCAACCTGGAGGGCCATTGGCTGATTGCAGTCAGATGACTGGGCGATTGGACAGCCAACTCCCCAGGCCTAAATGCTATACACAAACAATATTGATTTTAATATTACAAATAACATTTTTGTATAAATTACGAAAATAAATTATTTTTAACTTGATAAAATCTTCTTGTTATATTATAAAATAATTGTTTGATGAAATTGGCAATATTTAAAAAAAATTCTGATTTTATATCATCAAATTGTCATGTAGAATGGTTGTGTCAATATTGCTTAAATATAATATATCAATAATAAATCTAATTCAAATCGTATTACTTCGCATATAAACAAACCACGAATAAACTATTTTTAAAGAAATCATGCTATAATAAAATAAAACTATTAAACCTATCGCTATAACAATTGAAAGGTATTTATTGGGTTAAGTACACTCTAGAGACTTTACTTTTTGGATACAGTACTCCGCAGCAATGTCAGTGAGCTGATGTACACATAGAAAATTTATCCTGCGATAACACTCAACCACTAGATTATTTGACTGACTTTATAGAGGCTGGGTAGCTCCAATTTATCCGTCAAATCCAGATTTGAACCTTCACCACATCAGCTCTGCATACTACACTTAGGTCTTTCTTCCTCTTTATAATTTTTAAATATAAATATATATATTTAAATATTATAAAGACATAATGAGAAGTAGGTAAAGATGGTAGATGGCTTAGCCGAGTGTTATTTCGCCCAGTCTTCAGAAGATCAGAAAGTTTTCAGAGGCAACTATCTGTAACTGGAAAAGTTGTGGAGGACGACGAAGTTGAGGAAACTAGATATTTTGGAGCTAAGGAGCCACACTCAGCAATATCATTACTCCAACTTGTTAGTCACAGTTGGTTAAAATCTAGCCTGGGGCTATCGCTAAGTCGTATCCCTTCCATCAATAATAATAACTTTTTTTAAGGTCTATAATAAATATAAATATTTATGTTAATATTAAATAAATATTACAACCTATGAAGGCCGAGGGATTCAATACAAAGTAGAGACTATACTGTATCTTGGACTACGGTAGTGTAGGGAGGTGATTAGTCCTAGATCACACTGAACTTCCAGAATTTTTCCTCTTATTTTGGATTATTTTATAGAATTACCAATACTATTTGTTATTGGATACCAAATTTATAGAAGCTGGGTGAGCCCCAGGAGGGTCCTTGGTCCCTTAAGCTCTATCGCCAGTCACAGATTAAATAAAAGTTTGACAGCGAGCTCTACCACTGGGTCTTACCGCTCCGAATTAAATATACTATTACCAAAGTCCAACGAAAAATACAATATTAAATAGGTTTTGTAATCGTTTTTAATTAAAAAATCGAATTAAATCATAATGGAATCGAGAGATACATACACATAGCAATGAAAGTTACAGAACGATGGCCCAAAATTCAAGTTTTGGACTGTTTGACCTAGATCATATTTAAACGTTTAGAAGATTCTAAATTATTTTAAAATCGAATAAATTAGATTCAATCGGTGAAGAATAAAGAATATATTAGGCAGATTTCGATTAAAATTAGAGGTGGGCAAAGTAGTTCCTTTTAATGAATCGTTCCATCTGAGATAGTTCATTCTGATGAACTACATAGTTCATTTTTCAAAAGAACTAGAAATGTATAAACTAAGAGAGGAATTGAACTATGAAAAAAGGGGGAGAAACTGAGAGGTCAAATGAACTAGAAAGGTTCAACTTGTTCACTTAGTTCAGTAGTTCTTCTTTCGATCGTAGGTCAGACACCGACGGTCCCCTGTGTGGTAGCTGGTGAGTGGTGTGAACTAAAAAGAACTATAGTTCACCAAAACAGAGAGCGCTCTTTATAGTTCATTTTCCGGATCTAGTTCAATCAACTAGTTCGTTCATTTACTTCTCATCTCTAATTAAAATACTTTGAGAACAATATTTTGACGGATAAAATATGTCGACATATTTCAAAATCTAGGTATATAATTCAAAGTATCCTCTCTTAAGTCCTAATAACCTCTTTAGATAGTGTTTTAATTGTGTAGTATTCAACTAGAATTACTGATGCATTGAAATGATAATAACTCAAAACAGATGGTTTTACCGTGTTTTTGTTTTATAGAAAATGTTTTTAATTTAATTAATCACGACAATAGTGTAGAAAGGGTAAATGTATATGCCAGTTTATATTTCCAATAGTGCGGCTTAAAATATAGTTTTCAAATTTTTTTTTCTTTTTCTATAAAATAGCCTTTCCATGGACATGCCTATGCTGTGTCAACGCCACACATTTATTTCATTCGATCTTTCTTTTATAGTCAATGAAAAATTTATCTTTATCAATTAGTACTCAAACAAAATATTTACTTCATCATAATTTGTTTATAATTTTCCTAGGGGATATTTTATGGATGGATGAATTAATGGCTTAAATAAAAAAAAATATCCGAATTTCATCGAAATACTTTTATTTGTTAAAATCGTTCTGTCTATGAAGAAGAGGTATTTAAGCAATTGCAAATCAACTTTGATTCATAGAACGAATTAGGACACAAGGAAAACTAGCCTACAAGTTATAAGAAAAATCAGTAAACGATTCATTTATTAAATAATTGTGTAGAAGTGAGTAATAAAAATAGAAATACACACTGCTCTGGACCTAGCCAATGTATATTTTCCCCTACAATCTATTGAGCTCCGTTTTAATTGACAATAAAAGCAGTTGCCTATCAACATACTGACTGCTGGCTAGATACATTTTATTCTGATTAACTTATGGTGCTAAAAAATCGATTTAGATATTTAAACTATTAAGATATTCATATAAAATGTTAAACAATCAATAGCAAGATTATCTACAGAACTTGCAACCTGCAGATATGCCTAATTATATTAAAAAATGAATATAACTTGTATGAATATATGCATATATAAGTTTACATTTATATGAAAATATCTAATACTACTATGACTGACCTATGACCATGAGTTCACGAGACACGACTGCCGTGGAGAACAGTGGTGCGTCTGTGGTGACTTCACAGCTGATGTTACCGGAAAGGTTAAAGCCGACCTTCTGTAAGACCACTTGGCTGGCGTTAGACATTGACAGCTGTAAAAAATTGATGTTATTAGTTATATAGTCACATTAATTACATAATATTTATTTTTTATTAGTTAGAATAATAAAAACAAAAGTCTGTACCCCTCAACGGTCTTGGGCTCTGTACTGTTTCAAGGGCACTTCTGCAAGGAGGTTTTCGAGATCATGCTCAACCACCAGGTTTTCCCACCTTTTATGTTAGTTTTCTTTTTCACATATGAAGGCCCCAAGAGGGTTTGTTCCATTGGGCAATATTCGAAGAGTAGTTTTGGCCATCGGTCCTCTGCCATTCTTTTTAACTGGACATACCATTTCAATCTTCTTCTTTCTATTGCGAAGAGGATCGTTGTTTCCTGGTGAACCAATTGCCTAATTGCTCTATAAGGGACGTGCTGAATTCCGGAAATAACACAACAGCGTCTCCAGAAGTCCATCTCCACGCCCATCAACATCGTTTCTTCCTTTTTCGTGATTGTCTACGTTTGGATCCGTTGAGGGTATTCATTTAAAAGTTATTTCCCACTATTTTAATGAGCCTTAGTTTTGGGGGGAAACTTTAATTGCATTCATATAGTCCATCGAATTTTTCGTATTGGATATTAATAAGAAATTCACCCAATATGCTTGAACGTATAAAAATGAACACTTTTACACGGTGAATAAAACATCAAGAACAACTATATTATTAAGTCCGCGCTTAACTTCAATATATCCCACTATCGTCTAGATGAGTAATAAAGTATAGCAGAAAAAATTGTAAGTTCACTGAATACTTTAGATATTTGATATTTACCTCGTCTACATCCGATTGTCATTCAGACTTGTTAGTCTCAGTTTATTTTCATTTAAACCCTTGCGTGTGGAGATAAAATCATTAACAAGTTAGAATTACACGGGACTAGAGAAGTCATTTCTCTTCACCCGAGTGTCACATTGCTGTCATACGAGTATGTGTCAACAACATATATGACATATATAATTAATTTTTCATAAATCTTTACCCCAAATCCAAAACCATACTATAATATACGAGTAAACAAAAATAATAAGAATAACGACTTGTTTATTCGAATAAACTTAATAATAATCCGAGTTAACTTTTTATTTTTTACATAATAAAATTCTGTAATAAGAGACCGATAATTAATAATTATAAATAATTTAAAAAATAATTCTGCAAATGGGGTTAGGATGAAATGAGATTTCATATGCAATTTGAATTATTTTCTTCATTCGGAACAGTAATTGGATGGGTCTGTAGAAATAGGATTTCATTGAGCACTATTGTAATCGCGATTGAGTGATGAAAATGTAAATGCAATTTGAGACCGCAGTTACAATTTAATTCTCATCATTTGCTTGCAATGATCAAACTCAATCCTACCAATTGTTTCAAATCACATCAGTAGGAAAGTAATTCCATAATGCTAAATATAAATATATATATATATATATATATATATATATATATATATATATATATATATATATATATATATATATATGCATGCATATGTTATATGTATATATGAACATGCATATTTAATTTTATACATATACAAATATAGAAAATTTGTAGGATTATTATATAGCATTATTATTTTTTTTTTTTGGGGGGGGGGACTCTGATAGCTAGTATTGCTCCCAATCTTAGACATTAAGGATTAATTGTTTTATTATATTTTTTGATTTTGCTATATTTTATTTATTTAGTATTTTATTTTTACTCTATTTTTATTTAGTGTACTTTTGTTCATTTCTTATTATTATTCTTAAAAGTAGGTAAAATATGATTATAGGGAAAGCATTTCAAAATACTAATGGAATCAAACTAACTGAAATACTCTGTTTTTTTAATAAATTTTATGGTACCAATGACACATAATTCGTCATCACCCAAAGTATTAAAAAACTACAGGGTCGAATTATTTTCCATATCATCCTTGAAGCTGGAACATTCCTCCAAGATTTGACTCTATAATTATAATTGTCTATGTATTTTCCACAATACACCCCAATTCATATTCAATATCACCTTATATATTGACTTAATTATTGTCCCTTGCTTACATTGTCAAGTATATTGCTTATCAGTATTTACCGGTATCATATAATTTAGTTACCTCAAACGCCTTAAAATATTTTAACAAAAGTTCGAAGAAATCTTTAATACATCCCTTTTAATATATAAATAAAAATATATTATAAAGCAATAATTGTTATATAAATTAATAAAATTTGTTTTTTAGAAGAAACATAGATGGTTATTTTTAATCTATTTATGATCAAACTATAGTCGAATGTTGATAAACACACATTGCAAGCTAATTTATATTTTCCGATAAAGAATTTATATCTCGTATTGCGACTTACTTGTAGTTGAATACTTTGGTTTACAGAGGGATAGGCAATAAAAAACAAATTAATAGATTGATAATATTTTTCAGTCTTCAATAAATAAATAATAACCTTTTCTTTTATACAGAATATAAATTATTTAAAATATAATTATATTCCATTTTTACTATTATTGATAAAAATGAATAGTGAAACGCAAAGGAACCCTGGTATTGTAGGAACATGAAGGGCAATGACTGTAGCCGAGTACAAACTAAGTTACTTTGGACTTTACTTTTACGTTGATAGCCGATAAGTTTACATGATAAACAGGGAAGTTAGGAAGCGGACTATTGTAGGGGGCTTGATAAGGACTATAAGCAGTAAGTTGTGCTTCACTAAAAGTTCGTAAAAGCCATTCAAATGTCTCGCCCTAGAAGAAAATGTCATTGTAAATTTCAGATACCGATTAATTATGTGTATTCAGCACTTCTCATTAAGGTGCAGTAATAAATAGTTAAAAAATCAAGTCAATATTAAGCATTTTTATCTTAGAGAAAAATCCTCGAAATTATCTTGGTAATAATTATAAAAACTATCGTAAATAATCTTGAAAAAATATCAATTATAATTATTATCAACCAATAGTAGTTTACTATCACTTGTTTAATATTATTTGTCAGACAATTTAATAACTGGGTCAACCAATGGGATTATAAGGTTCTAACTGTGTTTATTAATGCCCTGTACAATTAATGCTCCCACTTGTCATCCATTAACAATCTATTTATAAAATTTTTATATCATGTAATATAATTCATGCACAATATGATATATTCCATCACGTTTTTCGTGTAATATAGTCCAGAGTCTAGAAAATGTTTATAGTTTATCACTTGAATGTTTATCACCTGTCATATCATTTTCTAGAATTAACCCATGGATTCAATTTTTTGTCGCAATAAATGATCCAAACTAATTAATCCACAAATCATAATATCCAATTCATAAATAAGTTTAATAGTTTTCTGAAGAGTTTCTACCAAATTTGTTTCATGTGAGTACCTTAGTAGAAAGAATCATTACAAGAAAATTTGAAATCTGATTATCATTCTCGATATTTTTACGATCTAGATAAAACCCTCTCGGACTTTCATTTTCAGAATAAAAAAGAGTAATTAAAACACTAATAAAGTTTAATTAAACAAGTTAAAAAAATGAATCAAAAACCGATATTCAGAAGAGAATCACCCCTTAAAATGTTATGCGTATAATGCTCTGTTTAATATTTTTTTATTTAGTCTTTTTATATAAATAATTTTTTGTAATCTGTTGAAGACCTGGTTTTTATATGATCTGGCTTGTTCTTAAAATCTTTTAATTGTTTACTTTTGTTTGATTTGGAAAACAAAAAAAAATTCTAAAATATCTGTGCGCAAACCGTATAGCTTAGAGCTAAAGATACACCTCTTGCTTGATAATCTGTCAGCTACGGATCATTCTTATGGGATTTGGTGGGGTTCACCCAGTCTCTATAAAATAGGTATTCCCTCCCAATAAGGTAACCAACTCAACAGTTCAGGTTAATCTTGGCCAAATCATTAAACCTTCCCAACTTTTTGCACAGAAACCTATCAAGTACTATTTGAAAAGTCTTCCATGGATTGTTATGGTACAGTCTTCTAAAGGGTTTCAATAATTTTAATTTTTTTTTATTACCAACTGTAATAGAATGAATATTTCGTTTGCTTACAAATTGAAAATAATGAATTTTTCTTTGATTTTAAAAGAAAGATCAAATGAATGAAATTGTAGGTGTTAACATAAATTGTTCTATTAACTAAAAATGAAAGATTCAATCGGAAAATAATGACTACCACCGTCCATATAAACTCCTCTTTCCATGCAATTGACATGATTAATTACTAACTTATGTATGAAAAAAATGAAAATTGATTTTTACCCTACTATATTTCCTCAATTATTACTTAATAATTTATCCACATAAAAAAAAAAATGTAATCGCTTAGAACAAAACCGTATATCGAGACCTTACGATAATCGATATCTATTCTAAATAAATCGTCTTTTAAGCGTATCGACTTTTAGAGCGGGTGGCACCTACACTGACATGAGAGGCGGTGACTACCCCGTGTGCGCCGGGCACTGTTTGTTCTCCAGGACTTGCTCCAATATTAAACCGGCCGCTTTAATCCAGCCTGCCTCCAGGGAATCTCTATTTTCTTTTATTCTTCTCCAGTGCTGGAAAAATACTATTTGGGAGTTCATTACTAGCAGCCAGAGGTGGCTATAGAAATACGATTGGCTTAAATGAACTTCACAATTAAAGTGATGCCTAACTCTTGACTCCAGTTATACGAATAAAAACAAAATAAGTAAATCTGTGATCCTTACTAACTAAAACGGATGAGATACTAAGAATAATAAACTGAAACTATTAAGATGGAACTCGTACAAATATTAGTTGAAACACTTATTGCCTACATTTTAGTAGTAGAATAGACTAACATTAAACATTGCGTATTTATTCGCAATAGAGATATTGTTGACCATGTTTGTGACAGAAACGACATATACTGATATGGGTTCCAGATTGTAAGAAACAATACAACATGAATAAGAATTATGGAAATACGAGTCGGCGTTTTGCCCTAACTTGGGGGCCTTTATAAGAAGGAGAAAAAACAATGTGAATCAGTAAATGTGCTAAAAAAAACACAAAATATATTATTTTTTTTTTCAATACATGATTGGCACTATACCCGATATTGCAGTTTGAAACATTTTGTGTTTGAAGGTTGAATATAAAGCTTTAAAGTAATTAAATAAAATCGCCATTTGTTTTCGTAGTAAATTAATACTTTGATATTTATTAGATAGTTTTTCGATAGGAGCTCCATTGTAAATGAATTAAAGTATACAAGTTAAACATAAGCTCTTTAAACATTTTAAAGACTTCTCTGTACAAATTTTAAACACCATATGTAAATTAACATTATATTTTTTTATGATATATACAGTTATTAAAACGGAAAAAAATATACAACACTCAGTATACAAATGAACGAAACTGAGCAAGCTAGCAGGATAACAGGCAGACGATTGGTCGGTGTTGGGACCAATAAGCGATAAGCAATAAAAACAAACTGCCAATAAGAGGCGATGACGGCCATTGCAGATGGGAAGAGGCCAAATACCGACCTGAAGCATTAATGATGCAACAGAAATGCAAATAGGGTCACAGATCTACGTGCAGGACGATATTTATGTTTGGGACTTAGCCCTGGTTTACCAACTCACAATGCATCTCAATTAGTTGCATCACCAACGATTTGCTACAACCAACGATCAATTACTGCATTCTAGCAAGGGATATATGTGACAGTATAGATTAAGGCTTTATTTACAGTTTAACAATCCGTGGAAAGTAATGCCTATTTAATGCATCTAAATAATTATGCACTTAAATTACACAAAAAAAAAAAAAAAGAGAAGAAATACTAAAACCATTTTAAGCGGACTGAAAAGAAGTTGAATGAGTTACAGATGAAACTATAACATATAAATTTATTTAATAATGCAACTTATAACATCTCAAATAATGTAATTCATATATATTAAACAATGTAAATTATAAAACCTGACGTATGTATTTTATTAAATTATATAAAATAACTAATTTATTATTGAATAGAATATAATATCCATTCAATATATTATTCTGAATCAGTGTTACTAAATTCATGAATTAAAGCAATTTTCATCAACTCTCGATTACACATACAACTTTTTAGCTACCGAGATATATTTTATTTTACACAAATGATTTAATTTTTTTTGTTTCTTAACCCCTTTGGTTGTTATTAATATTTGAAAAATAACATATTAATATTACTAATGATACATTGTATCTCTTTTACTGCACCAGGTGCATTTTAAGAGAGGATTGTCTGAAGGATTTTCTGAACATTAATTAAATGGAAGGAGTGGGGGATCACAGTGATGGGGCTCACTAGTTCTGTCTGATTGGAGTTTGTTAGTAGTTTACTCAGTCCATGCTGAGTGTCTGTACGTGTGTTTGCCAGCGCTGAGGTCAGCCTGTCGGTGTAAGTGCGTTGAATAGTGCAGTGTTGGAGGCTATCAAAATATTTGATATGCCTCCGTGTGATGAAGTCCGTTACCATCGGGAGTCCGAGAGTCTCGTGAATTATGTCTGATTTCGTCCTTTGTAGAGAAGTGTGCCTTACTATACGCCTCAGTATACGGTTTTGAAATTGTTGGAGCCTTTTTGAAGTTGTTGGTGAAATGTTATTCAACATAGGCGCCCCATAAAGGAGTGCTGGTCTAATAACTGCCTTACAGATCAGACTTTTTTTCAGACACTTTGAGACGGAGTGATAAGTTCGGTGAGGTTAAAAGATGATTTAGCCTGTAAGATTTGGTTCTCACCGACCTGCTCTTCTTATTGCAATGTTGGGATAACGTCAAGTGCCGGTCGAGGGTGACACCGAGATACGTTATCCTATTCGTAGGTTTATTAACTTGGCCTGCTACTCTATAAACCTTAGGTAGAGGGCGCTTAATCTGGAAAATTTGGAAGGAGAGAATAATACAGTCGGTCTTCTTGGGATTAACTGTAATATTCAATCCGTCCAGTCTTTTAGTTATTTCCTTACAGGCCATGATTTAAAATAGTTACAATTTAATATTATAATAATGGGAATAATTATTGTAATAATGCGATGAAGTATTGAGTTTTTTTTTTTGTAGCTTACAATGTATTGAAATGAAATACAATTTGAAGTAGAAAACACAACTATATAATTTGAGCAAGGAGTAGCAAAATTAAATTATTTGTAATTACAAATTGTGTAATTTGTAAAACGCGGTTAGTCCGCCATTAGGCGAACAGGGGATACTCCCATGATCAAACTGAAATTTTAACTTTTTTTTTTTGTTTAACAATTTTCTATTAATTAAAGGTAATAAAGACTAATGCAAATATTTAATTAAAAAAAGGTAAAATATGAAGGTAAGTAAATTACAGGATTAATGTGAGAAAAAAGAAATGTTTGTAAATGTGTTGCCTTACAATTTTATCTTAAATTACCGCAGAAGTTATTGTTGATAAAATTATGATTCTGTATTTTTGATGAATGTGTGTTTTCCGTTAGTGAATGTTGGATTTGTGTCTTGTTTATATTCCAAGATCATATACTTTATAGTCTTGGATTTGGGTTCCAATCTAGTTATGGAAAATAGATTATTTAATTTGTGCCATGGATTCGCAGACCATCCTGTGCCTCAGCCAACCTCCTCTAAACAAGACGGCATTAAATGAGGGAAAATTCTTGCGGTTGAGCGTGATTTAGGAAAAATCATCTTCCTCCTAAGCCTAGTCTCTACAATGCACTGAACGACCCATGAAGGGTCTTAGTGGTACAGATTTTTTTCATTTATATTATATTTACTCAGTACAAAATGTATAAATATGCACTTATACATTATAATAAAAAAAAAAAAGCAATATCTAGAAGCAGGAATAATGCCCCCGAATTGCACTATTTGTTACATCAGAACAAACCTATTAATTTAACACTGATAAATAAAAGACAAAAGTAATAAATATTTCTTTTTTAAAATTTCATCTGGTCGTTTGAGGACTGTTCGTTTTTATCTGGTCTGTAATTGACAAAATGCATTGACAATTTTATCAATTTAACATCCAACTATTTTTTTCAGTTTACAACTCTATTAACTCAACTAATTCAATTTTCGTCAAAGCTAAAAAGGTTAACTGTTCGATTTACTCAAGCTCATGCATATTCCAACAGGTCGGACTAAGAGAGACCTCACAGAGCAGCTAAGGCGTGTCATCGTTCTGAATTATTATTAATCCGATTAGCGACTAATAGAGTTATTGCAAGTTACCAACGCGCGGTGCTAAAAGCGCAACCTTCGGGTAAGAGTGTTGTGCGCTATTGAGTTTACTTAATAGTATTAAATACCAACGTAATAACGAATAATTTGTCGCCGAAGGTGTGTGCCTCCTTGTGATAGCGAAATGACTGAGATAGTCTTGGTTCACTTTGCTTTCGGGGAAGAACTGTATTCGTGTGCTTAAATGTTAATTATTAAAAGAACTTACTAACCTGTAGAAAAAATTGGGTCAAAATACTGAAGGAACAAGGGATTACCTGTGGAGAAATGGTAATTATAACAACTTACTTTGCTCTAGATCGCGGATTCGTAGCCCGGAAGGAGGTTTTTTTTATTATTACCTTACGAATAAAAATACTCCTTCGGAAGTTCATAACTTAAATAATAATGACGATCTGGAGCCTGTGCGATGTCAGGTACTCGTTAAAGACACCTATAATTATGCCTGGATAGGCAAAATTGAGGTCCCTCACTGTAATATCTTCCGATTAGGCTTAGCAGCGTAGAGTGACATTAATTCAAACATATGAACAAAAATTAACTAGGTCGGTAAGAAGTAAGAAGCTGAACACTCAGAATCATTAATGATTAGAAATTCATTAGGACAGCATTCTGGTTTTCTTTCGCTGGCACGTTCAACCTTGTTTTTTACTGGCACTATAGTCCATGGAGGAACGTGGTCAACTCACAATTTTCTTGCTGTGCATCTCCCTCTAGATACATTTGGAATACGTAGTTACTCATTTAAAATATGATTCTGGTCTATACATAACCTTACTGTTTCTCTAATAATCAGACAAGTGCATTACAATAATTTTTTTCGTTTAATTTAGTTTTCATCTATATATAATTGTATAAAATGGCCCAAAAAAGTGTGGTGGTAAACAGAATAAGATTTTTCCAGGTACATTTTAAGCACTTAACCCTTAATTTGCACTTAACGAAAAGACATCTGCGTTCCTAGAACTGCTTCTTCAAAATTGGAATGTTACCTTAAAATAAAGCAGGTGACCTTCAATACTTGTATAGTTCAATGCAATCGTGTACTAATAAATTTTTAAAACAAGATAAAAACTTCAAATATACAGTTATAAAACTGTACTGTAAGGTCTATCCTTGTAAAACCTAGCACGAATTTTCCCACATTAAGTTATTTACATTCCACTAGTCGCGACTCTAAAACGCATCAGATTGGTCGCGGCGATCAGACAGATCACTTCCAGGAAAACTAGCATTTTTGTTGAAATTTGAGGTTATATACTCAAACTAACTACAGGGTGAAGCAAAAGGTATGACCCGGTTTTAAAGGGATGTAAAACAAAAAACAATTCAACTTACAGAAATTGTGTTTATATTGTTTAACTCTAAGAATCTAGTTTTTTACATTAAGTTTGAAAGATGATATGACGTGGCGGCCGTCAGTGAGACTGAGGCAAGTGTTCCCCCAGCGCCTCGTCTCTTTCAGGGGTGACGTGGAATGGCCTGAGCGTTCACCAGATTTGAGCATTTACGACTTTTTTCTTTGGGGATGTATAAATGAAAAAGTTTTTAAACATCGTCCACATTTCCTGGAAGAACTTGAGGACAGAATCAGAGAGGAAGTTACGGCAATACCCATCGAAATGTGCAGAACAGCGGTTGAAAACTACAGACTTCAAGAGTGCATCGCGGCTGACGGCCGCCACCTACGTGATAACTTTCAAACTTAACAACTAGATTCTGTACTTTTACGTTTACATAATGATGTTTTATGTCAACAATATAAAGAAAATTTCTGTAAGTTGAATTGATTTTGTTTTACATCCCTTTAAAACCGGTTCATACCTTTAGTCCCAACCTGTACTTAAAGGGGGAGATAGAGAGTAATGACGGAATAGCATTAGCATTAAGTGTATTTAGGATTCACGCGAAAAAATTACAGGAACCATAAATTTCCTTTCTTCTTGGCAACCTCGTTATTTCTTTCATTTATCAATATCTATTATTATAATGAACTCAAATAATAGCATAACGAAGACTAGAAAGATTTAACCATCCAAACAATCATGGATCACAGCCACATAAAAACTTTGAATGTACTATATCTGTGATCTCATCTCTTTGTCTATAGAATGTGTTTTGAATTTTTAAAATATATTTACTAGTATATTGCACAATCAGAGCCAACATATGCTCATCAAGAATAGGATCCATCTTGAACAGTTTTCACATTTCTCGCAGCAAGTTACACCCCAGGAAGATTTCTGTGAGATCTTAGACGTCAGTTTTACTAATATAGCAATGTGTATACAAAAACAAACAACGCAAAATGGTACGGCTAAGGTGATAATACTGATGAACAAAGAAAGAGGAGTTTTTATGATGTTGGTTAAACTTTCGATTTCGGTCGTGGCGTTCTGACAGATTGCTTGCTTCATCTGAGCCCTCTAGAAGGGTTGCACACTGGCAAACGAGAGTCATCCACAAAACAGCTACTCGGAGCGTGAAAGAACTGTTGCCAACAAAAAGGGAAGGGGGAAGAAAAATATCATAATCTGTCAGCTCGGCCGCGACTAAATAAGGGTTAAAAAGATGATCTACCTTTATAGCTAAATCCGAAAACAAAATATTTACAGTTATTGTAATTTATTTCACACTATTAAAAATAATCTAAATCTACATGGTATTTAAATACTATAAATTAAAGCTTCACTTTAAACATTAAACATTTATTCACACACTACATTACACTACATCATACACTACGTTACCCTTTTAAATATTTACTCGAATTACTATATAAATAAATTATAACGAATATGTAATTAGGGGTTAGCATGCACTAGGCATCAATCAATTGGATCTAATAAGATCGGTGGATTCCTCTCATAGATTATTGGCTACAGTGTTGTTTTAGTACCATTTTAGTAAATGTTTTTACAGTTGATTTCTACAAGGATCGGCTAGTTCCTTATGCAAACATCTAGCTGGAAAAAGACATATAAATGAGTTGATAAAATATTGTCCTGCAATGATAATTTGAACATATGAAATGTCGGTTAGAATATCTATTTATATAATCTAAGGATTTTACGAATATCTTTATACGAAGGAGGAAAACACATCAACTAAAGAAAATATTGTAAGAATATGTTACCTTATTGAGGAAATACTGTAGGTAATAACTTTATTTGAGAGCTATCTCGAATATCTTAGGAATATCGTCCGATTCATCTTTTTATTCCTCGACATAGTCGTTTGAGCGGAATGATCAAAGAAACTATTTACTGATCAGATATTATATGTCATGGAATTATATTATTCATAAAAATCTACGTACAATGGCTAACTATTAGATGAAATCTAGTTTTTTGTTATTAAATATTTCAGTACTCATAATAAATTCTAAGTAGTTTAATTAATATATTTATATTAGATGTTTCATTACCTATACGAATACACATTAGAAACATGTATTCAGCTTTATGTCTCAGGACAGGTACCAATACAGGTGAGATACTCTATAATGTTCATTAAAAATTTCTGATATGTTTTCAAAAGAGTAAGTTAAAACATTAAAGTTACAATCTAGATTACATTAAAGACTGAAACATATAAACATATAGACCACGAAAGAATCTGTGTTTCAATTAGTTCGAAAATTATGGAAAGGTAAACGTATCTCTCGTTGAGACCTCTCTTAGTCAAATCAGAGTTTTCATGTCAACTGTAGTGTTATCATTAATCAGTTATTTCATATCCGAAGAGTTATTAAAACCTAAAATATAGAACACTTACAGGTTTTTAATTACTCGTATAATTAACATTTAAAATAAAAAAGAAGAATTAAATTGGAAAAAATACGAAAAACAAAGCCTCAAGTCTCTAAAGAAATGAAAAAAAAAACACTATCTAGTCACTATTTAATTTGGAACGATCAGGACAAACACCAAAACAAAATTTATATCAATAAATATCAAATGCAGCACAACTCACATGAACAGCTAACAAACTCAATCAGGGACAGCAACCTCCTCACGTTGATACTTGATGATGATTGATTGTTTCATGTTTTTGCTCATTATTATTGCAAAATATTTCTCAGTCATTACTTTTTGTACTTCGTGTGTTGTTAGTTATGTGAATGTATTAGGTTTCTATGTAAATGTATGTAATTTAAATTTTTCAAAAGAATTTTTAAATGGAACTTCTATGAATAATTTATTTATATTAAATTTAGATCTTGGAATGAGCATGTTATGTAAGATATATAAGGCATTTATGAATCTAAATTAATTATGAAATTGTCATAATAGTGTGCAAGTATACAAAACAGGTCTTTTACAACACTCATGTAGGGAAAATTTATTAAATGATTACTGAGGTTTGAGTGACAGTATGTGTGTGTAAGAGAGAGGGGATAGAGAGAGAGAGGGAGTGTGAGAGAGGTGAGAGGGGGCGGTGAGAGGGGGGGGTTGAGAGGGGGAGG